>JAJIBD010031068.1:0-222204 GCA_021461705.1 Cryptotis parvus | reverse complement strand
TCTCTCTGGCCTCTCTTTTTACATTTTTCAATTATTATTTTTAATTTTGGGAATTTTTATTTATTTACTTTTTTTATTTATTTATTTATTTATTTATTTTCTTTTTTGGGTCACATCCAGCGATATCAGGATTACTCCTGGCTCTGCACTCAGGAATTACTCCTGGCACTGTGTTGGGGACCATATGGGATGCTGGGGATTGAACCCGGGTCAGCTGCATGCAAGGCTTATGCCCTACCTGCTGGACTATGGCTCCGGCTCCTATTTTGGGCATTTTAATTTTAGGCATTGCTGCTCACTAGTGGTAGGGTTTCATGCATACAACCTTCCAGTATCACATTTCCACCAGAGTGTCCAATTCCCCCACTACTGTTCCTGTGTCCTTTTATTTATGATTTTAGGCTTTCTGGCCAATCCTATTCTCCCATGGTATTAATACATTCAAATATTTAGTTAAGGACCATGTTCATTGACCGTTTTTAGAGAAGTAACTCCAACAACCAATATAGAATAGAATGGATTATTCAGTATATGAATAGGAAAAGTTCAAATAGATGTTGAGATAAATGTGAAATAAGTGTTGTCAGTAGCTGTAGTGACGGTGTGTCTGGGATTGTCAGTAGAAAACCACTGTGTTCTGGAAACCCAGAAAGTGAGTCTAAGAACAGAAACTGGCCAGACTCCTGCACATCAACCTAGGGGAAAAAAGCATGACTTTATCATTACTGTTCCCTTATATGAGCTGTAAGGATCAACATAATTGATCTGGCTAAGTGAGCAGTATCGGGAGGGGTTGGGGGGGGGTAGGAGGGAAATGCGGGTCTCTGGTGTGGTGGGGGGCACACTGGTGGTGGAATTGGTGCTGAATGATGAATCTTTCCAGCAACTGTATTGTAAAAAAGTTTGTACTTTGTAAATCACAGTGTTTAAAACAAATCATTATTTAAAGAAAAAACATTTAGTTAAGCAACTTCATATATTTAAAGCTTATGTTAGAAGAAACTCTGGGTTATGATGATATGTGACTTATTAGAATTCGATTTCGGATCTTACAGATCTTACAGAGAGAAATAGGAAAAATTGCGTTACGTGATAGTAACCAGATGCCATTCGAAACATAACTCTTTAGTTAAGACTTTAAAGACAGGTTGAAGAAAGAGTTCAATAACTCTTTTAGTCTTCTAATTTTTGATATTTTATGCATTGTACGGAAATTATTATGATAAGTTAAATGTTATCTTGCTTAGGTATTATGTTTTGCTTATAATGATGAATAATAACTTTTTATTGAGACACTATGACCACATGTGTTAGTTTCCTAGAGCGGCTGTAACAAACTGGAGACTTGAAATATGAAAGAGCAGCTCAGATTGATGGAAACGGTGTTTGTGTTATATGTTTCTTGGGGAGACGTGTTTATAGTTTCTTTGGGAGACTTAAGTGATAAACTCTAAATATCTGCAGGGCTAGCCACAATGTGTAAAATAAGAGGGAGATAGATGCAAAGACAGAGAGAGACAGAGAGAGAGAGGAAATGGGGGTACCTGCTATTGAGGCAGCCTGGGGGTGGGTGGGAGGGGTGGGGTACATTGGTGGTGGGAAATGGGGCACTGGTGGAGGGATGGGTGCTGGAATACTGTATTACCAAGAACCAATTATGAACACCTTTGTAATTGTATGTCTCATGGTGGTATAATAAAAAATTAAAAAAAAAATAGTAGCAGGGTTAAAAAAAAAAGTGTTTCAGGGCTGGAGCGATAGCCCAGGGTAGGGCGTTTGCCTTGCACGAGGCCGGCCCATGGCCGGCCTGGGTTCGATCCCCTGGCATCCCATATGGTCCCCCGAGCACCACCAGGACTAATTCCTGAGTGCAGAGCCAGGACTAACCCCCGAGCAAAGCAAAATAAATAAATAAATAAATAAATAAATAAAAAAATAAATAAATAAATAAATAAATAAATAAATAAATAAATAAATAAATAAATAAAATTTAAAAACAGTGTTTCTTTGGGGTCAGAGAGCCGGTACCCAAAGCTGACCTGACTAGCTTCTGCTTGGAGTGGTGGGAGCCCTGAGCACTGCTGGGTCTGGCCCCAAAACAAAGGACACAAAGAGAAGAAGAAAGAAATCGGTTCCTCCACTTTCCTGGATTCCAGACACCTGAAACAGATGCCGTTCTGCTCCCCACAGAGGCTCAAGAGGAATCTGATCCTTTGTCTCCTCCACTCGCTGGTGCCTAGTGTTTTCGTTTTTGTTTCTTTTCTTGGCTCACACCCGACTCTGCTCAGGGGTTTCTCCTGGCTCTGCACTCAGAAATTAGTCCTGGCATTGCTCGGGGGACCATATGGGATGCCAAGGATGGAATCCACGTGGGTGCAAGGCAAAGACCCTCCCCGCTGTACTGCCGCTAGGGGCGTTTCTGACGCCTGAGGGGCGTTTCTGACCGCGTGGTTGTGTCGCTGCCATCTCTGCTTCACTCATCACATTCCCTCCTCGGAAGAGTGCGCGAGTCCTGCGTCTGCTCCCATCACGTTTCCATCAATCTGAGCTGCTCTAAGGGGAGAGCAAAGTGACCCTTTCTAATGATTATTGTCCTACTGGTCCTCTTTCTATCCTAACTGCCTCCCCTCTCTGCCCCCCCCCCCCCACACACACATCTTGTGGCAAGCTTCCAACCCAACCACTGATCAGTCCTCTTGGCCCCTGTTTTCCATGACCTTGGCTATTATTCTCATGCTGTTTTTTTTTATATCCCCCAAATGAAGGTAGCAATTCTGTATCTGTCCCTCTCCTCTGACATGTTTCACTCAACATGGCACTCTCCATGTCAGGATGGGGACCTTTACTCATGAAGGCCACTCTTACTGCACTACCTAGCTTGTTGTTATCTTAATCTGGGATACAATACTTCAAAATAATTCAAATCCATAAGATATTTTTAATTAAGGATTAAAACATCAAAGTTTACACTTCAGAGTATTTTCCTTCCAAAGAACTTTGGTAAGACACAGGCAACTCCTATTTCCTTCCTTCTTCCCCTTCTGTTCACGCTAATCTGTGCTAATGGCAGTAGGTTATTGCCATTAATATTTGTTCTGTCTCTAAATTACTACAGCCACACAGATGTACAATGAGGGCGTCTTAATATTTCTCAGAGCCATTAGCATTTTATTAAAATCTGTGGCTTTCTCTTTGCTGTGAAAATGATTGCATATATTTTACAGGTCACTCTGGAGAGGGGGAGTTGCTCGCTTTGTCTTGCTTCACTGCCATTCCACACAACTCACCAAGGCACGTCATCACAAGGAAAAGAGGCAGCAGAGAGGATCTTGAAGAATGTTAGTGCTTAAAGGAATCTTAGTGTTTCTTCATCTCTAATATCACAGCTTGCAAGTGTGGAAACTAAAGTCCAGGGCAGGAACATCATTTGGCCACTGTCATGGAAACTAGTGCAGGGGATGGAACAACAACCTGCTCTTTTTCTTCACTGCATAGTGGCAGTGATGCTCACATCCTTATACACCTTCTTACAGTGTCCACCAAGAAGACAGTAGGACAACACGACTTTAGGGGCTCTAAGACTACTGGAGGGGAACCATGTAAGCGTTTTACTTCATTACCGTGCTTATGTGGACTTAGTCTTCAAGTGGAAGATGCTTCTGGAATAATTTGACTCTCACGTTAGGGTAGGTGTCTTAGGAGGATGAAGAGCATTGGTCACAGAGGCATACGTGTTCTGCTCACAAGGATGAAAGAAAGGGCTGGAACCTGAGCCTTCCGTCATTGGTTCAACTCCTTATGTTTGTTATTTGAATCTCTCTGCTCTTGCCATGAAAACAACCTTTTGCAATAAAGAAACCAGAGCAGGTCTCAAGAAAAACTGGTTATAGAAAGAAATATAATAGACTTCTGACTTTTCCTCTTTTGGCGGGACAGGGTGGAGAAGGGCAAGAATCTTTTTATTTTAATTTTTTATTATACCACCGTGAAACATACAATTACAAAGGTGTTCATAATTGGTTCTTGGTAATGCAGTATACCAGCACCCATCCCTCCACCAGTGCCCCATTTCTTTGTAAGTGAAAAGATTATGGTGGGGCCGGAGCAATAGTACAGCGGGTAGGAAGTTTGCTTTGCACATGGACAACCAGGGTTTCATCCCTGGCATCCCATATGGTCCCTGAGCACCACCAGGAGTAATTTCTTAGTGCAGTGCTAGGAATAACCCCTGAGCATTGACGGATATGACCCAAAAAAGCATAAAAAAAGAAAAGATTATAGTGCTTTGTTTGAACTGTGCTCAGACCAGTTCTGAAGGTGACATCAGTCAGAGCCCCAAGCACAAAATTAATGCTTTCTTTGTGTTAGCCTGACTCTCACGTTTCCTTCACCTGTGACTGAGCTGAACATGAAGCTGTTCATAGCCTGGGATAGGTAACCCTACTACATATGGGCTATAGAGTAAATTATATATATTGTCCCGTTAGGAAGCACTTTGTGATAAAGGAAACGTTGGGAAGAGGTTATGGCCCCAGTGAAGGGCTGTGCTTGGAGGAAACGAACATACATTTTCTGGAGTTTTCATTTTTTGCTTGAGGCTGCACTGGGGAAACAGGAAGATTTCCAAGAGCAGTGAAAGGGAAACTGGACTTATGCCAACCTTTTTGGGCCAAATCGAATTCAGAGAGAATGATGTGATTTTGAAAATACTTGGCAAGGTAGTTGTTCAGGATCTCCTGGGAAGCCAGACAATCTAGCCAGGAAGCCCAAGGTGATCTAATCAAGACAATGAAGAGCTTAAGAGTATTTGACCTTTCACCTCTGACCTGAAAAGCGTTGCACTTTCCTAAAAGTTTTGTGAGACTTTTCTTGCTGATGGTGTTGTTGAATCTGCATAAAATTGGATTACCAGTGTCAGGCCAAGTCTGCTTAAGCAGATCAAATTTTAAATTGCTTGCAAGATAAAATGACTTTTGACATTTTTTCCCAATCTGAAGTTTGTTTGCTTTTCTAGGACTTAAAATTCATGGCCTTTTGCTTGCCTAGTGCAGTTGATTGATAGCACCTATGGAGTTGAGTCAGTTGGGTTAGTGTAGTCTTGCTAAGTCAAGCAAAATGTGAATTCCTCACTTCAAGAAAGACAATGCTCAGAAGAAACAAACCAGCTTACTGTGGGGTGGATCGTGCAATAATTTAAGGTCTAAAATCTCTGTTGCCGTAAGAATGGCACTTATTCATGCTTCATCGCTAAGTCCACCTCTTGATAAAAGACATTGGGACTATCAAAAATAGGGTAGTTTTTACTCTCGCTGCCCTGTAAAAAGAAGAGATGATGGGGGCAAAGAGATTGTCTAGTGTGCAGGGTCCCACCTTGCAGGCAGCTTAATTCAGGCTCCTGAGTGCACCAGGACTGATCCCTGAGCACAGAGCCAGGAATAAGCCATGAGCACAGCCAGCTGTGGTCCCCAAAAAGAAAGACAAAAAAAAAAAGACGAGATGATGAATGGGTAAAAGATTCAATATCTCCTTGAAAGAAATGGAAGACGGGGGCCAGAGCGATAGCCCAGCGGGTAGGGTGTTTGCCTATGCCGGCTCAGATTTGATCCCTAGCATCCCATATGGTCCCCTGAGCACCGCCAGGAGTAATTCCTGAGTGCAGGGCCAGGAGTAACCCCTGAGCGTCGCTGGGTGTGACCCAAAAAGCAAAAAAAAAAAAAAAAAAAGGAAGACCATCCTTTTTTGAGCCATCAGAGAGGAGCACATGATTAATGATTAAGTTGGAATGAGGTAGACTTGGGCGAAAACCTCTGGTATTCTAGGAAGTGGGAGAGCCAATAGCTGGACTTGGAGACTCTGGGACTTTTCTCCTGGACTTATCCGCCGAGTTGCCCACTGATTCAGGGCAAGGGATCAACATGAGACAGTGTTTTCTTTTATGGATCACACCCGGTGATGCTCAGGGGTTACTTCTAGCTCTGTACTCAGGAATTACTCCTGGCGGTGCTCAGGGACCATATGAGTGCCAAGGATTGAGTCCTGGTTGGCTGTGTGCAAGGCGGAACGCCCTACCTGCTGTGCTAGAGTGTTGTAGGACTCCTCTAAGAGCCTCTGCATCTGCCCTGGATTGCCTCCTGCAGGTCACTTCATAGATAGGGGGTAGTCGAAATGTGGCAGTTTATCTGACCATGTATTCTGTACTGGCTGGTATATTCTCTCATACTACCACAATCATCGTGAGACTAGCTAGATCTTACCAGCATATTTGCCTGGCCACGTTGGATCTCTAAGTAATTAGACCAGAGAGAAACACTGTTTGCCTCCAAGCAAGCAAGCATGGCTCCCTGATAACTCAAAGGCAACTAAAATACAAAACTACCGTGAAGTAGAGCGAGACTCTTGTGAAGGCTTGGAGAATTTTTTTTTTTTTTTTGCTTTTTGGGTCACGCCCAGCAGTGCTCAGGGGTTACCCCTGGCTCTGCACTCAGGAATTACTCCTGGCGGTGCTTGGGGGACCATATGGGATGCCGAGGATCGAACCGCGGGCCACAGGCCAGCGTGCAAGGCAAACGCCCTACCGCTGGGCTATCGCTCCGGCCCCTTGGAGAAATATTTAACTGGCATTAGTAAGGTCTTTTGGTACAGAGGCATGCCATCTCAGAAACCCCCTTCTCTACCCTATAAAGGCATTTCCAGGCAGATCTTGGCTCAAAACATTAGCATAAAATAGGGCCTAGGTGAAGTGCTGGGAGAAATTACCTAAGGGCATTTGACCCTTCCTGCTTCCCATAATAGTGGGAGGTCTGAGTTGCAGGTACAAAACTAGGCTTCTTCCTCTCTTGCTCTCTCTCTTTTTGGGCTCTCTTTTTTGGGCTTGCACCCATCTTGGAAGTCTTGTCTTTGTCTCCTCTTTACAGGGCCTTAACACGTGGTGGCCGACATCTTGGGCTACACGTGGCTGGGGTTCTAGCTGGGAATCCTAAGCACAGTTTTTTTCCTATTGCTGATTTGTATGCCTGAACCTGTGATAAGTAAAGCATATTAAAACTGCATCAGATTCCTGAGTCTTCATCCATTCCCTGCCGGCTACGGAGGTAGAAGGAAACTTGCTTCCTGGCACTGTCGGGGACCCCGCGGCTTCCCGACACTAGAGCTCCGACCCCATGTGTTTTGTAGACTGCAAAAACCCTTGGGAATGTGAATCACAGCAAGTTTTTTTGCTTGTGTGTTTTGGAGGACAGCAGCAGTGCTCAGGGCTTACTCCTGGGTCTGCACTCAAGAATCACTCCTGGTCGTGCTCGGGGACTCACACTGGATGCTGCAGGATGAACCTGGGTTGGTTGGGTGAAAAGGCAGTGCCTTACCTGCTGTACTATCTCTCTGGTCTCCAAGCCAATTTCTTTCTCTGCCCCAACTTTTTGGGTCATACCTGGCAATGCTCAGGGGTTATTCCTGACTCTGCACTCAGGAATTAACCCTGGCAGTGTTTGATATGGGATGCCTGGGATCGAATCTGGATCAGCCCTGTGCAAGGCAAATGCCCTCCCAGCTGTAATATCGCTCCAGCCCCAAGCCGATCTCTCTCTCTCTCTCTCTCTCTCTCTCTCTCTCTCTCTCTCTCTCTCCCTCCTCCAATTTGCAGTACATACAATGTAGATGCCTTTACCTATGTTCAATACTCAGTTCTAGTCTAGCATTACCATTTCTGACGATTGTTGGCAATCTGGTCCCTTCCTTATCTTACTTAACCTCTGTCCTTCACATACTTGTCATAGATTCCAACCATAGACAAGTTCTCCTGGCCCCGTTTTGTCTAACAAGCCAATTTCTTAAAGCATCTGTGGCTCAAGAGCATCAAACAGAACATACAAATAGACAAATGTAGAAATTTGAGTTCATAGTGCAAAGTTGTTTTGAACCCTGGATAGAAGAAGACATTTCTTTATAAAACTTCTTTATAAAATAGAGAGGTTCAGAGTGATAGTCAAGTGGGGAGGGTGTTTGTGTTGCATATGGCCAAACCGGGTTCAATCCCAGGCTTCCCATATGGTCCCCTGAGCACGGCCAGGAGTAATTTCTGAGCACAGAGCCAGGAGTAACCCTTGAGCATCACAGGGTGTGACAAAAATTTTCCCTAGAGATGATAAAATTAAAGGATGAGTATCTCTCCTTAATTGACTTCTTTCCATTGCTTTCTTGCTCGTTAGGAATCTAAGTTCTCACTCAACTCCAGGATTCTTCTGAATGTGGCACTGCTCTGTTACTTACCAGTACCTGCAGGTGGATGCTAACAAAGTTTTGCTCTATATTTTCTATTAGCATTCTGCTCTTATCTTGCTTTCAAGTTTCGTCCCCCAAATTTTATTTTGCAAATATGCTTTGTAAATATTCTTCAGAACTTACTTTAACAGTATTAGGAGGCATGCCACTGGGATTTTTGAGTGTATCACAGTTGAAAAAATTCATCCGTAGAGCAACAAAGCTAGACCCAAAGGCACAGCCAATAGGAAGTTGTCCAAGGAAACGAGGGCTTCACTGTAGAGATGCTGACGCAGCTTCTTTCCTTCCCTTATGCTTATTGTCGGATTCCTGGCAATTATTGTAAAAGGAGTACTCAAGAGATAAGCATTTTAAAGAAATATTTTAGCTAGTTATTGAAAATTCAGATATGCTCTAGGGGAATGATTGGTTGGGGGCCTTATTATTGCAAGTTTGCAAAAATGTCTCTTAAGTGATATAGTACAGCTAGCTTAATACAATCCATTGGGATATAGGTTTGGCATGAATCACATAGATCATAGCCCCATCCATGGTGATTCAATTACTTATAATATGAGTTTATAGAATTGTGATCTTAAGATACGGTAGAATACTTCATCACTAATGACTGCATAGTTATCACTCAGAAGTAGTATCAGTATTATCAGGTCATCAGACAGCATGAGATCCCAGAAGTGGCCAGAGTGTCATTCTGCAAAGCTGAAGTGCCAGGAAAGCACAGCAGTATCAAACCCAGAGATCAGATGAACAGTAACTTGGGCAGTGGGGAGTTAGCAAATGAGAGCAAGGAGGACATGAACACTGAGAAATTCTTGTTGAGTGTTGGGTGTGGGAATGATCTCCAGGGCCAGAGAATAAGTCAGAGGTGAAAGGCACAGGCCTGTCCTCTCCTAGGCCACCTCCTAAGTCACTCCAACTTATCTTCATCTGTGCTAAGTTTACTAGAATAAAATGCCATGAATGGGGGGCTAAGGGTTGAACATCAAATATATATTTCAAACAGTTCTAGAGGCTACAATTCCAAGATCAGCATGCTGGCAGATTGGGTGCCTGGTGAGAGTTTCTCTCTGATTTATGGAGAGCAGCATTGTGACATCTTCACACAGTGGCAAGAAAATGATCTCTCCTCCCTCCTCCCTCCCTCCCTCCTCCCTCCCTCCCTCCCTCCCTCCCTCCCTCCCTCCCTCCCTCCCTCCTCCCTCTCTCCCTCCCTCCCTCCCTTCCTCCCTTCCTTCCTTCCTTCCTTCCTTCCTTCCTTCCTTCCTTCCTTCCTTCCTTCCTTCCTTCCTTCCTTCCTTCCTTCCTTCCTTCCTTCCTTCCTTCCTTCCTTCCTTCCTTCCTTCCTTCCTTCCTTCCTTCCTTCCTTCCATCTTCTCTCCTAGATTCCTTCTTTTCTTCCTTCCTTGCTTCTTCCCTTCCCTTCTCTTCCCTTCCCTCCTTCCCTTCCTCCCCTCCCTTCCCTCCCCTTCCCTCCCCTTTCCTTCCCTCCCCTTCCCTTTCCTTCCCTCCCTCCCCTTCCCTCCCCTCCCTTTCCTTCCCCTCCCCTCCCCTTCCCTTCCCTCCCTCTTCCTTCCCTCCTCTCCTTCCCCTCCCCTCCCCTCCCTTCCCTTCCCTCCTCCCTCTCCCTTCCCTTCCCTCCCCCTCCCCTTCCCTCCCCTCCCCTTCCCTCCCCTCTCCTTCCCTTCCCTCTCCCTTCCCTCCCTTCCCCTTCCCCTTCCCCCCCACCCCTCCCTCCCCTCCCATGCCCTGCCTTGCCCTTTCCTCCCTCCTTCTCCCCTCCTTCCCTCCCCCTCTCTCCCTTCCTTCTTATTTTTGTATTTTTTGGTAACAACTTGGTGGTGCTCAGGGCTTATTCTAGAGATCACTCGTGATGGGCTCAGGGAACCATATGGGGTGCCAGGAACCAAATCTGGGTTGGCTGCATGCAAGGCAGATGCCTACTCACTATACTATAAGCTCTTGGGACCCAACATCATTTTGTTTGTTTGGGGGGCCACATCCACTGTGCTCAAGGCTTACTTATGGCTCTGTCCTTAGGGATCATTCCTAGTGTTCTCAGGGCCACCATCTTTCTTAGAGCTACTAAATCCTTCAGGATAGTGCTGCCCAGTGACTGAATCACCTCCAACCACAAGGCTCCATGTATCACCAGTTTGGGGATTATGGCCTTAACCTATGAATCGGGAGTACACAGATATTCAATTCATAACAAAACTATTTTTTTCGGTTGCCCATTGTCTGGGTCCTATAGTACTGACTTGGACTTGGAAAATTCTCTACCTTATGCTTCTCGGTGAAGGAGGAACCCAGTCACCACTAGGGAAGCTGAAAAATGCCATATGGTTGCTCTCTCAGTCTCCTGGCAGTGAAGCAATATCATAAAACCTGGTCTTTGCCCAGTTCCACAAGAAGCATTTGAAGTAGGAACTTTAAAGAGTCATCGGGTGTGAAGAGCAGATCCATGCATGAGGCAGCGAGCTCGGTGCCTCAGCAGTCAGAGGAGCTGTGAGACTCCAATTCTGCAGTGGAACAATCTGCAGCAGCCACTGCTCAGGGAACTGTTTACTTGGAACTGGACCATATGGGATGTGGGGCATCCCATATGGTCCCCTGGCGGTGCTCGGGGACCATATGGGATGCCCCCTCAGCTTTGCAGTGAAATTTTTGGAGTCCTGATCTGGCTGTTCATATGTCTTAGTGATTACATGAACTGCCTAGTATCACTTTTACAAATTTCATTTTCTGCTTAATGCAGAGTTACTAACAATCGAACCTAATGCATTTTTATGTTATAGGTAGTAAGTAGTTAAAAAATTGAAATTCATTCACCTACTACCAGGAATGGCTGTATTAAATAATAGTGCTTGCTTTTTGGAAATATTTAAATTTTTTCTGTTTATAACAATACCATGATTTATGAAGTTGTTCATAATATAGTTGTTTCAGGTATTCAATGTTCCAATACTAATCCCATTGCAGCGAGACCTTCCCTCCACCAATGTCCCCAGTTTCCTTCCCACTACCCGCCTTCCCCTTAGAAGGAACATAACAAATTTATTTCATATCATTTGCTCTAAGAAAATATAAACTAATGACAAATGGAATTATCAGAAAATAAATCAGTAAAAGTCAACTTGTGATGATTGATTTATTTATGATTTAACTTATGTAAATAAAGAAATGCAAATAATCTAATACAATAGAGTATAATACCCACTCTTTTACATAAGTATTCAATTCTGGTATCTAAAATATATTGCCTTAACTTTTATTTTGTACCTGAGTTTTATTGTAATAATTGTATTTTCCTGTCATTTGCAAAACTACTTTTTAATGCTTTACTACTATTTTGGAGTTTAAATGGAATAGGAATAGTCTACAATTGTAAAATTTAAAAAGAGCAAAGAGAACTAAGAGAACTAAGAGAACTTAATTTTAAGTGCAAAATCTGAATAGGCTTATAAAAGCACAAAGTGCTTTATCCTAAGAAAGAAAATATTGTTTTTATATTAGAAAATGTTATAGATACTGTTTAAGTGTCTGCTAATGCAGGCTAGAGATTTCAACCAACATCTCTATGGCTATAGAAACAAGAGTGACAAAGAACATAGAATATTAAAAAATAATCGAGATATTAATTCATTATTGAAATGTATAAAATATCTTAGCAAGCTAGTACTAAACATACCTTCCTTAATCTAGTAGGAGGTATGAGTGAGTGCCATACCAAATCAAATGTCACATGTTGAGAAGTTTGTTTTGTCCTTTAAAGAAACTCCTTTAAAGTGTAAATCTGGTTTTAAGGTTATGAATTCCTAAGATGTTGCCTGTCTCTGAAGTTTTGTATCTTTCTTCAAATCCGGATGATGATCTAAATCAATAGACTATTCTCGGTGAGGGGTACCTTTTGTTGAGCTCATTCTTTTTCTGGTTCATAGAGTTTCATTAGATAGTTTTGCTGTGAGTCTTACAGATCTTCATTGTACTTAAATTCCTTTTTAGCTCTTGCTGCTTGCAATTTCTGTCTTTGGAGTTTGTCATTTTTGAGTACATTGTGTATTGGGGGGTTTTTCTAGGTGAGTTTATTTTCATTGGGACCATTCAAGCTTTTTGGATCTCAGTATCTGTAATCTTCAAGTAGAGGAAATTCTTCTCTGCTTATTTTTTTAAATCTAATTTGCCTTCCTAGTCTTCAAGGACCCTGATGATTCTTATATTGTTCCTTTTGAACCTAACCCAAAGTTCTCTGGTATGCTGTTCATTTCTTCTTTTAAATACTTTTTATGCCACCATGAGACATACAATTACAAAGATGTTCATGTTCAGGTTTCAGTCATGCAGTGTTCCAGCACCCATCCCTCCACCAGTGCCCATTTCCCACCACCAATGTCCCCAATTCCCTCCCCCTCCCCCAGCCTGCCTCTATGGCAGGCTCTTTACCTCTTCTCTCTCTCTCTCTCTCTCTCTCTCTCCCTTTCTCTCTCTTCCTTTTCTTACACATTGTGGCTTGCAATAATACATACGTATATTTAGAGGTTATTGTGTGTATCCCTTTGCCTATATTCAATGCTCAGTTCTAGGCTGTTTTTTTTTCTTTTTTGGGTCACACCCAGCGATGCTCAGGGGTTTCTCCTGGCTCTGCACTCAGGAATTACTCCTGGCGGTGCTCGGGGGACCATATGGGATGCCGGGGATCGAACCTGGGCCGGCACAGGTCAGCTGCGTGCAAGGCAAGCGCCCTACCACTGGGCTATCGCTCCGGCTCCGGCCCCTAGGCTGGTATTATCATGTCGAATGATTATTACCACACTGTTCCTTTCTCTGTCTTACCTACCTCTGATTCCCACACACTTGCTTTGATTCCATCTATTGACAAAACTTCCTAATCCACATTTTGCTGGCCTTGGATATTGGTATTACTATACACACATACGTATATGTATATATATATATATGTATTGTGTGTATATATATCCAACAAATAAAGGCTATATCTGTATCTGTTATATCTGTTATATCTATATCATATATCATGTTATATCTATATCTATATCTATATCTATATCTATATCTATATCTATATCTATATCTATATCTATATCTGTTATATCTGTTATATCTGTTATATCTATATCTGTTATAGATATATCTATATCTATATCTGTTCTTTTACCTCTGGCTAATTTCACTCAGCATGATCCTCTCCATGTCCATCCATTTATAGGCAAATTTCATAACTTATTTTTTCCTGATAGCTGCATAGTATTCCATTGTGTAGATGTACCAAAGTTTCTTTATCCAGTCATCTGTTCCCGGGCACTCTGGTTGTTCCTTTTCAAACTATTTTCCATTTTTCTTGTTTTCTAGTGGTTTCCTCCATCTCATTTTGATATTTTGCTCAGCTGCTATTAATCTTCTGTTCAGAGTTTCTATTGATTTTTGTTTTGGTTTAGATTTTGGCCACATCCAGCAGTGCTCAGAGCTAACTTGTTGTGGACTTTGTGCTTAGGGATCACTTGTGGTTGGCTCAGGAGACTATATTGAATGCCAGGAATCAAACCTGGGTTGGCCACATGCAACACCCTACCTATTGTACTCTTGCTCCACTCCCTCTATTGATTTTTTTTATATCACCTACCATTCTTTTCATTTCTGCTGTAGTTTTCTCCTTTTAGCACTCATTCTTCTTGTGCATTGCTGGCACTTTGACTACTTGGCCGTTGTTTCTTTGATCTTATTTAACATCCTCACAATGGTGTTACTAAAGTTTGTTTGAGGATTGCTGAAATGGTTGGTGCTGGTTGAACCTTCAGTGTTCTGTTTTTGCTCATTGGGCTTGATGGACTTTTCATTTCTTCCCTATCAGGTTTGCTGAGTTTCTACTGTGCTGAAAGGGTGTGGTAGTATGAAAAGGCTCAGAAGCTACTGAAACTAGTCCTGTTGTTAAAGTGCAGTTTGGGTGTAGAGTCTGGCAGGCTTAGCCAGAAGGCAGATGAAGCTGCCCACGCCATTCTGAAAAGCTGGGCTTACTACCACAGCCAGCTGACTGATCTACCTGGAAGGACGGGGCAGCTTGCAGAGTTTTAGCAGCTCTCATGGTGGGCCTATTGATGTGATGGAATTTGGGTGTGCGGAGGCTGCTATGCTTAGCTGAAAGTTTGAAATATTTTCTTTGTTGTCTTACAACAGTCTCTAAGTTATTATTCCTTTCTTCTTTGAACTGACTTCATTGAAGATGTATCATCTTCACAGAGTTGGGTGCCCCAGTGTCAGTGAATGTCCTTCAAGATACTGAGCTGGGTAGGCTTGAGAGTAAAGTGTTGCCTTACTCAGTGCTCAAGAACAAGGTTTGACATTTCTCTTGCCCTTTTCCACAGTAACCAGCAGTTACTTCTTTTCTTCCTTGACTGGTAGTTATATATATTGCAATGATATGGACGTTCTGCCTGATGTTCCCATAATTTCTGCTTTCACCTTCAAAGCTGAGACCTCTGTCTTCTTGCTCTATTTCTAGTGTTAGGGCTTGATCACCACTTCTCAAGATTTGCCACTTCTCAAAAATTCTTGTTTCTGTCCCTCTTCCTCTGCCCTCACTATATCCCTTGAAAATTCTCCCTTTGTTCCCAGTGATGTTACCACTCAGAAACGTGCCCAAATCCCAAATGGGGTGAATTCTCACAGCACAAAGACCACCTTGATTGTGAAGCACAGTCTTGTTCTGGCCCCAATCTCATTATGTGTTTTGTTATGGCAAATATCTACTATAGACACAGAACACAGAACAAGGTCAAAACCAAGGGCAGAAGCTAAGAACAGTAGTATTCCTCTGGTTATTTGATATGAATGTAAATTAAAAGTTCACTGAAATCATTGAGAAAAAAGAGAAAACAAGTCAAGTCTTAAAAGCAGAGAAGGAAGAAATAGTGAAAATCATCTGCATCACACACTAAATATGAAACACCAGTATCAGGCTCCCAACTTCTTATTTGGCATCTAGAAATCCTCTTGAGGAGATGGCTCATTTTTAATTGTTATGATCCAAAATAAACAAAAAGGAAGTCATAACTAAAGGAAGTGGGAAAAGCTTGAGGCTGCAGAACCCTGATTCATTGTTTCTGCTTTTAATGCAAGTGGTCAACCTCAGCTTCTCCACTGCTATAGACTCATTTCCTGAAATGCAGTTCTTTCCATATCTACCTTTGGGCCTAAGCCCTCAATCAAATTCATTCTCAAATTGGGTTAAAAAATATGCATCTTTGTTAGATAAAGAGATCCATCGAATATGCTGGCAATTATACTACCCTCTGTTAACCGTAGGAGTTGCTGAATATGTTTAGCTAAGATGAAATTGCTCTAATGAGGTCAGGCTCAAGTAGTTTTAATTAGTTTTTAGTGAATATGTAGATGTTTCATGCTGTTTTGTGTGTGCTTATCTGTGAAAGAAAGTGTAACACATCTTCCTTCCAAGCACAATTCTCCCCTTCCTGATTATCCAACTTTCAGGATAACACCATCTCTCACCACTTCAATAAGAGAAGGCTGGATAGCTTTACCAGCAGGTGTTGTAAAACTCTAAAATTAGGATCACCAAAATTCGATATAGCAGCAAATTAGGCCCTATGGTGCAAGAAAGTTTTGAATGTTCCTCTAAAATTGTTCCCCAAATGTCTCTGTTTTCTGAAAATCACTGCAGCCCTTTTGTGCATGTCACATTCAATATGAAAGAGACCCCTGGGCTTGTTCTTGATGGAGCACATCAGGCTGTGAATAAATTACCTCTCAAACTTGGCTAAGTTTTGCAGTCTAGAAGTAATCTGTAATGGTTTTAAAGTTTCTTGGCCTTTGTGATACACTGCAGAGAATTGGCTTCAAGACTTGCTAAGCAAATTAAAAAAAAAAAAGGATGCCTTTCTTAGCCTAGGAGTCTGGGAGTGTTTTTAACGCCAATGTCGGGAAAAAAAAAAACAAAGAAAACAAAATCAAACAAAACAGAACTCCACAAAAAATACCAACTCCCCCTCCCCCCAATGACAAATAAAAGAAAAACAACAATCAAGAGAATTTATAAGTCTGTGGTCCCTACATAGTGCCTCAGGGACAAAAGAAAAAAGTGCAAGATTACTTTGTATTTTTACTTTAGTTGGTTCCAAATACAGTTCTGCTGTGCTTTCTTACTCTATGATTGCTGTGAGGCCAAATTCTTAGAAACTTTTCTGGCTTAGAATTTTATTTTCTCTACCAGAAACAAAATGGTATGCTGTAATTCTTCTTGCTTAGAATGTTACTCCTGCTATAAGAAGCAGTGTGGTATGTAGCTCGGGCTTCTAAATTGCTAATGAAAATCACTTTTAAAGTTGCTTAAAAGCACTCTAAGCAGAAATGGAATGTTTTACAAGGTAGTCAGAAAGCTCACAGAAATGGTAAGGAGTTTGGAGAGAAGAGATATCAGGCAGTACCCAAAGGGGAGCACAGGTTGGAGTTTCGGTGCAGGCCCCAGGGAGGCTCTGCCTCTAGTACTGTAATGAGGGAACATTAAATACTATTTCAGACGACCCTTGACATATACCATTAGTGAAATAACCGTAGGCCCTTCCCTTTCATTGCATCCAGAACAAAATCATGCCTGAGGACTAATTGGCTGAGACCTATTTCTCCATCCAAGCATCGTCGGCCGGGCATGAGGAAACCCCCTGTAAAAATGTGACCCTCCAAGTGAGCAGACTCTTACCAACTTCCAACAATTACTCAATGCAGATTCTTCAACTACAGGAAGGGCATTTGGACAATGAATAAACAAGGAGCTGCCTTCCCACCCCATTGCTTTCCAAAAAAAAAAAAAAAAAAGTGTGACTAATGTGTTTTTTTTGGAAATGGAGGAGGCAGAATGAGACAGGGTTAGGTCTTCCATTCTCATAGGACTCAAAGGAGTAACTCAGTTGGTTTATATATTATTTATAAAATGGATTTCTGGGGTCTGAGAGATAGTACCGTGAGAAGGGTGTTTGCCTGGCACATTGCCGATCTATCGTTCATCGCTGGCATCCTGGATGCCGGCATGCTGGTCCTCCGGGCAGCAACAGGAGTGACTCCCTGAGTGCAGAGGCAGGAATAACCCCTGGGAATTGTTGGGCCTGTTCCTCCCCCCACCAGAAAAAAAAACCCACTAAAATGAATTTTTTGACGCAGAGTAACAGTCCCTCACTCAGGTGAAAGGTGATGACTGTCCGGGTGATGACTGCCAGAAGGTAGGACACAGAGTCCCACAGCCGTGACCGGGAGTTGCCGCGTCTGTAGGAACAGTGGCGATTGTGCTATTGGTAGGGGTGGATATGTGAGACTCGATTTCTCATTTCTAGATTTTTTTTCTTTTTTCCTTGATCAATTTTCTTTTCTTTTTTTTTTCCTTGATCAATTTTCAAACAGACTCAAATTCATTTGAACTTGGTTGTTCCATAATTCCTCATGGTGAGTATCTATGAACTGCCTCTGATTTTCTGATTCTAATTTCCATTCTGACCTTTATCTACTAACTTAAACATCTCCTTCCTTCCTTCCTTCCTTCCTTCCTTCCTTCCTTCCTTCCTTCCTTCCTTCCTTCCTTCCTTCCTTCCTTCCTTCCTTCCTTCCTTCCTTCCTTCCTTCCTTCCTTCCTTCCTTCCTTCCTTCTTCCTTCCTTCCTTCCTTCCTTCCTTCCTTCCTTCCTTCCTTCCTTCCTTCCTTCCTTCCTTCCTTCCTTCCTTCCTTCCTTCCTTCCTCCTTCTCTTCCTCCTTTCCTTCCTTTTCCTTTCCTTCCTTTTTCTTTCCTTCCTTTCCTTTTTCCCTCCTTCCTTCCTTCCTTCCTTCCTTCCTTCCTTCCTTCCTTCCTTCCTTCCTTCCTTCCTTCCTTCCTTCCTTCCTTCCTTCCTGTCACACCTGGTGATGCTCAGGAGTTACTTCTGAATTTACTTTCTTGGAAATTTGACTTCATTAGTAAATTTTTTTCAGTACTAGCATATGATATGCAAATGCTCTATTTAAAAATTTATTTTATTATACCACTGTGAGATATACAATTACAATTACAAATCTGTTCATGATTAAGTTTCAGTCACACAGTATTCCAGCACCCATCCCCTCCACCAGTGCACGTTTCCCACCACCAATCTCCCCTGAGCAAATGCTCTTTTGTTGAGCTACATCCCCGACCTCTTTGTTCTCTAACCATGTCTCCACTCCAGAAAAATGATGTTAGTGTTCATAAAGAAGGCACTAGGGACTGCATGCTTGTGCTATAATCCACTCATACATTGGAGTCCTAACTCCCACTGTGACTGTATTTGTAGATAGGTTCCATGAGAGCAGACCAGTGCAGTACCAATTCTATAGGACCTGTAACATCAGAGGAGTAAGAGGCAATACAGTTTGTCTTCCCCATATATATGAAAAACGAATTTCTGTCATTTGGGCCACACATATGTGTGTGTGTGTGTGTGTGTGTGTGTATGCGTGCGGTGCACGCACGCACGCTGAGGTCTTTCTCCTGGATCTGTATTTTGATTCTTTTTTTTTTTTTTTTTTTGCTTTTTTGGGTCACACCCGGCGATACTCAGGGGTTTCTCCTGGCTCTGCACTCAGGAATTACTCCTGGCGGTGCTCGGGGAACCATATGGGATGCCGGTGATCGAACCCAGGCCGGCATGGGCCGGCCGCAAGGCAAACGCCCTACCCGCTGGGCTATCGCTCAGCCCCTGTATTTTGATTCTTAAAGTGGCTCCTGAAAGGTTTGAAATGATCACCCAAGCACTTGCAATGACACTGAACTGAGTGTGTCCATCCTGTGGTAACTATTTTGAAGTTACTAATGCATAGATTTGCATTCTCATTTTACTGTCAATCCTTCATATCAGGCTCGAGTTTTTTTAAAAAGTTTTTCTTCCTTACATTTAAATACCTGAGTTAGTAATAGCAATCATGAAAGCTTTTAAAATTCATGCACATTAGAATAACTTAATACTGGTTTCCAAGAATGGATGCTGTCATTTATAGAAGACTTTTTTTCTGAGCAAAAATTATGAACTTTTCTCTGTACCACGACGTCTCAGGCTCTAGGAAATACATTTAAATTCACGTATTTAGATATATTACAATGCTGTAGAATTAAAGTATTAAGAAGCACTGAGTGCATCTAGGCCCAGCTACATCTCATTTCACATCAAATCTAAATAATCCTAGAGCCATGAAATATGAAATGCTAAACTTCAAGTCACCTTCTTTCCAAGGAATGAAATCATGGAAATAAGTGAGTTTGGAGAGCTACCATTTGGTAAACCAAAGCAAAAGAAAGGAGACTTAGAACTCTCAAATTCAGTCTTTTACTTTTCCCAGGTTGTACAAATATTTACCATCTGTTTTTCATCTTTCAGCTTTAGAAATGAGCTCAACTGGAAGAAATAAAGGGATTTATTATGAGATTTTATGTGCTTTAAAATATTTGCATCATAATGGTTTTGGAAATAGAGTTGTTAAAGACTGGTTTGCATATTTATAAAACAAAAGATTTAACCAGGAATAGCATATATCTGTTATTTTAATTTAGTAACTGAAATAATATTTGCCCTGAATATATTCAGTGTTGTAAAACTTGCATTTAATTTCAAAGCCTGAAATAATTTTATATTATTATGGAGACGTTTATTATCATTCTTGTATCCATTAGTTCATTATTCACCCTTCCCAAAATGTGCTTCTCTGTTCTGTTTTTCTATAAAACTGATTTTTTTTTTTTTTTTTGATCATACCCAGCAATGATCAGGGGTTGCTCCTGACTCTGCGCTAAGGAATCACTCCTGGCAGTGCTCAAGGGATTATATGGGATGCTGGGGATCAAACAGGGTTGGCCACATTGCAAGGCAACCGCCCTCCCCCTGTGCTATCACTCCGGCAACTAAACTAAAACTGATTCTTGTGCTAGTACAGCAAGATGGCTGTTTTGAGGGGGTGAGGTGCCATTTTCCAACCTGCCAGCTTCTGGTTAATAAACTCTATCACAACCAGTTACCATGTCTCTGGATAAACTGGCCCTCAGCAGCAGTGGAACCACACCTTTGGGGTTACAATTCTTCCCTTCCAATGTTTACATGGCAACTCCAGCTCATCACCTAGAGTTGAGCCTCAGTGAATACAATGTCTCAGTTGGGTACTCGTGTGGTGTGAGGGGTTGGTTCTGGTTGTTCACTAGAGAACTCTGGGTCCTAAGCTCATCCTCCATGTTCTGCTCTTTGATATCACTGCTGTAACTGTGCAAATGGGGGGCTCTGCGCTCCATTAATCTCTGGCATCTTGCTTCATGCTGACAAGTCACCAAGTGGAGCTTCAGTGGGATAAAGAGAAAGGGGAGACAGTGAAACATACTTTATGATTCTATGGCTCATTGGCCTCCCCTCTCGCAGCACTTCCCAATCCTTAGCTTCTTCCAGAACTATGGAACCTGCTGTTTGGTGCCAGCCCTGGAGATATTTTTGCAGCTATTGTGTAATACTCATCTAGAAATGTGAACACCCTCCGATCTAAACAGTCTTTCTGCAAGCTCTTTACTCTTGGTATCAACCTCATCACTTCGTTCCTTTAACACTAGAGATGGACGCTGTTTTCTCTAGTTTCTAATATCTGAGTTGCCTTGACCATCTTACATCCATTCAACTTATTTATTTTGTGATATCTCTGATATCCAAATAGTACTCTGATATCCAAATAGTACTCTGATATCCAGTACTATTAGATTTAAGCATAGATTATCTTACAATTAGCCCAGCTATAGAATTAACAAAGCCATATTATTGTATTTATTTACACACAATAAAGGAGAGATCATTTTCCTGTATTAATTGATAAGTTTGAGTAAGTATAGAAAATCTTTCTACTAGTAAATAGAGATGAGGTTTTTAGCACACTCTGGTTCTGTGTGAGGTGAAGTCTAAATTTTATTTATTTTTTGTTTTGGGGCCATACCAGTGGTACTCAGGGATTATTCCTGGCTCAGCACTCAGGGATCACTCCTGGTGGGCTTTTTGTAAACTCTATCTGGGGTACCTGGGGTCAAACCCACATTGGCCGTGGTACAAGGCAAATGCCTTATTTGCTGTACTAACTCTCCAGTTCCTAAAATCTAAATCTTAAACCACCTTAGAACCTAGTTCAAATGAACCCACAAACTTGCAACTGTTTTCAGTTACCAAGCAAGGATACGGCAGTGGGATACGTATCACAATTACAGTACTTCTCAGAACCTTGCTTTCTCCTAACTAAAGTGGGAGCCCAGTCACTATATCATTGTTCTAAGAAGTAGCATAGAGAAAGAGAGGAAAGAGAAAGAAGGGAAGGTGTGGCAGTACCTTTCCATATTACTTAGTATTATTATAAGTTTGTAATATTTTATTGTTTTGATAATCATTTGTTGTTATTATTATTTTATTCACTTCCTCAAACCTCAGAAAATTACTTCAGTTTTTGTTTTGTTTTTTTTATTTTGCTTTTTGAGTCACACCAGGCAATGCTCAGGGGTTACTCCTGGCTCTGTGCTCAGGAATTACTCCTGGCAGTGCTTGGGGGACCATATGGGATGCCGGGCGATCGAACCCAGGTTGGCCATGTGCAAGGCAAAGGCCCTACCTGCTGTGCTGTCACTCTGGCCCCAATTCCTTCAGTTTTTTTTTTAACTTGC
Organism: Cryptotis parvus; assembly: GCA_021461705.1. Lineage (NCBI taxonomy): Eukaryota > Metazoa > Chordata > Mammalia > Eulipotyphla > Soricidae > Cryptotis > Cryptotis parvus. Next base: position 200,228 of record JAJIBD010031068.1, on the reverse strand, counting down.
CTTTGAAACCTTAAATTTGCCTTCTACACCTCCTCATCTGCAGAAGCACACCATGTTCCCAATACACTTTTGCCCCCCATGTAAGCTGTTATTTCTTTGTAGATGCCTCTTCCATAGGCTAGGCATTAGTCTAGTTCAGCTCCACCTCAGATAGGGAAGGAAACAAAATCCAAAGTACTAGCGGGCAGTGAGGTCCAGAGAGTTGGTCCAAGGCAAGGAGTCCAGATTGTCCACCGGACGCTCTCAAGTGCGAGTGTAGGAAGTGGCACAGTTGGAAACACACGTGAGGAAACGTCTCTAACATAGTCTCGGGTAGATTCTTATCCTTACCGTGAAAGCTGAGACAGCAGATGGACGATTGTATCCCATAGTCTTTGCTGAGCCCCCCTATTGCATCTCACACAGAGAGCAGTAGTGATTACCACTAAAAACGTTGATGGAACAAGGCAGTAGGGCTGGATCTGGTGCAGATTGTTGGCAATATTTCTCTTACTCTAATAATTGTGACAACTAATTAGATGTGACCTCCCTACTGTGCTAATAATATACCATTCATTTACAAAGATCATGTCGCCCCTGCTCCCAGCTTCTCTCTCTCTCTACATCATCTCAAATTAGCGGCTGCCAGCATTGTTGAAACAGAGCTCTGATCTTATTACTTGCCTACTTAAAACATTTTGCAAGGAACATTCTCCACCCTCTTAAGGAATAAGTCCCAACTCCACAGCGGGGCATCTCAGGACACGGTGAATGAGCATTAATCCATCTGCAAATCTTGTTCTTAGTCCCTCACTTAAATCTCCACTCAGGTATAATGCTGAAAATCTGTAATCACCGGGAAGGCCTGGAGACTGTTAAAACTGATGGGACCACAGCGTGGGGAGCAGGTTCTGCAGGCCCTGCTGGCCCCGGGACATCTCTCAGTGGGAGGTCTGGGAAGGCAGTGGACATTTTGGAACAGCACCTGGTGGCTTTTTACAGCGAATTCACCAGATATTTCACTATTTTTGTGCTTACGTATCCTTTCTGCTCATGCCAGGCGGGAGCCAGCCTCTCTCTGCACTAGCCTTTTATTTGCTTCCAGATCCTCATATGGAGCATATTATCCTTCTCGTCCTTGTGTCCAGTTCTACTATCATTGCACCTGCACACGCAAAATGTTTTGTTTTTTCTTGCTTTGGTTTGTGGGTCACACCTGGTGGTACTCAGGACTCACTCCTGCTTCTGAACTCAGGGATCACTCTTGGAGAGAACTGGAAAATAATCAGGGTGCCGGGATTAAACTCAGGTTAGCTGCATGCAAGATAATTACCCTGACCACTGTATTATCATTCTGCTCCATCTCCATAAAATTTAATTGTGTTTCTAAATCTTAATGATTTTTTTTCTTTTTTGGGGGTCACACCAGCAACGCTCAGAGGTTACTCCTGGCTCTGCATTCAGGAATCGCTCCTGGCGGTGGTCAGGGAACCATTTGGGACATTAGGGATCGAACCCAGGTTGGCTACTTGCACGGCAAATGTCTTACTGCCATGCCATCACTTTAGACCCCCTGTTTTTTTTTTTTTTTTTGGGTCACAGCCAGCAATGCTCAGGGGTTACTCCTGGCTCTGCACTCAGGATTTACTCCTGGCGGTGTTCAGGGGACCATATCGGATGCTGGGGAATCAAACCCGGTCGGCTGCATGCAAGGCAAATGCCCTACCCACTGTGGTATCACTCCAGCCCAACTTTGGCCCCTCTTAATTATTTTTTAGTCTTACTTTAAATGGTCATTTTTCCCAAATCCATTTAAAATAAAGCAAAATTTTGAATTTTGTGTCCTGACACCTATTTCTGTATGTGTATGGAATTTTTCCAACTCATTCAGCTCAGTTCTGACATATTCCTGGAGATGGCATCAGATTCTATAGATTGAGGCATCATGTCCAAAGACTGTGTTCTACTTTAGGTGCCAGGAGCAACCCCTGGCTGTCACCTGTACCCTGATCAACCTGCCAAGATCGTAGGTTCCCACAAACCCTCCTTAAGACTTTATATGTCAGTCATCAATTTGGATTAATTATAATATATCTGAACAGCAGATATATTATACATGATTAATTATAATATATCTGGCTATCATCAGGAGATCCCAGACCCTTTCCTCAGAATATTTTATTTTATTTTTTTCTTTTTCTTTTTTTATTAAATATTTCATTATACCACCATGAGATATACAATTACACGTTGTTCATGTTTAGAGGTTTCAGTCACATAGTGCTCCAGCACCCCACCCTCCAGCAGTGCCCATTTCCCACCACCCATGTCCCCAATTCCCTCCCTCCTCCCATAGCCTGCCTAAATGGCAGGTTCTTTATCTCTTTTCTCTCTTCCTCTCTCTCTTTTTCCTCAAGATATTTTAATCTGCTAAAGAGGTTGGCACAACTCAGGAAAACTGTTTATTCATTGGACAACTGATTTTTATAAAGCCTATAACTAATGCACTGAAGAGATAGTTCAGAAGGATAGCGCCTACAAAGCCATCCTCCACTTTGTTCCCCAGAGCGCCAGCTGTATGCTAAAGATCCAGAGAGGAGCCAAGGTTACAGGAAATGGTAGTACTTGGGCAGAACCTGGTCCCTAAATCACCATATAGAAAAGGTGCTCACAGAACACTTGTTCTGAACATACCAAAAAGTGAGAACGTCTCTTAACTATTATTGTTTATCACCTACTATCTATAAACATTATTTTTGCTTATATAACCTTCTCATTTCTTCTCATTATTTGTAGATCTTTGGGCTTTGATTTCATATTGAATTCAATGTTTTTTGTCTTTTTGGGGGTCACGCCCTGTGATGTGTTACTCCTGGCTCTGCACTCAGGAATTACTCCTGGCAGTTCTCGGGGACCGTATGGGATGCTGGGGATCGAATCTGGGTCAGCTGCACGCAAGAGAAACACCTTACCTGCTGTGCTATCACTTCAGCCCCACCTTTTTTTTTTTTAGGTAGTTGCTCAGATACATTTCAAATGAGTAAGATCCTATTTTGACCAGTCCTTTACCACGGCAACCCATTGTATGATCAGTTTATAAATTGATTTTATAACCTCAGCCCACACTCTGGTAAATTGTTTGGTAATCTTCTCACTGAATAATAAGATTTCAAATAAAATCTTTGGTCTTGCTCATCTCAGAAATTACTCATTATAACATTGGTTATTTCTTTCTAATTGCTATGAAGAAATTAAAGTCATTCGAAGCCTAATAGCAACACTACTTGGTATTCATTTAATTTCCTTCTAGGAGGAAAAGTTCTCATTTATTTTCTGGAGCCCGTCTTCCATTTTCATTAAATAACTCTTTAGTGAATGTGAAAAAAAAAAGATTTTTCCTTCCTCACCTTTTTAAAAGCACAGAAGTCGAAATGACTGAATTAGAGATAGGTGACCTTTCATTTGCCAACCTAAGGAATTTAAAAACATATTTATCTCCTAATAATAAAGATTTGCTAAAAGAGGATATTTTCCAGGACTGAAGATGAGCAGAAGTATAGGCGGAGCATCTGCTGCCCAAAGATGCTTTTAGAGGGAGGCATAAGCTGTTTCTAGAAGTTCTTCCCCTATCAGTCAGTATGGCTTTTTGTTAATCCAGATATATCCTGTTCCAGGCTTTGTGTTGCACATTCTATGGGATTCAGTTCACAGTGAGGTCTTGTTACAAATGCCCAAAGCGTAGGATACAATGAAGGTGATTTTGTGCTGAGACCCTGAGCACTACCCTCTCGATCACTGTTACACACATTCACACATTCTTTCCGTAGGAATGGTTAGGTTTACATAGCCCTAAATAAGAAAACTCATTGTGAGTGGGTGAGATTTACTTTTTAAATACCAAATCTGGATTCTGTATGATAATTTTATCTTTTGCAAATATATAAGTAACAAGTTCTAAAGAATGCAACAATTCAAAATCTCCTTAGACTAAAGAAATAGTTCACAAACCCTACTGAGTATATAAGTGACACTAGCAATGATTTATTAATAATTAAAATATCAATATGTTAACATATAATATGAACATGTGGTATATTAAAATAATGATGACAACTCGCTGGATATTACATTAAAGCCTCACATAAACGTACCTACTAATCTTTTAGCATTCCCACGAGGCAGAAATAATGAATTTGTTAGATGGGAGACAGCCTTGAAGGTGTTTCAAAGTCTCTACGGAACCATTAGGGGTGGGAGCAGTCTTTACATCCATCTCGGGATTGTATAGCCTGATTTCCCTGTGGGTGTCACACTGCCCTTGCCCTGTGTCACTCAGGCACAGAGAAAACTATTGTTCTGTGATCTCTGCTCACTTGGTTTGTGTACTGTCACCAACATTGTTGAAGTGCCAAGTCATCAGCCATTGATTTTTTTTTTTATACGAGTCGATCCTCCCCTTTAATATTCTCCATAAGCTGTTGGCCGCCTGCTCCAGTCAATAAAGGGGACAGGCTGTCCTGCAGCTCCCTGACCCCTGCTCGCCTCATGCTCAGCCTCAGCACTTTTCTTTACTGCTTGTCTTTAACCTCCTTGTGCACTCAGCGCTCTCGCCTAAGATGGTTGCCAGCACCAGGCAAAAAGATAAAGTAACTGAGGTGGAAAAATCATAACCAGTGAACCTAAACAAACCAGAAAACCTGGTGGTCGCTGGTGACAGGTCTTCGGTGTCTCTTTGGGTGAGTCTTTAGGAAATTTCTAAAACAAAATTTTTTTTTTTGTTTGCTTGTTTTGGGGCCACAGCTGGCTGTGCTCAGGGGCTTACTCCTGGCTCTGTGCTCCCCTGATGAGGCATGGGGGACTCTATGTGACCCTGGGTGTTTCACTTGTGCTTGCGAATTCCAGAGATATCATCTTTATCAGATGTGGGAGTGAAGAAGTTTCTGAATGAGCAATGTATTCAAACTGATCAATGTATTCAAAATTGATCAAAGTTGCAAGCAATTTAGAAGTCCTGGATATTTACTTACCGATTAAAATAGTGCAAATTTATGGGTGTAGAGTCCTTTGACAACCCCCCCCCCCCCAATTGTTTAGTGTGTGTGTGTGTGTGTGTGTGTGTGAGAGAGAGAGAGAGAGAGAGAGAGAGAGAGAGAGAGAGAGAGAGAGAGAGAGATGCCCAGCAATGCTCAGGGGTTACTCCTGACTCTACACTCAGGAATCATTCCTGGCTATGCACAGGGACCATATGGGATGCCAGGGATCAAACCCGAGTTTGGCCATGTGCAAGGCTAACACCCTACATGCTGTACTAGAACTCCAGTCCCTTGTTTTAAATTAAAAAATTTTTTTTTGTCCTTTTGGGGTCCCACTTAGCAATACTCAAGGGTTACTCCTAGCTCTGCACTCAGGAATTACTCCTGGTGGTGCTCAGGGGACCCAATTGAATACCGGGATTGAATCCGGGTCAGCTGCATGCAAGGCAAATGCCCTCCTTGCTGGACTATCACTCCAGCCCCCCATGTTTAAATTTTTTTGTGCTTATTAGAGAACAAAACATTTATGAAGTAATGTGAAGGTATTTAAAGTTTCCTTGGTCTTACATTATACAAATGTCCTTGAATCACATTGTAGACATGTGTTTAGTGCCTGGTGCTGCCCAGACTCAAGGGGTAGTGCTGAGTGGAATGTATTGAACAAACAAACTCCATGTTTCCTTTGTAATATGTGGAAATGTCTCTGTACAGGCCCCAAGTGTGTGTGTGTGGGGGGAGAATGGTATCACTGTGCAGGCGTTCAGGGAAACTCTTTACAGGCATCAAGGCCCCAGGAATGTCAGGATATATCATAGAGGAGCAGGTGGCCCTGCTTTTGATCAGAGGCAGCTGGATTCGGAGCCAGTAGGTGAGGAGGGTGAGACCAGTTTCACACAGAATAGTTTAAACGTTAGCCCTCTTCTCAACACCCGCTTTCCCTGAGTTTTCAGTATTCACTCTCTTAGTTAGGAATTTCAAATGATTCTGGAATGGGTATGATCCTCTAAATAGACTTCAGTTTTCTGAAGTTTTTTGGTTTTGTTTGTTTTTTAAGCCACACCTAGATGTGCTCGGGGCATATTTCTGACAGGACTCCTGGGACTATATAGAGTTCCCAGAATTGAACCCAGGTCTGCCAAATGAAAAGCAAGTGCTTTGCCCTCTGTACTATCTCTCCAGCCCTTGAAATGTTTTTAAGAGAGGCAAAGAGTGATTGGAGACAGGTACAAATGTACAATATTACCACATAGAAAAAATTTTTTTTCAAAGGACTATATTTTTTGTGTTAGTTTTGTTCTGGAAAATAGGTCACATGTATTTGAAAGCAGATACCATGTCTTAAAAGACCACTTGTGAAAAGAATAGACAGGAATGGAAAGGTGGACACGCTGTAGGCCCTGGGCTTCATCTGATACTGGAAAAAAATTTCAAGTTATTAGCCTATAGATTATTTTATGACATGGAGTTGAGATGTTCTGTTCATTTATCAGTGGGGGAAGCTTCACCAAATCTTGGAGGAATTTAACCAATCAATAGAGTTCTTGCAGGGTTTTCCCTCATAGTTTAACAAAAAAAAATTTTTTTTGGTCCACTACTTTTTAGGAAAAGATGAAAATAACATACTTGTCAAAGGTGGAAATTACCGCAAACATGTGGGGAGTCAGAGGTTAGGTAAGCTAGAGAAGGGAACAGTGTGCTAAAATTGTTGAAAGTGATAATACCAATCTAAAACTAAGCATTGAATACAGGCGAAAGGATACACATGATAACCTCTAAAAGTATGTACTGCAATCCACAATGTCTAAGAGAAGGAAGAGAGAAAGAAAGAGAAAGAGAAAGAGAGAAAAGTGATAAAGAACCTGCCATAGAGGCAGTCTAGGGGAGGGGAGGGGAATCAGGGACATTGGTGGTGGGAAATGGGCACCAGTGGAGGGATGGGTGCTGGAACACTGTATGACCAAAACACAAACATGAATGACTTTGTAATTGTATATCTCATGGTGGTATTATAATATTATAATATAATAATATAATAATATTTTATATATTATAAAAACCACACAAATTTGTACATACACTTATATCCATATAAAGCGAGACACTCAGAAACAATTACACAGAGCCTGAGAGCTTGTTTTGTTTGGAACACAGAGTTTATAGTTGAACTTTTTAAAATTATTATGCAAATTTTTTAATAAGGTGGTCACAGTATAGAGGGTGAAATTACATGTTTTCCGTTTTTTTTTTCTTTCTTTTTTTTGGGGGTTACAACCAATGATGTTCAGGGGTTACTCCTGACTGAAAACTCAGGAATTACTCCTTATGGCTTCAGGGACAATATTGGATGCGGGGAATCAAACCTGGGTCAGCCATGTACAAGACAAATATCCTACTCTCTCTTCTATCACTCTGGCCTCTCACTGCATATTTTGAGGTACAAAAAATTTCATGAAATTTTTACTTTCACATACACACATACACACACACAGGCTTCAATATAATAACTTTGTGGTATGCAGAATTACTTGGCCAGCCCCTGGCTGGGTCCAACATAGCTCCAAGGGTTTGATCACATGTGTGGGGAGGGAGGGGGGCATTACTCAGGCTCTGCGTAATTGTCAGACATGGAATGGGGATTTGGGCTCCTCCTCCCATTCCTCCACCTCCATGTCGGCAGGTGTGGCTGTGAGCTCCCAATCACTACAGCCAGCAACACTGGAGAGAGACACTCTAGACCTGCGGCCGCACTTCAGTCTTAGATAATACTGGAGGTTGGGACCAGATCCTTCCCAGGATCTTTCACATTTATGCACTATATACAGTTCTAGGCAGTTTATAGCTGTGGCCCATCATCCCAGTGAGCCTAGCAAGAAGCCAGAGGAACCCCAACACCATGAGGTCAGTCATTCTCAACATCCAGACTCCACAGCTCATCAGAGCTCCACCCAAGAGAAAAAGTGATCCCTCCCCTTTGAGGTTCATCAGTAAATGCACAAGATGAGAGTCTACTACTGGGAGTGTACTGCAACATGGCAGAGCCTGGCAAGCTACCCATGTTGTGTTTGATATGTCAAAAACCAGTAACAATTATCGATCTCATTCACATGACCTGAAGGAATGGTTTGAGGTTCTTCATGTTCCTGGGTGAGCAGATGCCCTTGGGCTACACTTGCTTTCGACAGGACATATGGAGATGTTATTGGTGCAGCTCGAGCAAATCAATGAACAATGGGAAGACAAGTGATACAAGTTATACTGATTAAATAAAAGTTGAACTATTTTTTCAGACTTGAAAATGTATTCACATTTATCCGGAAAGGATACAATTTTAAGGTAAAATAAATTTCCAAAATTGATCATACTGTTGCATCATATTTTTGCCTCCAATCTGTGGAATTAACTGGAATATTCCAGGGAGAACATATTTGGAAACCTGTGTACTGAGCACCTCAAGGCCATGTTTGTGTCATGATTTCAAGGGGCCTCACCTCCCAAACAAGTTCCAGAGCCACTGCTTCTATCACCTGGAAACTCTACGAAACACGTTATAGAACAAAGTGCTGATTGCTTTGCAGTCTCCACTCTCACCTTTGATAACAGAGCCCTTCCAGTTTAACTCAAAATAGAACCTGCCTCTCCATCCCCTCCGGCATTGGTGAGAATATTATTGCATTCAGGAGAAAGGGATGTGAAAAACTTATTGCATTATGCCTGCAGAGGAGAGGGGGTGCATTTTCAATCCCTCCCTTTTAAAAAAAAATTTCCTCCAGCTGGAATGTAGTTATGAAAGTAGACTTGGAGCACCCACAGTGGGATATGAGGTGAAGCTTCAAATTGAGGATGACAGAGAATATGAAAGATATAGCCTGAGACTATAGACTATATAGACTACAGACTATAGATTATTGTCTATAGACTATAGGCTATAGATTATTGACTATAGACTATAGACTATTGACTATAGTGAGACACTATAGTTTCCTTTGAGCATGAACTTCAAGCTATTAAAAACTGTCTTCACTGTATCACTGTCTTCCCGTTCAGTTCATCATCGATTGGCCCGAGGGGGCACCAGTAACATCTCCATATGTCCTGTCTCATACTAGTAGAGCCTAAGGCATCTGCTTGCTCCAGGAACATAAAGAGCCTCAAACCATTCCATCAGGTCATTGGAATGAGTTATAAAATTGTTACTGTTGTTTGGCATATCAAATACGACACGGGTAGCTTGCCAGGCTCTGCCGTGCGGATAGCATACTCTTGTAGTCATCTCTAAATCCAGCATTTATTGATCAACCCCACAGCCAGAGCGGCCACGAGAGCCGGGCTGTGATAGGCTGGTCTGCTGGGTGGAGTTCTGACGAGAGGGAAGTCCAGATGTGGAAAATGGAGGCCCTCGTGGAGTGGGGGGGGTCGTTTTTTTAATTAAAAACAAAACCCGAAAATGGAGGATCAGCAAGTAATATATGCGCGGGCCACATTGGTGCCCTGAACACTACCAGATGTGATTCCTGAGTACTGAGCCAGGGGTGAGTCCTGAGCATTGCTGGGTGTGCTCCTCTCTCATGCTAGAGTTTTTGTTACAGTCACTGAATTTACATTATAATGACTCATTGGACCGGGAGGAATAAAGAGCGGGTAGAGAGTGAACATACTGGAACAGCCTATTTTTGTGGGCCCAGGAACTGAATGAACTGTTGTTCTTTCATGATTATACAGCTTCCTGACTTCACCTCCCTCTACACTGAGCACAAGTTAGCTGTGTCTTACCTTCTTCCAAAGATAGGAGGTTGTTAAGGTTCTTAAGACTATTGAGAGACTTTATCTATCACTTCACTTGATTACTTGAATCCCGTTATTCATCGATTTGCTTGAGCGGGCGCCAGTAACATTTCCATTGGACCCTATCACGTGCCAATGTAGCCCAATGGCATCTGGGTGATTCAGGAATATGAAGAGCCTGAAACCGTTCCTTCAGGGTCTTGACAAGGAAGTCTGACCGTCTTGTAGGTGGGTGGCCATGTGATCTTTTGACATCCCGTGGGATCCAGTCAGTAATTGCTCTAGTCTAGCGGTTGTCTCCAAATCGCATTACATGTCCAGCCCATCTGATTTTTGAAGCCTTGGCAAACGAGACAGATTCCCTGACTCTGGAATAGCGACGGAGGTCAGAACTCCGGATTCCTTCATTCACTTGAGTGAGGCGTGACATTCCAAGCATAGCTCTTTCGATGCCTCTCTGGGAGACCCGAATAGCATTCTCATTCTGTTTTTGTAGGGCCCAGGTCTCTGAGGCGTATGTTAATGCAGGGAGAACGGTGGAGTAGAAAGAGATGTGCCCGGAGCCAGAGGTTCTTTGTCCTTTTAGCTATTTCTTTGATGCCTTTGAAGGCATTCCATGCCGCTCTCTTCCTCCTGCGCAGCTCAGGTTTTAGGTCGTTTATCATGCTGACTTCTCGACCTAGAGTACACATAACTGCTGCATTCAGAGATGTTTGTTCCATTGAGAGTGAATGGGGCCTCAGGAACTAGTTCATTTCTCATGAACATAGTTTTCTTCAGATTCAGCTGTAGACCTATCTTTCCACATTCTCGGTCAAAGTCAGCCAGCATTTGTGCCGCTTGGCTAATGTTTGGTGTTATTAGAACAATGTCATCAGCGAAGCGGAGGTGGTGTAGTTGCCAACCATCTATCTTCACTCCCATTCCTTCCCATTCTAATTGTCTCATGATGTTCTCGAGGGTGGCGCTGAAGAGTTTTGGTGAAATGGTATCACCCTGTCGATCCCCTCTTTTGACATCAATGATCACTTCTTTGTAGAATGGTGAGATCCTGGTGGTGAATCCGTAATACAGTTCCACGAAAGATCTTGATGTATTGGGTTTGAGCGCCCTGTTTGACTAGGGCTTCGATGACTGCTTCAGTCTCCACAGAATCAAAGGCTTTCTTTAAATCAATGAACGTGAGACAGAGCGGCATCTTGTACTCCCTACAAACCTCAATGAGCTTGGTTACTGTGTGGATATGGTCGATTGTGCTGAATCCTTTCCGGAAGCCTGCTTGCTCGCATGGTTGTCCTTCATCTAGTGTTCTGCTAATCCTGTTGAAGATGACTCGTGTAAACAGCTTGTAGATGATGGACAGATGGGGCGATAGTTGCCCGATGTCGTGAATGTCTCCCTTCTTGAACAGTAGAACTGTCCTGCTGGTTTTCCATTGGGTTTTCCAATGCACCTTGCATTCGGACAGGTAGCGTGTGAAGAGCCGAGCTAGCATATTGATGAGTACCGATGGCAGATTCTTCAGGTGTTCGGGTCTGACTTTGTCTGGGCCTGGTGCTGTTCCCTTCTTTACTGGCGAGATGGCATGTCGGATTTCAGAAGGGAGAACGTTGGGAATGATATATCCATCCTGTGGAATTTGGTATGTGGGCAGGTGGATGTGGCTATCAAAGAGATTTGAGTAGAAGTCCTGGATAGTCTTCTCCATTGCCTTTCTGGAAGATGTGATAGATCCATCAGGGCGTTGGAGGGCAGTCATCTTGGTCTTATAGTTGGCGAAGGACAGGCGGGCGGTGCAAATGCTTTTCCCGGCTTCTGCTGCATCTTCCAGTATTTCTGCTCTTCTGTCTTTGAGGTCTTCTTTTATTGCTTCTCTGCACCGTTTAGCAAGCTTGGATATTAGCATTTGGTCTCCTGAGGCTCGCGCCTTGCCACGTTGGCGAATGAGCTCAAGAGTTTCTGAAGACAAGCGTCCTTTTTGTGTCTTTCTCTCTCAGCATTCTTCGCACAATCATGGAGGTGCTGAACCAGCTGGTTGTATTCTTCATCGATGTCGTCAATGATGGTATCTTCCTATGTTGCTGCAATGGTGCCAAAGAGTTCCCAGTTGGTGGTCATTCTGAGAGTTCTCTTCTTAAACTTTGCAGCCTTTTCTCCCCCTTGCGGGAAGTAGAATTTTGCAAAGGAGACGGTGGTCCGATCCTGTTTGGAATTTGGGGACAACAGCTACATTAGTCAGACAAAACCATCGATTGAAGATGATGTGGTCAATTTCATTGTGGAACTGACTGCCAGGAGATTCCCATGTCCAACGTTTCGCTTCAGCCTTCTGAAACTGTGAGTTCCCATGAATAGTCTTGGTGGACATGATGAACTCAGATAGTCTCTCACCCTGTTCGTTCCATTCTAGGCCATGGGTCCCGATGTGGAGTTCTTCAGCCGATCTTCTTGGTCCTATCTTGGCATTAAAATCACCGACTATGATCTTGTAGAAGGTGTGATCTTTTTATAGAACTTCTCCAATTCCATGTAGAATTTCTCAATTTCATCTTCTTTGTATGTGGATGTTGGTGCGTAGACAATGAAGATAGAAGTTGCTGGCAGTGGGCCACATCTCTTCAAGTGTAATCGTCCTATTCGGTTTGTTAGGCATTCAAATGAATCAATGTTGACAGCCATGTTCGTGTTGACAAGGACACCAACGCCACTGGCGCCTCTTTTCGTCACATGTTCCAAGGAACAATTCTTCTCCAGTGTCAAATACAGCATGATGCGACTGGCGCCTCCTCATCTCAGTCAGACCAATGATGTCTTACTTGATCTTTTGCGCTTGCACCATCAGATCCTCAATATATGCTTCCGATGCCAGCGTACATGCATTGAAAGTACAGACAGTCATTTTAGTCCTTCCTCATTTTGGCAGCCTAGGGCGGCTGTGAAATTTTATCAGGCACTGCTTGTTTGCCTTTCTTACTGCTGCCGTATTAAGGGCTCTTTCGGGTTAGGAAAATAAACATTTTTGTTACTGGATTTGGCATATTGAACACGCATCAGACAGCTTGCCAGGCTCTGCCATGCGGGCGCTATATTCTCGTTACTTTGTAGCGAGTGAACATACTGGAACAGCCTATTTTTGTGGGCCCAGGAATTGAATGAAATGTTGTTCTTTCATGATTATACAGCTTCCTGACTTTACCTCCTGCTACACTGAGCACAAGTTAGCTGTGTCTTACCTTCTTCCAAAGATAGGAGGTTGTTAAGGTTCTTAAGACTATTGAGAGACTTTATATAATTTTTTTAATAGCTTGCTTCTTCAGACTTCAGGGTGGAAATTTTGATGTACTTTTCCTGCAACAAATTGCTCATTTTCTTGGATCAATTTTCAGATGAAATGAAGAACCCACAGGAAGTGTGGAAGACCTGGGTTGCCAACCTCATGGTCACCTGTAACAGAAGTTCGAGTAACTAAGCATCTGTTGAAGTCATTGTGTGGCTAATTTTGTAGTGATTATTACAGCAGAAACAAAAAATAAGAAACAGATCACGGACTAAAGTTCCTATTAGTCTTACAGTCCTTGCCCCCACAAATATGTTCATTAGACTTTCCTCTTTAGGTGTAATATTTCCCACATGAGATTTAGGCTAATGATAAATATAAAAAATCTACTGTTATCTAGTGCTGTTTTAAGTTTTGTAGATGTTCTATGAGAACATGGGCCTTTAGGACTAATGAAGTAACTACATGTAACAGCCAGCAAATAACAAAGGACATTGCATAATACTTGGTTCTTACTTGCTGGCTTTAAGTGTGGAAGTGGTCAGGTTTAGTTCAATGCAAGACATATTTCTAATAATGTCCAAAATTTTTGTAGTTCTCTGTCAAAGAATTAATTTCCTTTTGGACTGAAGAGTCAGAAGGAGCTGGTTGGCAAGGAGATTAAACTGTCCAGTTGTAAGAGAAGATGAAAAGGATTCCTTCTATTCTCTCTCTCCTCCATAGCTTCTGTTTTGATCCAGTCCATTTGTCATATTCATTTTCTTCCAGGTTTGCAACATGACTTGCAGTGTCAGAGGACATGTTATAATTGTCAGAAAAGAAAACAAGGCACCCCCAGCTGATAGAGATAAATAAACCTGGTTTTTCTAAATAACTTATTCAAGCCTGCTGCCTGCGCCCTGGTGATTTACTGACATGTCTAGCGCAGCATGAGGCCCCCAATTTCTAGATGAGAGAAGTTTATTTTTTACACTGGCTGCATCACCTGGAAGCAGAAATAATTTCAGATTCTTGTTCCATGATCACTCATACTCCCAGCCCTGTCTATTATCTAAATAAGCCAGTTTTCATTGATCCCCAATTTCACAGCCAGGCGCTCTAGCATCCCATTGACCTAAGAACTGGAATGATATAGCAGAATCTTTTGAGGATTAAGTTGAGCCTTAACAGCTTTCTTTTTGGTTTCCAAAGGTTACTAATGCCCCAAGCAAGTCTAAGCCCTGAGACCTTTCTTAGGGGATATTAGAGAAAAATATATTCTGATACTGATGCAAACAATAAAACTAGGGTCTTAGGAACAGCCCAGGGTTAAAGTGTTTGAACACTGCCTATGGTCCCCACCCCAGTACTTCCAGGAATGACTCCTGAACACAGAGCCAGGACTATGGCCCCCCACACTCACCTCATTCCCTGGCCCCAAGAAGAAGAGACCCCCCAAGAAGAAGAAGCGAAAGAAAATAGCCTATTTGGGCTGTGTAAGAACTATTGTGTGGAGCACAGTAGTGTCACAAAGTGTACAGCACTTGACTCTGAACGTAATAAGATAGTGAGGGTTCATAGACCAGCACTGCCAGTGGGTAGAAAATCACCCAGAGTGAGATCACAGAATAGGAGCCTCAGTAAAGAAGGCCAGGCTCTGTACTGGAGAGAGAGTCCTGGGGTAGGGCACTTGCCTTGCATGTGGTCAACCTGGGTTTGATTTCAGACATCCCATGTGGTCCCTCAAGTCCCTCTGAAAGAATGGCCCCTCGCCCACAGAACACAAAAACAGGTATCAGGAGTAACTGATAAAATGATGGCTCAACAAGAGCACAATAGGAAGGGCCTTAAGCAAATTAAATTCCAGGGAGGGCTATAAGACAACATTCCCAAGAAGTTGCGTCTGACGTTCCTCTCTATATTTGGTGTGGTATGCGAAAGACTGGGAGACTGGGCCCATGCCGTGCTAAATATAGAAAGAAGTATTAAGTATGATCTGATTGGAAGGTGATGGTTACCTGGTACAAAGTGATTGGCTGCCTGCGCGCAGGACCTTGATGTAATATTTTAAATCTATTGGATAGTTATGCACGGGCTTTTCTGTAGCGGCGGGAATTATCTCTTAAAAGATCCTCCCTGGAAGGGCTCGGGGCTCTTAGCCACTGACCACTTGGGGTCACGCTTTGAGCCCGAGTATCACTTGAATCCCGTTATTCATCGATTTGCTCGGCGGGCGCCAGTAACATTTCCATTGGACCCTATCACGTGCCAATGTAGCCCAATGGCATCTGGTTGATTCAGGAATATGAAGAGCCTCAAACCGTTCCTTCAGGGTCTTAACAAGGAAGTCTGACCATCTTGTAGGTGGGCGGCCACGTGATCTTTTGACATCCCGTGGGATCCAGTCGGTAACTGCTCTAGTCCAGTGGTTGTCTCCAAATCGCATTACATGTCCAGCCCACCTGATTTTCGATGCCTTGGCAAACGAGACAGCGTCCCTGATTCTGGAATAGCGACGGAGGTCAGAACTCCGGATTCCTTCTCTCACTTGAGTGAGGCGTGATATTCCAAGCATAGCTCTTTTCGATGCCTCTCTGGGAGACCGAATAGCATTCTCATCCTGCTTTCGTAGGGCCCAGGTCACTGAGGCGTATGTTAATGCAGGGAGAACGGTGGAGTCGAAGAGATGTGCCCGGAGCCGGAGGTTCTTTGTCCTTTTAGCTATTTCTTCGATGCCTTTGAAGGCATTCCATGCCGCTCTCTTCCTCCTGCGCAGCTCAGGTTTTAGGTCATTCATCATGTTGAATTCTCGACCTAGGTACACATAACTGCTGCATTCAGAGATGTTTGTTCCATTGAGAGTGAATGGGGCCTCTGGAACTAGTTCATTTCTCATGAACATAGTTTTCTTCAGATTCAGCTGTAGACCTACCTTTCCACATTCTCGGTCAAAGTCAGCCAGCATTTGTGCCGCTTGGCTAATGTTTGGTGTTATTAGAACGATGTCATCAGCGAAGCGGGAGGTGGTGTAGTTTCCGACCATCTATCTTCACTCCCATTCCTTCCCATTCTAATTGTCTCATGATGTTCTCGAGGGTGGCACTGAAGAGTTTTGGTGAGATGGTATCACCCTGTCGAACCCCTCGTTTCTCCCCATGGCTGGCCATGGCGGGGAGCGCGGGGGTGCGGAATCCGGCCCGACCCCGCTCCGGAGGCGGGGTCCTCCTACTGGGCGGACAGCTCTCGCTCTCGTCTGGGGCCGCTCGGGTCCCGCCCCTTGGTCCGGTCCCCTCCGCGGTGGGTGGGGGCCGGCCGTCCGGCAGCACTCGTAGCCGTGCCCCGCCCGGCCCTCGGTGGTGCCCCTGGAGCGCTCCAGGTGGTCCCCCGTTCAGGAGCCCGAGGCCGAGCCTGCGGTGTCGCCTTCCCGAGCCCGAGTATACTCGCTTATTAATAAAACCCTTGCTTTTGCATAGGACTTGGTCTCTCAGAGTTTTCCTTGGTAGGTGCGGCGTTCCGAGGCTCCCAGTCAGTCACCCCATCTGGTGACCAACCCTTACACCTCCAGGGAGTAATTCTGGAGTACAGTAAAGCCTGCATGAAAGGCGGAACCAGCAGACAACTGCAAGACTCTGTGGACAGCTAACAGATTTTTTCTAAGAAAAAGAGGAACAGAATGTTCCTGGACCCATTACGCCCCAGCTAAACGGGAGCGTGTGGTTCAGGCGCCCGTAGCCATCTCTTCCCTCCTCGCGAGGTAACATTTATATAGAGCACACCAGTTTCCCTGATGCCATCACACTAGATGTGTTCTCCAGGCAGTTTTTTCCTTTTCATAATTCTTTACTCGCTGCTGACCAGTATAATCTGGCCTGGTATCTGGCAGCTTTGCCTCACACTGAGCGTCACTGGGTGTGGCCCAAAAAACAAACAAAAGCTAGACCTGGCACGTTGAGTACCACTCACACGGCCATGGAGGTCATGTGGAAGATGAGAGTGATCAAGTTTTGGGGCCGGAGCGATAGTACAGTGGTGAGTAAGTCTTTTATCTTGCTTGTTCTGACCTTGAGCATTGTTGGGTGTGACCCAAAATGCCCTGCCCCCCAAAAAAATCTGAAGCATGAATGTCCTGCCGGGTCAGAGGTGCAGAGATGAGACACCAGGAACACGACCTATATCCATTAATATTTTTGATGATCACTAGCCGGAGGGGCAGCAGCTCTCATCTTGACAGCTGACTAACCGCAGTTAACTGACTTTAGCTGACTGACCTGAGCTCACTGACCTGAGCTGACTCGCTTGAGCTGACTGACTTGAGCTGACTGACCACCTCCATCGAGACCCCAACTCTCTTATCCCATCGCCTCAAAGGGCAATACAGCTTAAAGTTTGCATGGTTTACATTACAAAGACTGTTCACATTCATTGAATAGGACTTAGGAATAATAGGAAGGAGACAACTAGGGACCAAAAAACCTGCAGGGGGTGCTATCTAGGTAAGATGAGATGAACAAAAGAACGCATTACAGTTGCTAATGCAGCCTTCTGGTCTAGCCCATGATGGCAAGGACATGATAGACAGAAGAACAAGAAAAACCTGTTTTCTGCCTAACTTTAAGCATCGTCCATTAGACTCCATCTTGGGCTAGTTATAGCCAACAGGGAAATGTGCAGAGAAATGACCTAGCCTAATGGAATGGTGCCTTGTCTGTGTACCTGCAGCTTTGATTAACAGTCTCACTAGGGAATTCTACATACTAACTCTATTGGGAGACAGTCTGCCAGAAGTCCCTGTGTATCTGTTAACAGGCAGTATCCATCAGACCTTCCTTCGCATATCCTTAGATCTACCTTCTGTCAACAAAATCAGATATTAAGAGTGATGGGTTTGGGTTAAATAAACTGATGAAATAGGATTCTTTTGTTCATTTTCTTTGGCCATATGTAGTGGTGTTCAGAGGCCACTCTTGTTGATGCTAGGGGGACTTTAAGCCCTGGGGATCAAACCCTGCAGTCCCATATGTAGAGCATGTGTTTTGAGTCATCCCCTGACTTTGGAGTTCAATGCTGCTAAAAGGGCCCTTGAGAACATTCCCATGTCCTAGTGAGCAAATGGACTTGAAGGATCCTATGTAGAGTTTGTCCAAGGACAAGGTCTGTTAGTTATCAAGAACACAGAGCTAGGAAGCAAGCAGGAGAAACATTGCTCCCGAGCTCTACCCAGGGTGGTCCTGGGCCTGAGGAGAGCTGCATTGCCAGGCCCCAGCAATCACTTAACACAAGGCCCAGTGTCACCTGACCAATGTCACCGGGAGTGGTGCCCAGGCTCTGGTGCACAGCACAGCTCCCGAGCCCCTCCTCCAAAGTGGTGCATGATCAGAGGCAGATGTTCTCAGAGAGGGTACGTTGAATGAAGACAGTTTTAACACCTGTTCTGTCAACCTGTGCTTCCATTTCTCCTTCATTGATCCTAATAGATACCTTTATTTTTACTTGTCACTTGTCTCTTGTCTTCCTGTTATTCATCGATTTGTTCTAGCAGGCTCCAGTAATGTCTCCATTCATTGGGAATGAGGTCCATTATTGTTACTGTTTTTTGGCATATCAAATATACCACAGGTAGCTTGCCAGGCTCTGCTGATGCTCTGGGTTCATCCCAGGGGTCCAGTCTTTTCCTCTGTCAGATCATCAACTATTCAGGGCCCGTGGGGCAGAGCCTTGGGGGGTGTAGACAAGTCTGTTTCCTGTCTGCCCCCTGCTGAATGCAGCTGGGCACTGCAGCCATACCTGCAACACCTCAAAGGGTAGGACCTTTATTTTATGAAAAGGAAATTGAGAATGAGGCTGAGTGACTTATGCTGCTGACATAGGCAGGATTCCAACCTCTGTTGGATCCTGAACAACAGCTCATTTAAGGCTACCTGTTTGGGAAGGAAAATAGACTCAGTTCTCTCTACCTCCCTGAACAATTACGCAGAAGGAACCTATAGAATAACTGAAATAAAATCTACTGACAGCCTAATGGAATGGTGTCATGATAGATTTGGGAAAAAATTATTTCACAGTGCCGGAGCAATAGTCCAGTGTGCAGGGTGTTTGCCTTGCACATGCCCGGCCTGGGTTTCATCCCTGGTATCCCATATGGTTCCCTGAGCACCACCAGGACTGATTCCTGAGTGCAGAAATCCCTGAGCATTTCCAGGTATGATCCAAACCTGGAATGAACCCAGAGCCATGGCAGAGCCTAGCAAGCTACCCGTGGTGTTCGATATGCCAAAAACAGTAACAATAACGGACCTCATTCCCAATGAATGGAGACGTTACTGGGGCCTGCTCAAGCAAATTGATGAACAATGGGAAGACAAGTGACAAGTGACAAGTGACTTTCACAATGGTATTTTTAGACTAGGGTTGCTTATTCTTTTCCACCCAAAGACTTTTCAAATTTATTTACTTTTCTGCAGTACAGAGGCTAGAACCCAAGGAAAAGCAAGTGCTCTACCATCACCTGAGAAATTGGTTTAAATCCCAGGTATACTAGTGTATATATGTACATGTATATATATATATATATGCATTATTTATGTGTATGTATATTATACACATGATAAACTATAGATGTCTATATATAGTACTTATATTTGTATAGGTGTACAAATTGAAAATATACTGATTAATCATAAAGAAATTTATTTATTTCTTTTTAGTAGCCACACCAAGTGATGCTCAGGGCTTACGCCTGGCTCTGTGCTCAGGGATCACTCCTGGTGGTGCTAGGGGTACAATATACCACGCAGGGGATCAAACTGGGGCTGGCTATGTGAAGTGCAAACATCCTATTTCCTGTGCTATCTCTCTGGCTCATAAGAAATATATTAAACACAAAACTTCGATAGGTGGGAGGAAGTTTGGGCTACATCTGGTGGTGATTGGGGGTTACTCCTGGCTCTGTGCTGGCACCTACTCCCCGTGATACTCACAGAGGTAATCATAGGATCCCTTATGCTAAGCTCACACTCAGTCATTTTTTTCTCTCTCTCAGCTCTATTTATTTTTATTTTGCTTTTCATAAATTAGGCATCTTTACATTTGGTTAGTATTGTACACTCTGACACAATTACAGCAATGTTTGTTTTGGAGGAAACTCAGCAAACTTACAACAATATAACTTATAATACCTTGCCTCCAGCATAAATAGCCTATGTGCCCCTACGGAGTTTTGTTTGTTGGGGCTTAAAGGACTAAGAATGGAAACAAACATTTCCCACTCATTGTGATATCTTTTCCCGAAATCATTAAGTCTGTTTACTATGTGTAAACTGAAAACGAGACCATGTCACATAGTTGAGCCTGCCAAATTACCACAATGGAAAAAAGACACAGTATAAGGCCTATAAAAAGTACAAGACTTATTTTTTTTAAATCTTATGTTTATATTATCACACTGCGGTTCGCCAAGTTGCTCATAATACAGTTGTTTCCGCACTCAGTCTTCTTCCAACACCATCCCAACACCAGTGCGACCTTCCCTCCACCAATAATTTCCTCCCTATTACCCACTTAGCAAGCATAAATTTATTTCACATTGCATGTCACAACACAAAAGCAAAAGGAATTATTTTATGGATTATTTGTGGTAATTTTTATATCACACAATGGTGTCACTAAAGTCATTTTCTGTGGATTTACTGGACTGGTAGGTGCTTGTTGAAATTTCTGTGTTTTCTGTCACTGAGCGATTTCTCTGCATTTTGTGCAGAACTTTGTTGGTCAGTTCCGATGCTCACATTTTTTCGCATAAGTGAGGCGGTAATCACCTACTGATGGCCCCAGTTTGGCTGGTTGAATAGGATTTCAGTTTTGGTACAACGGTTTTCCTGTTCTGGGCCTGAGTCAATTGCCCCTAACAGACCCAAATTCCTTCACAAGGTAACTGTGTTCCAAGAAGACAAACTCCAGTGGAACAATGCCTTTCAGCCTATGCAGTATCTGTACTAACGTCTCTTTCACCAAAAGCACGTCCAATGGCAAAATCCAGGTCTTTGTAGAAGTTACATCCCTAGCAAATCAGCACAGTGTCAAGTCTGTGTCTGGGAACAACACAGTGAAGTTCTCTTCACTACGGCAGGCGTGGGGCCCCAGCAGTCTCCTGTATGGACAAACTGCAGGGCCTTCAAAGTCTCCTTTCTCTGTGTCAGTTTATATGTTTTGGGGCCATACCCAGCTGTGATCAGGGCTGACTCCTGCTCTGTGCTCAGTCTTGGTGGGGCTCAGGGGACCTATGGCTGGATTCCAGGTTGGACGCCTGCCAGGCAAGCACCCGGCCACTGTGCTCTTACTCTGGCCCTCAGGTCTGCTCTCTTTGATGCTGCCTTACCTCCTGCCCAGGATGTGAAATATTCCTTGTAGCAAGCCTCACTGCTAGTGAGTCTCATTGGCCGAGCAAATCTTTCATCACGTCGCCATTTGGTCTTGGCTAAGCAGACTTGCTATTTTCTTCTTTAGTATCTGGACATCATGTTTCTTTTGCACTTCCTCAGAGCACAGTGGTTTGAAAAACTGGTCAATGCAGTTTTCTCCATGGCTGCAGAGACATTGGGTTGATCCCACTCCCTTCTTTCTTTTTCTTACTTGCTTTCTTTCTCCACTTCTTGGAGGCAGACATCTGCAGCTCCCTGGAATTTGAGTGCAGCCTTATTTAAAGCGAATGTTGTTTCTTTTTTTTAATTGGAGGGGGGTTACACCTGGTTTTTCTCTTGGCTCTATGTGCTGGGTTACTCCTGGCAGTGCTTGGGAGACCATACACTGTGCTGTTGAATGAACTAGGGTCCACATTCAAGAGAGGCGCCTTCACCCTATCTGTCTGAACCTAAAATAAATTGTTAAGATTGTTCACGACCCTTCAATTCAGTTATGAGACCCTATAAGAGGTTGGGACCCCAGTTATAAAATCTAGTCATAGAGCACAATTTATATGGCTGATAAACTCTAGTTCTTAAAGCACGAACGCAGTGCAGGGTTTATTATCTGGGACTATCTGATCTTTACTCTGTCAACTCTAGATGTCACTGTAAGATCGTGAGTCAGCTGCGCTCAAACACACTGCAGAGGCCCAGGCTTCTCTGCGTTCTTTATAGCTGACTCATGGTGTCATTCTCTGCTCTCTCTCTCTCTCTCTCTCTCTCTCTCTTCTTCTTCTTCTTCTTCTTCTTCTTTCCTTCCTTCCCTCCCTCCTTCCTCCTCCTCCCTCCTTCCTTCCTTCCTTCCTTCCTTCCTTCCTTCCTTCCTTCCTTCCTTCCTTCCCTTCCTTCCTTCCTTTCTGTCTGTCTCTGTCTGTCTTTCTGTCTTTCTGTCTGTCTTTCTTCCTTCCTTCCTTTCTTCCTTCCTTCCTTCCTTCCTTCCTTTCTTTTTCTTTCTTTCTTCCTTCCTTCCTTCCTTCCTTCCTTCCTTCCTTCCTTCCTTCCTTCCTTCCTTCCTTCCTTCCTTCCTTCCTTCCTTCCTTTCTTTCTTTCTTTCTTTCTTTCTTTCTTTCTTTCTTTCTTTCTTTCTTTCTTTCTTTTCTTTCTTTCTTTCTTCCTTCCTTCCTTCCTTCCTTCCTTCCTTCCTTCCTTCCTTTCCTCCCTCCCTCCCTCCCTCCCTCCCTATCTCTCTCTTTTTTCTTTCTTTCTTTCTTTCTTTCTTTTTCTTTCTTTCTTTCTTTCTTTCTTTTTCTTTCTTTCTTTCTTTTCTTTCTTTCTTTTCTTTCTTTCTTTCTTTCTTTCTTTCTTTCTTTCTTTCTTTCTTTCTTTCTTTCTTTCTTTCTTTCTTTCTTCTTTCATCTTCCTTCCTTTCCTTCCCTTCTTTCCTTCCTTCCTTCCTTCCTTCCTTCCTTCCTTCCTTCCTTCCTTCCTTCCTTCCTTCCTTCCCTTCCTTCCTTCCTTCCTTCCTTCCTTCCTTCCTTCCTTTCTTCCTTTCTTTTCTTTCTTTCTTTCTTTCTCCCGTCTTCTCTTCCCTTCCTTCCTCCCCTCCCTTCCTCCCTCTCTCTCCTCCCTCCCTCCCCCCTCCCTTCGTCCCTCTCTCCCTCCCTCTCTTCCTTCCTGCAACCGATACATAAAATAAAATTCCTTTACACACATTAAACAAGTCCTAGGCCCAGAGTGATAGCACAGCTGGTAAGGTGTTTGCCTTGCATGTGGCAGACCCAGGTGCATTCCATAGCATCCCATATGGTCCCCTGAGCATTGCCAGGGGTAATTCTTGGGCATTGCCAGGTGCGACCCAAAAAAATAAAAAAAAATTAAAAAATAAACAAGTCCTATAAGATGCTGAAAATCACGTGAGAGAAGCATGTCTTTTAAAAAAATTATTTATTTATTTTTGACAATTACAAAAATGTTCATGTTTGGGTTTCAAGCCATACAGTGTTCCAGCACCCATACCTCCACCAGTGCCCACCTCCCACCACCCATGTCCCCGATACCCTGCCCCCTCCCCAGCCTGCCTCCATGGCAGGTTCTTTATCTCTTTTGAGAGAAGCATGTCTTAGCTGCTGCCTTGACCTCCACTAGGAAAGACCAGAACACAGTACTACAAGGACTTTAGGACTATGACTAGCAGTAAAATCCGAGCTGTGACTCAGACTGAAGGACAAAGCTTTTGTCCTGAAACAAAAATTCTGTAAGGAAAAAAATTGCCTTGAGGAAAAACATTACCCCAATCACTGACACAGTGTACCAGTGATTGTATGGGTACTCACTATTGCCCTCATGGTGGATACGTTATGATTTTATCGTGGAGGAAATACAGATTCAGGATTAATGACAGAGACAAATGAAGACTCCTGCAGTTACTGCTAAAGAGTTCTTTGCTCCTTGGCTTCTGTTTTTAGGAATTTGTTTGGGCAATTCTGATTTGGGTCACAGTAAAAAATAGCAGTGGCTTTGGAGAGAAATGGAAAGACCAGGGGCGGGAGAGGAAGGGGAAGGCAGACTTTCTCTTTCAAACTATTCTTGGTTTTATTTTTTCAGCCACAGCCAGGATGCTCAGGGCTACTCCTGGCTTTGTGCTCGGGAATCACTCCTGACTGGCTTAGGGTCATGTTGGGTTCTGGGGCTTGAACCAGGGTCAGTCGCATGTAAGGCAAGTGCTTACCACCCAGCTTTATCACTCTAGCCTACCAAGAAGCAGTTTTTATAGGAAAACAGAACAGGGAAGCATGTTTTTAGGAGAGGTGGGTGAGAAACCATCATGGACAATAAATTCCCCAACTCCTCGTGTCCTAAGATATTGCCCACTCTCAGGAATAGTTCAACTGGCCTTGTCTCAAGCTGTGGAAGAAGGGCAAGATGTAAGGAAGGTCCCTGCCTGGAAGGCGTGCTGGTGATTTGGTTTTCTTTGAATTTGGAATTTAGTTTTTTTAATTTCTTTGGGACAATTTGAATGTCATAAATATTAGAAGGCAAAGGGTTCCTCTTTCTTACTCTCTTTTTAAAGTTTTCTGTAGTTCTAGAAAAAACACTAGAATAACTGAATTAAAAATAAAAGAGGAGCTTTATTTGCAATGGAATAACGTAAGGTGATAAGGATGGAAACATGGAGGAAACAGCTTCAAAGAGAGGAGGAGAGGATTTTGCTTGGGCCATGCCCAGAGATGGTCAGGGGTTACCCCTAACTCTGCACTCAGAAATTACACCCGGTGGTACTCGAGACCATATGGGATGGCAGGGATTGAACCTAGGTTGGCTCAGTGTAAAGCAAGTGCTCTCCCCTCTGAACTATGACTCTGGTCCTTTGAACACTTACAGGCTGAAAAAATCACTCCCAGTCTCCTATCTGTCAGATCAGCTGATAATTCATTACTTTTGAGACTTGAGACCATCGCACCAAACAATTTGAGCAGGACCACACTATCAAACTTCTGCACTGGCTTAGCTGACTTGGCTCCAGTTTTCAGTAATGCGCTTGTCAATTCTGGAAACTCATAGTCAAGAGAAAGTCACAAACAACTTCATTCTTCATTTTAGGAATTCCTTAAAATCAATCTACAACAGCAAAAGTGCATTTCCATGTAGCTCTGACAGGCCAATAGTACCTGAACTTAGAGAGGGAAGCCAATGAGCATCATGAGAAACAAGCTGATCAACCCCCAGCGAGAGCACAGTGGGGAAGGAAATTTGCTTTTCCTGAGGCGACCCAAGTTCGATCCTCGGCATTCCATAGGGTCCCCGAGCATGGCCAGGAGTAATTCCTGAGTGCAGAGCCAGGAGTAACCCCCGGCATTGCCAGGTGTGACCCTAAAAGAAAAAAAAGAAACAAGCTGGTGGATTGGAAGATGCCAGACTCACACCTTAGACAATCATCTCACCTATATGTTCACAGAATGGCTCATAAGAAATGCAGCTTGTGGGGCCTGATCGATAGTACAGCAGGGAGGGTGTTTGCCTTTCACACAGCCAGTCTGGGTCCCATCCCCAGCATCCCGTATAGTCCCCCAGTGTTGGATGACAGGTTTAGCTAGTTTGGGAGCTTTGTTGTTTTGCCCACTCCCAGCTTAATCTATTTAAGCCAAGGTTCATTCTAATGAGACCTCTCTTCTATGTAAACACTGCTAGAGGGTGTGGCAGTTACAGAAGTCACCTTGATTGAATAACTTCTGACTTATACATCTACTAAAACTTCTATGTTTTCTAGATTGAGCACAGCTCCTCTTTATACCCACTGCATCCAGCGTGGGACAGTTAGAATTTACCAGGAGACTACCACCCTGGCTATGTTGAGACTATAGGAAGACTATAGGAAGGATCATACTAGTTTGCTCTAAGCAGGCGAATGTGACCCTTTCAGTACACGAGAACAAGATACTCAGAATCACCCTGGTGCAGATAATAATAAGAAGGACCTTGTGGGTACCTTCTGGATTACATGAAGCTCATAAAGTTAAGATGTATTACTTTATACCAGCCCCCCCCACTCTCCAGTGTTTTACATAAGAGATAATCTCAGAATTATTAGCCCTGGGTGTAACCTTTGTTTATACCTGCAATAGGGTGTGGCACTGCTCTTCTACACTCTGTTTAGGGTTCTTTGTTGACAAGACCCTCCCTGGATTACTTTGGTGTATATAAGGGGACTGACTTGAGGCCCCTTGGCCTTTTCGCTTCGGCTTTTTGGCTCCCTGCGGCTTTTGGCTTTTGGCTTTCTGTTCTTTGGCCTTTTGCTCCTTCTTCTGGGTAGGACTCATCTCGGGTGAGATCCTCTCTCTTTGGTGGGAGACTTAGGCTCTTTTGTATGGTCTAAGTTCGGACCAGAGCTAGAGTTTGTTCATTATATATTGGAGTGCTGTGGAAGAGCTTTTGTACTATTAAAAACCTATTTGGAACTGCACCGGACTCGTGAGTTTTCATCTATTCCCCGGTGTCCTTGGAGGTAGAAGAGAACTTCTGTTCTGACACTGTTGGGGACCCCAGCGGCATTCCCGACACCCCAGCACTATCACTATCACTATCACTATCACTATCTTCCTGTTCATCATCGATTTGCTCGAGCGGGCCCCAGTAACATCTCCATATGTCCTGTCTCATGCTAGTAGAGCCCAAGGGCATCTGCTTGTCCAGGAACATAAAGAGCCTCAATCCATTTCAGAATGAGGGCTATAATTGTTACTGGTATTTGGCATATCAAATACAACACGGGTAGCTTGCCAGGCTCTGCTTCAGGTAGCAACTCATGTAGTCATCCTAAGTCCAGCATTTATTGATGAACCACGCGGCGAGCCGGGCTAGGTGGTCTCTGGGTGGGTTCTGGAGAGAAGTGATTGGAAAATGGAGGCCCTCGGGGGGGTCTGCTTGTTGAAGGCTCTGCTAGGGTGGCAGGCCAGGGCTAGACCGCCATCCCTCCTGGGCCTGTGGGCGGCTGGGCACAGGGGGCGTAGCAGCTCTGCCCCATGTCTGTCTCACTCCAGCACTGCCAGGAGTAATTCTTGAGTGCAGAGCCAGGGAGTATCTCCTGAGCATCACTGGGTATAACCGCCTAAAAAAAAGCCAAAAATAAAAAGAAGAAATGCAGCTTCTGAGGCGCACTCATGTGAGCACTGCAGCACCCCCTATGGGGGTGTGTCTCTGTTAGGATGTGAGCACACACTAATGGAGTGTGACCAGCACTGAGCCCCTGGGCTGAGTGTGGAAGCACCGGACCTGATGTGTGACTTGAGGCAAACACTTAGCTACAAACATGTGGTACCATGGTCAACATATGTTGTGTGAGAATTAAATAAAAGGAAGAGGCTTCTCTGGGAAAAGAAGAAAATATTTTTAGAAAGGAAGAGCAGCTTGCAGACAGGTGGGCGCCAGTGTGATCAATAAAGTCTCCCAGCCGGTCCTTGGAGGCATTATCCAATGTATTTATAAACCTAAGGAAGGATTTTCTGATCAAGGGTTCAGACCACAGATTTTCTTTCTTACATTGACTTGGGGGAAGGATAAGGAAAACATTATGAGTTTTCAAACCCAGAGGAGTTTTTTTTAATGTTTTAAATTTGAGTTCAGCTCTTAATTCTTTTGAGGTTAATTTCAAACTCATTTTTAAGAAACACCAGACTGCTGTATTGTTCAATATATAGCATAAACACGCTACAAATCTGATCAAAATTCTTTCTCTGAGCTTTTTTGGGTCACACCCAGCAATGCTCAGGGTTTCTCCTGGCTCTGCACTCAGGAATAACTCCTGGCGGTGCTCAGGGGACCATATGGGATGCTGGGGATCGAACCCGGCCTGCACGGCTTTGTGCAAGGCAAACACCCTACCCGCTGGGCTATCGCTCCAGGCCCCCCACCCTTCTGAGCTTTTCTTAGGCTGGCCAAACAATCCAATTAAGCAAGTTAGTAAGCGTTAAGAAGGGCTAGAGAGGGTAGGGCTTTTGCCTCTCCATCTCATATGGCCCAGGAGTAATTTCTGAGTGCAGAGCTAGGAGTCACCACCTAGCATTGCCAGGAGTGGCCCAAAAAGGAAAAGAAAAGAAAAGAAAAGAATAAATTTCATTATATACTCATAGAAATATACAAGGATGCATATATAAGTAGATGTATATATTTCTTATATATGTAAGATATATACAAGGAATATACAGGGATATATACATGAAGCCAATGGGGCAACATGAGGGAAAATACATCTTGAGCTAAGCAATGGGACGAAGGACAGAGGAGAGGAACATGAAGATTGGCAGGAGGGGTACTAGACCCTCTGGCAAGATCAAGGCACTCTGGCATTAGAGGGTCCTTCACCAAATAACTTGGCTCCTCTAACAGAAAAGCTGTTTCTGATAAAAATGCTATTCTGGGCAATAGCCCGCGCCTCTTATTCTTCTAGGTAGTTAAGGGATTTTAGTCTCATCAGCCTTCAGGGTCTTGACAGATCTCAGCTCACAAAAGTCACTGCCAAAGTGACACATCTTGAGAAAACGTCTTCTGAAATTCTTGGGGCCTTCAACTTGCACTGAAAACCTTCTAATGTCCATCAATTCTAAACTATATCATGATGGTTCTAACTTTACTTTTTTTTCTACCAAGATCCAACAGTGAAAGGCCCACCTTAAACTAAGATCTCACCTCTCCAAGACAAGCCAACTCTGGCTGCCTCATTAACAAGCTCTTTTGAAGGAGTTTTTCATGAAGAGGGCAGTGACCTTGCTCAAGTCATTGACCTTGCTTAAAGAATCTGTTTCTTTATAACATATCTTAAGTGAAGTCCTAACCTGTGTTAGTGGTTATACAGTGTTAGTGGTTATTCAGTCTCCTTCTTGTTTAACATACCCTCAATTATTTGTAACTGGGGCACAAAATATCAGTCCTAATAGTATATTTTTGATAAAGAGAGAGACCACATTCACTTTCATCAGCGCATTGTTATACTTGTTCAATTTTGTTTATTTTCTTTAGTTTGAGAATAATTATTCTATAAGTTGCTGCTAACGCCATACTGTACTCACTTTATTTATTTATTTATTCATTCATTCATGCATGCATGCATTCATTCATTTATTCACTATTTGTTCATTTATGTATGTATGCATTTATCTATTCATTTATGTATTTATGCATTCATTCATTCATTTATTATTTAATATTTATTTATTTACTTATTTCTTTACTTATTTTACTTATTTGTTATTTATTTACTTATTTACTTATTTATCTATATACCTATTTATTCATTCATTTATTTATTCATTTATCTATTTATTTATTTATTTATTTATTTATTTAGCTTTTTTGGGTCACACTGGCGATGCTCAGGGGTTTCTCCTAGCTCTACACTCAGAAATTACTCTTGGCGGTGCTCGGGAGCGTGTGGGATGCCGGGGACTGAACCCGGGCCGGCGCAGGCTGGCCTCGTGCAAAGGCAAATACCCCTACTTGCTGGGCTATCGCTCCACCCCTGAACTCACTTTATAACTTAATCTTTACCATAAGTATGTATGTGTAAGAAAACACAGTATACACAAGCTTTTAAAAAAAATTTAGGTGCCGGAGCGATAGTCCAGTGGGTAGGGCATTTGCCTGCTCGAGGCCGGGCCTGTCTGCCAGCCTCCGGTTCAATCCCCGGCATCCCATATGGTCCCCGAGCACCGCCAGGAGTAATTCCTGAGTGCAGAGCCAGGGGAAACCCCTGAGCATGGCTGGGTGTGACTCAAAAAAAAAATTTTACAGTTTCAGGCACCAACTGAGGTCTTGGGTATATCTGCCATGGATGCGGGAAATAGACACACATTTTGGGGAGAACTTTGAGCGTCTCTTGGGAAGGGGAAATTCGGGAAAAATCAAGAGTAGTCACTGGCCTAAAATGACATGATCCTACCAGGGAGACAGAATTTATTTTAAAATAGTTCAACTATGGGCTACAGTACAGCAGGTAGGGCAGTTGCTTTGTACACAGCCAACCTGGGATCCTTCCCTGACATCCTATATAGTCCCCAAAGCACCACCAGGAGTAATTCCTGAGTACAGAGCCAGGAATAAGACCTGAGTACTGCCAGCTGTGACCCCCCACCAAACAATCAAATAAATAAAATAGCTAAACTAATAGTCCTATTATAAACCAAAAATCTCTGAATTGCTTCTTAAGATAATTGACATATTATGAATATTAGGTTTGAGATAGAAATCCAAGCAGTGCCCAGAAGCCGTCGCAGTGTTATATAATCACCTTGCTGGCAGCCCGTGCTTCAGTGCCAGGGGAAGATCACTCTTTGGCACTGTCCTGTGATGCCATGGGTTACCCAGGTGATCAGGCGGATAGTGCATGGGACTAGGTAGTGCCAGGATGAAACCAGGTTGGCACACGGAAGGTAAGCACCCTAATCTCTAGCCCCTGTTGCTTCATTTTATGGGCTTGGGGACTTATTTTTAAATGGTTTCATAGGTTTCACGGAAACTCCAAAAGGATAAACAACAGAAACCAAGATCACAACTGGGCCACGACTGCTGAGCCGACTTTAGGCAGGGCTCAGGAGAGCCAGTGTGTTGGGGCAAGGTTTTCATCCACAAAGCTGCTATGATGAAGATTCTGACCAGAAACCGCAACATCCGAGGGAGGAACACTGTCCCCTTCACCTCCATAACCGAGCCCTCTAGGTTCCATTCTCGCTGGAATGGAGACCCTTCCCCCAGGCTGGAGCAAGGTGGAAAAGGAAGAAACAGGCCAAAGTGATTCTTGCACAGGTCAGGAATGCCAGAGTTTGACAGCTGCCTTTTCGCCTCTGCTGGTCAAAGCCTCTGGAGGAAGGAAGGGAAAGAAAGGGAAGGGGGAGGAGAGTGGGAGGGCTGAGAGGGAGAGAAGGAGGGAGGGAGAAGGGGAAAGGGGGAAAGGGAAAGGGGGCGAGCCTAGCTGCCTCCAATCACTGCGGACTTGGCAGCAGTTCCTCCCATCAGCAGGAAAGTACATTTCTTATCCATCACTACCTTCCGATCACCTCCTTCATGTCCACTGACAAATAGACCTCAGCTATCATCTCCAGAGCTGCATTCAAAAA
The DNA here is from genome assembly GCA_021461705.1 of Cryptotis parvus. Classification (NCBI taxonomy): domain Eukaryota; kingdom Metazoa; phylum Chordata; class Mammalia; order Eulipotyphla; family Soricidae; genus Cryptotis; species Cryptotis parvus. The sequence continues at coordinate 169,174 of JAJIBD010031068.1, read as the reverse complement.
TGAAATTCAGGGGACTTTCATCCCTCCCGGCAACACAGACAGGTCTGCCTGGCATTCTTCAATACGAGCTTATATTCCTCCAGTTGGCTGTGGAGTCTATGTCACTCTGGTCCAAGTGAGTGGTGTGGCATATGCCCTCTGAGGGCAGAAGATGAGGGAGGTGTGCTCATGCAACTGACCTTCAAGGTCACTTAACTCCTGAGAGAACGCTGACTATTCCAAAGGGTTCTGACTGTCCTCCCCTGTGAACTTAGCTCGAAAGGGATTTAACACTGAGTTAGGAAGGAGATATTAGCAAACATGTTGGGATCAACTAGCTGGGATCAACACTGAGTTAGGAAAGAGATATTAGCAAACATGTTGCTATCAGCCCCTGGTTTAGCTTAACTCCCCATGACCAGCATGTGATCTCTAATTCAGCATGGGGATTCCGTCTTCCCAAAGGGTCTAATATGTGGGAAGGGGAATCGTGTTGCATTTATGCAAGTGTTTTTGCTTTATTTTCATGAGCACTCCTCAGCAGTGCTCATTTCTCCGAGTTGCTCCTGCTGATACTCTGTCTGAACCAGTGAGCGAGGTGCTGCTTGAGTTCTTTGACCCCTGAGGCCCCCAGGGCTGTCCCAAGCAGTGCCCAGTGGTCTGGGGACAATGTGTTCCAACCCTTTGAGTCACCTCCCTGGACTGAGCCTTTACAAACTAGCTGCATTTTTTTTTTATTGAGAAGTGAATAAAGTTTTAAGCCAACAAGGAAATGTGCAGAGAAATTGTCGGGAGCGCACCAGGGTCCCGACAGGTCGACAGGGTGCTCTACCTCGGGGCGCGGGAGAAAGATGAAAACTCACGAGTCGGTGCAGTTCCAAAAATGGCTTTTTAATAGTAAAAAGCTCTTCACAGCACTAATATAAGAACAAACTCTAGCTCTGGTGACTTAGACCATACAAAGAGCTAAGTCCCACAAGAGAAAGGATCTCACCGAGCTGAGTCCTACCCAGAAGAGGAGCAAAGGCCAAGAGCAACCAAAGCCAAAAGCCAGCACCAAAAGCTGAAGGCTGGGAACCAAAAGGCAAAAAGGGTAAAGGGAAGGGGCCTCAAGTCACCCCTATATACAAAAGTAATCAATCGGGAGGTTGTCATGCAAAAAGAACCTAAACAGGTGTGGCACACTATTAGGTATAAACAAAGGTTACAAAGGATAATCGGATTATCCTTATGTAAACACTGGGAGAGAGGGGGGCTGATATAAAGTAATACACTAACTTCTAGCCATGTAATTAATGGTACCCACAAGGTCCTATTTTCCAAGGGTGATTTGATACTGGTGTTAAGGGTCCTTGCTAAGAAACTAGTATTCCTTCATAGTTACTTTAGTCTAGCGTAGCAGGGTGGTAGTCCCGGTAAATTCTAACTGTCCGTGAGTGGGTTAAGGGAGCTGTGCCCAATCTAGAAACAAGAACCTAGAGATGTATAAGTCAGAAGTTACAATCAAGGTGACTTCGTAACTGCCACACCCTAAGCAGTGTTTACGAGAAGAGATCTCATTAGAATGAACATTGCTAGATTAAACTGGAGTGAGCAAAACAACAAAACTCCCAGATTAGTAAACCCCCAAATGACCTAGGAGAGCCAAATGCATAGTAATATGCATTTGTCTAATAACTGCTTCCTACATGAGTCTGCAAACATCTTTTCAATGCAGAATAGACATAATCTCCATATCTGGTTAATGGCAAATTGAATCTTTTCTCCTCAATAAGCCAAACATCCTCTCTCTTTTATTACAACGTACTGAAAGAGTCTCCTGGAAAAAAACATGTTCAACATGTTTTTCACATGTTTAGCACATAGGATTTGATGGAGGAAGTTAATCTTCACTGCAGCAAGCTTCCGGCCCATTTATATAAGTAGCCAAGGGCTGTGGAAGCTTAGTGGCAGGGCTTGCTTGGAACTAATGAGAGACCTAGTTCAATCCCCAGGCACCAAAACAGAACAAAAACTCAAGCCAAAGAATAACACAACCTCTGCTCTGTGCTCTGGTTTGGATTTGACCATAGGCAGCAAGAGCTTACAAGCATTAAATCTAAGCTTAAAGAAATAAAAAGGCCTTGTCTATTCTATTCAGATACCACTCATGTGCAAATGTAATAAGCTCCTCATTCTTTTTAAAATTTTTTTATTCATTTTTTTGTAATGGCGGTTGGCAACCAGCAGCTTATAGAATGGATTTTTAAAAAAATTATTATGCCACTGTGAGAAATAGAGTTACAAAGATGTTCATGTTTGGGTTTCAGTCAGACAGTGTTCCAGCACCCATCCCTCCACCAGTGCCCATTTCCCACCACCAATGTCTTTTTGCCTATATTCAATGCTCAGTTCTAGGCTGGTATTATCGCTTTTTACAATTATTAGTACATTGTTCCCTTCTCTGTCTTACCTAACCTCTGATTCCCACACATTTGTGATAGATTCCACCTTTAACAAAACCTCCTGATCCATGTTTTGCCTGACTTTGGATATTGGTATCATAGCATATATATATATATATATATATATATATATATATATATATATATATATATATATTTCGATGTATACATCATATGTATACATATATATATATACATATATATGTATATATTTATGTATTTATGTATGTATGTATATATATTTATATCATGCAAATAAATGCAGTCATTCTATATTTGTCTTTTTACTTTTGGCTAATTTCACTCAACATGATCTTCTCCATGTCCATCCATTTATAGGCAAATTTCATTAACTTCATTTTTCCTAACAGCTGCATAGTATTCCATTGTGTAGATGTACCACAGTTTCTTTATCCAGTCATCAGTTCTTGGGCACGCTGGTTGTTTCCAGATTCTGGCTATTGTGAATAGTGCTGCTATGAAAATACAAGTGTAGATGGTGTTTCTGTTTTGTGTTTTTGGCTTCCCAGGGTATATTCTCAGGAGTGGCATGTTTGGGTCGAACGAGAGCTCAATTTTTTAGTCTTTGGAGAAATGTCCATATTGTTTTTTCAAAAGGCTGTACCAGTTGACATTCCCATCAACAATGGATGAGAGTCCCTTTCTCCCTGCATCCACACCAGCATTTGTCCTTGCTCTTTTGGATGTGTACCAGCCTCTGTGGTGTGAGATGATATCTCATTATTGTTTTGGTTTTTATCTTTCTGATAATTGGTGATGATGAGCATTTTTTCCTATGCCTTTTGGCCATTTGAATTTCTTCATTGTTGAAGTTTCTGTTAATTTCTTCTCCCCATTTTTTGATGGGGTTGGTTATTTTCTTCTTGTAAAGTTCTACCAGTGCCTGATATATCCTGGATATTAACCCCTTATCAGATGGGTATTGGGTGAATATTCTTTCACATAGAATGGATTCTTTTAAGACAAATGTTCCAATAAATAAATGTTTGTGGGACCCCTTCCTTTTCCCTTTCTGCCTAATGCTTCACTTTTCTCAGGAAGGAGTAAGTGGGAGGGAAACGGTAGAGTATCCCAGAGTGGGCTGGAACACGGAGTTCTGTGATGGCTGCTTGACAAGCTAAATTATAAGCAAAAGAGAACAGGGGAATATTTAGAGCTTTGTTTCCCTTTTTCTTGACATTTTCTCGATGAACATGGGGCTATCCTAGAGACCTGCTATTTTAGATTGCCAAATTGGGTTTGTCACTTTTGTTAGAGCTGGGTGGTGTGGGATTTTAAAGAGATAAGGAAAGGCACTTAATTGGTGCGGTGTTCTATTTCCCTTTATGTAACACACGGTTCTAAAGAAGGGGGAAATTCTTACTTTATATAAGATATATAGACCATAGAGAAGATTGATCAAGGGACAGGCAAATGGGCCAGATGTACACAGAGGTTCTAGAAACTACAGCAGAAACAGGGCAGAGAAACAGCACAGGGTCAGGCACTTGCCTTGTATGCTCCAGACCCGGTTTGATCCCAGGCATTGTGTGCTGGCGGGAGCACAGAGCCAGGAGTAAACCCTAAGCACCCTCAGGATGTGGAATCCACTCCTCCTACTCGCCCTCCCCCACCCCACAAAAACTAGATCATTAAAATGAAAACAGGTTATCATTAACATAACCTATTTCTAGAAGGTCCCTGGGTTTTAAGTACTGGTAAGAGTTACATCCTTTAGGAGTCACAGTATTAATAGAGAGACTAACGTTTCACTGGCAGCCAACCCTGTTCCCTGCCAGAGTGGCCTGGAAGGCCCCGGCCCCCCCAGCCCCCTCCACAGCATAGACACAACATAGAGCACCAGAGGATTCACACCCTAAAAGTCACGTAAGTCACGTTCTTTAAAGGATTATTTTTTCTGTAAAAAGGTGAAGCACGATGCTCACAAAATCAGTCATATCAAGTCCTTCCTAACCCCCATAGCACAGCCCGCAGGGTATTTGCCTTGCACGCCTTCCCAGGTTTGATTGCCTGCACCCCTTGTGCTCTGGACCCCTCCAGGAGCGAAGCCTGAGCAGAACCAGGAGCAAGCCCAGACAACCGTTCTGAGCCAGCCCTCCCCAGCAAAGGACAACGACAAGCAGAACATCAAAAAGAAAATCTTTCTAAGTGTGAAAAAAAATCAATATTGCATTCGTGGCTTAAACCTTAGAATTCGGTCAAATTCTGCCAGCACAGTGCTGGGTAGAGCATAGATAACACGCTCTGGCCCAAGCTTCGAGCACTTTTCCTCTAGCACTTTTCATCTAGCCTGAGCCTTGAGTAAGGAAAGCGGCTGGTGCAGAGACCAGGCCTAAACAAAGCTAAGCAACTCAGGGTGGTCCGGCTGGCGGTTGGCCGCAGCGGGGAGCCTAGGGCTCTAGGCTGGCTCAGCTCGCCCCGCAGCGGCAGCGCTGGGGGTGGGCAGGAGCAGTTCACTGCGGCACCGACAGCAGCCAGGGAGCCACGCCCGGGTAAAGGCACAGCGCCAAATCCCGGGCCACTCGCAGATCAACCGCTCCAGGCAGTCTGGCGCCAGCTGAGAGATCAAGTTTGCAGCTGGGGGATTGGGGGCTGGAGGCGTGGTGGGGGCTTTTATAGATCTCAGGAGGGGGCCAGGCCCGCCTCCTGTGGAGGGCAGGGAGGTGGTAATTTTAGGTTACATTTCAACGTTTCTTAGCGTTCTAAGATTGGACTGAGCTGATTGATAGAAGATCAGTTTTATTTAGGGAGAAGAAATGCGTCTGCTCCTGGGCGGTCAAGCACATGCTAAAGGGACCCAGCAACCCTGGAAGAGTGCTGCAGATTCCCGTCTAGGCACCGTCAGCTCCATGGAGTAGGGAAACTCTGGCATCCTCCCCAGAGAGACTTGGGGGTCCTGTCCCTCCTTCCAGGACACTGACCATCCTGGCGTCCTGGACCCTCAGTTTACCCACTGCCTTGTGCAGAAGCGCTTGCTGCGTTTGTCCCCAGGAAAGCATGGGAGAGCTAAGGGGGCAATTCTTGCAAAGCAGGTCTAACAGTATAAGACAGACACAATTTTCTGCCTCCATAGGGGACGGAGTAAATGGCGCTATATTTATACATAACTACGTAGCATCTGTAAAGGACCAGGGCCCTTTAATTTTCAGTTTTGAAATCATCTGTAAGATATATTCATCCAGAAAGAAAACTAGGTGCCAATCACAGCTGCAGCCGTCAGGCCATGGGACTTGGCAGTGCTGAAGGCGGCCCCCTGGGCCTCCCTGCCCCCATCCCATCCCCACTGCTGCTGGTTTGGCCCCAATTAAACGGTGCAACATTTTATTGATGAATGTTGTGTTTGGGATCATGCCCAATGGTGCTCAGGGTTCCTGTGCTCATTGGTCAGTTCTGGCAGTGTTGGGGGCAATAGACATTGCTGGGCTAGACACCAGGTGGGCTGCATGCAAAGCGTGTGCCTTACCCACTGTACTATCTCCCTGGGCTCTATTTTTGTTGTTGTTGTTGTTGTAAGAAGGATGGACCTATGGTTATAAGAGATAGCATTGGGTTAAGGGACTTGCTTTGTACACTCCAAGCCTGGTTCCATCTCTGGCACTACATACAGGCTCCTGAAAACCACCAGGAGTGATCCCTGAGCAGAGACAGCAGCAAACCTGAGTAAGTAAGACAGGTGTTGCCCAAAGACAAAGGGGAAAAAAGGATGGAGCTGGTGTTAAGTGTCCTTATCACACAGCTTAACCCCATCAGTCCCCCACCCCCAAACAAAAGAGGAACAAGGCAACTTGGGAGTCAATGGATAATCTGTTATTTTGTATTGATAGTTTCACAGATTTATTCATCCATTTATTTATTTATTTATTTATTTATTTATTTTTTTTGCTTTTTTGGGTCACACCCAGCAATGTTCAGGGGTAACTCCTGGCTTTTCACTCAGGAATTCCTCTTGGCAGTGCTCAGGGGGAACATATGGAATGCCAGGGATAGAACCCAGGTCAGCTGCATGCAAGGTAAACGCCCTACCCACTGTGCTATTGCTCCGGCTCCCATAGATTTATATATATATGTCCAAAGTTATCGAGGTTGTAGACTTTGAATATGTGCTACTCTCTGTACACCAAATACATGTAAAAAATCTGTTACTTTTTTTAAAGAGGGGGAAAAGGGAAGCTACAAGGCAGGAAAGAGACTCTAGCTCCTGAGCGCCCACCCTGCTTTGGGATTTTAGCCACCTAATTTTTCTGTGCCCCAGGGCCCTCTTATACAAAGTAGGGGCGAGGCTATTTCTTTTGCATAGTGATTGAGGATGATGCTTAGTGCTAGGGTTCTAGCTTTATGCCAGGCACCTCCAAAGAATTCGGTGAAACCAGTCCACTTTCTCATCCCTAGGCCACTTTCTCATCCCAGGCATTAGAGGGTAGACACAGCCAGTCGTCCTGAATCCTCTGCACAGGTGTGGGACGAAGTTACTGTAGAAGCCCTCAGAAAGGTCACATGTAGCTCCAGCCCTGAGGAGAGGCCCACTAGGACTGGGCCAAATTATTCTCCTTGGCAGCTTCAAGTCCTCTCCATTAGCAATTTGGAGGAGGAGCAAGGGAGGCAGCTACAGAGCCCTGTGGGGCCCGGCCCTGGGTGAAGGATGTTGTCATAGTCTTTCCTGGTTTCCAGCAGGAGGAGCTGCAGCCTGAACAGAGGTGGCGTTGCTGCCTGGAGTTGACGGAAGCCTGGCCCATGATGCGTCTGTTCCTGGCCCTGTTAGGCTGCGAAGGACCTTAGGAATAAAAGAGATGGACATGTCAGTAGGTGCAGTGACAGGTTTTTAATTTATTATTATTTTTAAAATAAATAAAGTGCACCATTTACTTATCTTTGGTTTCTTAACACAAAACACATGTGTTCTAGAAATGAAAGGGAATAAGATTTCCTTTCTGGAAAACTATAAGTTAGTGGTGAGGAGAATTTTTACCTAGTCACATTTCTTGTGGCCACGTCAAAGGCCGGCCTGTAATTCCTATGTTGGCTTTGATTTCAGCGGAAACCCAGAAAAGGCTCTGAGTGATACCTAAGGAAAATGCCCACGACAGTGGATGTGCGCCGCTCAGAGCTGGGCTAGACCCAAGCAAGTTGGCACAGCTTCTGTACCACCTCCCTGTCATGCCCTCGGCACAGTGCTCTTGACTCTGTCCCTTTTCCCCCATGGTTCTACTGGGAAGTCTCCAATAGGAAAGGGCCAAATCAACCGTTTATAGCCATTCCCATTAAATTCAAGGATCACGGGCAGAATGTGAGAATGGCAGAGTTTGGTTACTGGTGCTCAGAGCCTCAATCTAAAATCTTATTTCATCGTGGGATATCTGGTCTCCGGGGCAGCGATGTAACTTCTGTGCCAGAAAGTGGGTGTGGGCTGAAGCCACTACAAGAGCAATATGTCAAGGCTGAGGAGTACAATGTGCTTTGTCGTTATATCCTGTTAGGTCCAAAAGACCTGTAGTCACATTCCCAGTCTGGACTCTTGACCTCAAATCACCCCTGTTGAGGCTCTGATCACTTGATCACTTGAATCTCATTATTCATCGATTTGCTCGGCGGGTGCCAGTAACATTTCCATTGGACCCTATCACGTGCCAATGTAGCCCAGTGGCATCTGGTTGATTCAGGAATATGAAGAGCCTCAAACCGTTCCTTCAGGGTCTTTACAAGGAAGTCTGACCATCTTGTAGGTGGGCGGCCACGTGATCTTTTGACATCCCGTGGGATCCAGTCGGTAACGGCTCTAGTCCAGTGGTTGTCTCCAAATCGCATTACATGTCCAGCCCATCTGATTTTCGATGCCTTGGCAAGCGAGACAGCATCCCTGATTCTGGAATAGCGACGGAGGTCAGAACTCCGGATTCCTTCTCTCACTTGAGTGAGGCATGATATTCCAAGCATAGCTCTTTCGATTCCTCTCTGGGAGACCCGAATAGCATTCTCATCCCTGCTTTTGTAGGGCCCAGGTCTCTGAGGCGTATGTTAATGCAGGGAGAATGGTGGAGTCAAAGAGATGTGCCCGGAGCCGGAGGTTCTTTGTCCTTTTTAGCTATTTCTTCGATGCCTTTGAAGGCATTCCATGCCGCTCTCTTCCTCCTGGGCAGCTCAGGTTTTAGCTCATTCATCATGTTGATTTCGACCTAGGTACACATAACTGCTGCATTCAGAGATGTTTGTTCCATTGAGAGTGAATGGGGTTTGAGGCTCTGAACAAGCTGAAAATAAAGATTCCCCACTGGTAGGTATTAGAGAAGTTGAAGTAACTGAATCCAACTCTCTGTGACAGCTGCTGTTGCTGGAGCATGTAAACGCGTGGGGTAAAGAGGAGTGGAATGTTAGCAGAGCAGTTGTGGGTTCTGCCCTGGATTCAGCTTCTATTGAACACTATCATTTGGCGTCTCTTAGACTGTGAGTACTTAGAGGACAGGGGATGCATAAAGCGACTGCTCTGGGTATTGAAATAAATTGATTTAACGGAAAATATGAGTGTCATGCGTGGGGTGCTCTTGAAGAGTAAAAACAGTTTTTATTTTGTTACTTGTCTTCCCATTGTAGGCACCAGTAATATCTCCATTTGTTGGGAATGAGGTCCATTATTGTTACTGCTTTTGGCATATGAAATACACCCTGGTTAGCTTGCCAGGCTCTGCTATGGCTTTGGGTTCATCCCAGGGGGCCCAGTCGTTTTCTATGTCAGACCATCAACCATCTAGGGCCCACGGGGAAGAGCCCTGGGGGTATAGAGAAGACTGTCCCCTATCTGCCACCTGCAGATGCAGCTGGGCACGGCAGCCACACCTGCAACACCTCAAGGGGCAGGATAAACCTACCATTAACTTACTGTTAATGGTAGGTTTCTCAAATTTATTTTTTCATTAAAAACTTTTTTTATTATAATACTGTGAGATACACAGTTACAAATATGTTCATGTTTGGGTTTCGGTCATACAGTGTTCCAGCACCCGTTCCCTCCACCAGGGCCCATTTCTCACCACCAATGTCCCCTGATTCCCCCTCTCCCTTCCCCAGTCTGCCTCTATGGCAGGTAATTTGCCTCTTTTCTCTCTCTCTCTCTCTCTCTCTCTCTCTCTCTCTCTCTCTCTCTTTCTCTTTCTCTCTCTTTCTCTTTCTCCTCTCTCTCTTTTTTTTTCTCTCTCTCTCTTCCTCTCTCTCTCTCTCAAGAGACAGTTTGGATAGAATTAGCCACAAAGGCCAGAGAGATAGCTCTGGAGTTAAGATGTTTGCCCTGTATGCTGCTAGTCCTGGTTCGATCCCCCAGTGCTGAATATGGTCCCAGAGCCAGGAGTCCCAGGAGATCCCTAAGCATAGACCTAGGAATAACCCTGAGCACTGCCTGGTGTGATGATCCCTAAGCACAGAGCAACGAATAAGCCCTGAGCACTGCCTAGTGTGACGCCACCACCCCATAAAACACATGCACGCACACACACACACACACACACTCACACACACACACACACACACACACAACACACCCCTAAACAGTTGAACAAAAAGAATGTTCTATGAAAGCTTAGGAAGAAGATAAAGGCAAACTTAGAGAGAGAATCCACGCATGCGTGGGAGGTGGAGTGAGGAGCTGGGAGTGTCAGGGGGAAAGGCAGCGTGGAGACAGGTCCTGGGGAGGCAGGATTCTGAGATGCAGTTGGAGCAGAGGACTCTGAATGTCAGAATGGGGACGTTGGCACTTTCCTGCATGCGTTCTTATGCCAAGACGGTGATATAATAAAAATGAGGCTTTTAGATGATTAATTTGGCGATGTAGAGCCGAATCCACTAATGAGAAGAGCCACAGTCAGTTAGGAAATTATGCAGCCACCGAGACAAGAGGTCCGTGATGCCTGAAATGTGCTTATCTCCAATGCAAATCTCTTTTCTGACCCCTGTTGCATCCCAGAATTGTTTCTGATGGTTCTACACAGTAGCTGCTTTAAATTCAGCAACCTGCTAGGATTAGTCTTTATCCCCTTTTCACAGATGAAGCCAGTCAGGCTGAGAGGTTACGTCACTCTTAAAAGGCTCAGAGCTTGCAAACGGAAGATGGGAGAATAGTTGCCAGATTTTTTTCACTTCTGAGCTAATATTTTTTTGTATTATACAAGAGTTGACTTTTCTATTAGATGTTCCTATTAAGAGTGGTAGGGACATAAAAAAAAGAAAAGTACGTGGATTAGGAAAGAGAATCATTAAGAACTTCATGCCCAGACTGAGCTGGAAGAGACAAAGATTCCTACAGTAGAATTTATTAGACACAAATTTGAATCAGGGCATTTTATTGATTAGTTGATTAATTATCTTGGATTTGGAGCCACACCTAGCCAGGCTCACAAGCTGTTCTTATACCTTGCTTAGGGGTGACTCTTGGAAGTACTCGGCTGGCGGCATTGGTAGGTAAATGCCCTGAGCTCTGTACCAAGGTGGGTATTTTAAAACCTTTTTCTTTGGCACATTCATGAGAGGATGACCTGAAAGGCAATAGAATTTAGAGACACTTTTTGGGGTTTAATGAAAGTGTCTCTTAATCCTCTGAACTGAACATTTGGAGGGATGAAAGAGCACAGAAAAATAAAATTAAACTAAATTTCAGTAACAGTATTTGAAAATGGAGGATTATTACATTTTAAAACTATATTTAAATTTAACTGACACATTTAAAAAATTTTCAGTAGCAGCATTTGAAAGTGGAAGCTTATTTTATTTCATTTTAAAATGCACAACTCTGAAACATGTTTCTAATAAGAGACCATGGAAAGAATTTAAAAGCTATATTAAACACAGAGGAAGAAAAGTGTTGCAAGACTTAATATTTCTGTATATCATTGCTATTTTCCCAGAGAAAGGTATTTAAAAAATAAACTGTTTTGGGGGGCCACAGCCAGAGGCATTCAGGGCTTTCTCATGGCTCTGTGCTCTACGTCACTCATGGTGGAGCTGGGAGAAGTAGTGTGGACTGGGCCCGGGTCAGCTGAACACCAGGCAAATGGCTCACCTGCCTTTACAATCTCTCTGGCTTCAGAATAAAACTTTAAACCTGAAACCTTGTATAGAATTTAAAGGTTCCAGTTGGAGCCCTAGACTAGAGTTCTAATTATTATATATAATATGATTAATCTTTCAATTTGATTAATTCTTAATTTAAATATACTCTCTCTAATTCTTATTTGAGCATAGGAACCTCAAACTAGAAAGACTGATGCTGGCAGAGCCGCTGAAATGTTGCTCTGTCGCTCCAGAGAGGATTTTATGTCACACAAAGTTGATGAATATGGACAGTTGACTCTGAAAACTAAGGGAACTAATAAATTCATTTATAGTGTTCCCCAAGGTCAATAAAAGCCAGAATTGCCAGGGAATTTTTGGACTCACATAAAGATATCCCAGAAATTTAATTGATTGAACGGAACAAATATTTCCTGAGAGGGAAATAAATAACAAGCACTTGTAAGTATGTGATGTTGTATGCATGACTGGCCCTGATCTTTTGAGACTAGAAGTTAGAAGCAAACAAATTTCCAAGGACAGTCAATCTCAGGTGACAGGGACAGGGGCTCTGAGGTCTCCTCTCACCTCTACTCCACAGGACTTCTCTACAATTGCAATCAGGAAGATTAGGATCAGGATTTTCAAAAGGATAGTGGGAAATTACTAAGCATTCCTATACAATGCCTACCCATAGGATCATTATGTCTTAAAAAGTCAGCACTGTCCTCTTGTAGCCCCTACTCCTAACCCTCACACCCAAAGAAGTCCGTGATCAGATTAGTGAAAGATCCAGTACGTCCCGTGGAGGTTGTGTCTGAACTCTTCATGTGTACTTGGTCCTCTCATGAAGTGGGATGGTCTGTGTGAAGGGCAGCAGCCTGCGGGCCTGCCAAGGAAGGGAAGACTCAGAGATTCAGCCCCACAGTTTCTATTTCTTCTGAAGCCAAGAACTAAGTTAATTTCTGATCTTACTTAACTAACTTATGGGTCTGTCGTGGGTCTGTGGAATTTCCTTATCATGTGAATTCTGAGATCACTCAAATGACCTGAAACTACAGACACTGACTAGAACACACAAAAGGTGGAGGGGTGTCCTAACCCCACGCTCGCTAGTGTTCCAGGGGATAGTAGGAGGAATACTTCTAGACAGCTTTTGAAATCAGGGAAGCAGGAGAGAGTGGCAGAGGGGTTGAACTCAAAGTCCCCTTCACTCAGCAGATCACACTTTGTGGGAGCGAGCAGATGCCCTTGGACTACACTAACATGCCACAGGATGCATGGAGATGTTACTGGTGCCCGCTCGAGCAAATCGTGAACAACAGGAAGACAAGACAAGTGACCACATTGGGTATGTCCATGTACCATCTGGTTTAATTTTGTCATTGCATTATTCCTGTGCAACAAACTCAAAAGAAATACTATTTAAATATTGTTTCATTCCAAATGCCTGCCAGTCAGAAAGACCGAATAAAGACGAATGTTGGATAAAAAATGAGTATAAATGCTGGAGGTTGATTTTTTTTCTCCCCCAGCATTTATAGACAATAACATAATTTCGGAGAGATTTATGGAACTTGCTGCTGTGAAAGCCAGCAGTAATCTTTTAGCAGGGTGAGATCTGAGATTCAATGTAGGCTGACCTCCAGGCTTCACCTCCATTGTATGGTGACCTCCAGGTTTCACCTCCATTGTATGGTGATGCATTTTTAATGTCACCTTGTCAATGAAACATCAGAGACATGGTTTTCCATTGACTTGGTTTCTAAGAATTGCATTAACGCTTCAGAACACCAGAGCAGAATTAGTTCGGAGGGAAGTTGTAAGGTAAATTTGGTAAGTGTAAAGCAGCACCTCAGAAACCTACATAAGGTAAGGGAAAAGCCATTATTACTGTACTGTGCACCTGAATCTCAGCCATTTTGAGGATGGTTTAACAGAAAGTTTCTAGTTTAATCCTGATAATTATCCTATGCTCTAGGAAATATCAGTCCCTCTTTACAAGTGGAAAATTCTGAAGCATAGTGAAATTAAACTCTCCAAGTTACTTAAAAGCAATATAAAGTAAATTTGTTGTGTGCCTAAGTGGGTGGGTTGGGATTGTCAGGGAACCCAGGGATATTGGTGGAGGGAAGGTCACACTGTTGGTGCTGGAACACTAAATGCTTGAAACAACTGCAATGGACAACTCTGTAAATCATGATGTTTTTAAGCAAAATTAATTAAAAATTGCACTTCCAATTCTCTAATATCTGAAGCATTTACTTTTCCATATTCTTACAACTTTTATTTATATACGCATCAATTTTTATATAACATCTTGCATTTTTGCTTTTACTTTGTTTTGCACTATAGTTATGTATATCTTAATGTTCCATTGTTGTGATTTAATTTTTAATGAGTAAAATTATTTCATTATTTTTTTAGTGTTAAGGCATTAAAGATTTTGTGTGAATTTTAGCAAGATAGGTAATCAAGTTATCAAGTTATATACAGAATAATTATCTCCAAGTTACTAAGTGGAAGTTAGGATTTAAATACTTACTTGTCTCTAAAACTTGTATTATTATGAGGCACAACAAAGAATTATAGCAGTAAAATCATCTATTTGATTCGGATATAACTAAAGAACACAATTAGCTTAATCTAACAATAGTTACTGAGCATCCAAAAGTAGTGAGGTAGGCAGTAGAAAATGTAGAAATGAACCTGCCTTCAAGAAAATTACAATATATTGGTATTATAAGGAGTGGCTTATTCAATAATAATTATATTATAATATTTTATCTATGTTATATATGATTATAATAATATAATAATTATTGAATAAGCTACTCCTTAAATTATTGAATTCAACCATTCAATAATCATTCAATAGATATCTGTTGAATGAAAGAGCAGATGCTGATGAGGTAATAGATATTTTATTAGAAATTTGAGGTTATAGATATTTTATTAGAAATTTCAGATCCCAATTTATGAGAGGAAATTCACTGTAGGTCTAAGCTAATGATGCTAGAAGGGATATTAGTTTGCGAACAACAGGACCTGGGCTTACACAGTCTCTGGACTAATCCAGTACTCAGTGATTTGTGTCTTCCTCTTACCATCTTTCATCATCACCTTTCCTTCATCGCATTCAAGGCTGAAATCCTATTCTGTGTTCTCTCGGCATATAGTTAGGAGAGAGCTTTCATCTGAACTTAGAGAGGGACACTTTATCTTCTAGATCTCAGGGTATGTGTATATTCACTGACAGAAATTGGCTGTCTATCAATCATCAGAAGATTCTTTTGAGAGAAATGAGTATTTCTGAGGATTAAACTTCTAAGACATAAAAGCTCATTGATTTGCTATTATGATTCTCTTAATATACCTACAAACACGTGTATGCATGCACACATTACTTAATAGTGCATCTGTACTGGATTATATTGTTCTAAACATCAGTGATATTGGAGTTAGAATTCTAAGATTACAGCACTAGTCACATTATTCAAGCAGGCATCTGATCATTCAAGGGGTAATTATAGCTATTATCTTTCTTCTCTTCCTCCATCCCTCCCTCTCTCTCTTCCTCCCACCTTCTCTCCTCTCTCCTTCTCTCTCTCCTCTCTCTTGCTCTTCTTTCATTTTCCCTTTCTCTCTCCTCTTGCTCTTCTTTCATTTCTCTTTCTTTCTTTCTCTCTTTCTCCTTATTTTTCTCTTTCTCCTTTTCTCTTCCTTCCTTCCTCCCTCCCTTCCTCCCTCCCTCCCTCCCTCCCTTCCTTCCTTCCTCCTCCTCCCTCCCTCCCTTCCTTCCTTCCTTCCTTCCTTCCTTCCTTCCTTCCTTCCTTCCTTCCTTCCTTCCTTCCTTCCTTCCTTCCTTCCTTCCTTCCTTCCTTCCTTCCTTCCTTCCTTCCTTCCTTCCTTCCTTCCTTCCTTCCTTCCTTCCTTTCTTTTTCTTTCTTCCATAGTCTGCTGTGTTCAAGGCTTACTCCTGGCTCTGTTCTTAGGATTATTCTCAGTAGGGCCTTACCCCTTGTGCTGTCTCTCACACCCTGGTCCTTGTTTCTTTCTCCTCTCTTCTTAGCAGAGACTATTACTACTTCTTAGAAGATCCCATTCTTTCTGTATCTTAATTACCTCAATGACCTAAAGATTCTTTTACTGGAGATGATCAGGAACAGCACTTCACTAACACCAGTCTCCAATACCTTTTTCATTTCTACAATCTAAAAGCATTGTGATACTTAGCCTAATATTATTTTTTACTACGTATCCACACTAAATGTTGTTTTTCAAGTCACCATGTGTGCTTTTAGCGGCTTCCTCCATCTTTATCATGTAATCTATAAAATTGCTTCCTATGATAAAAGCCTCGGTCCAAGTACTGTCAAATTTATTAAATTATGTCAGACATTTCAGAGGAGATTAGCAGTAAGAACTCATGCAAAAGAGCCAAAGCTGCTAGACACAGAGTTATAAAAGACATTTTACTTCAATTTTTTTTATCAATCAACATATTTTAAAAACTAGATTCTAGATGATACATCTATGTCTTGCATTGGTGTTCATAAACACCAATGAACTATTTGAGGCTTTGCCCTTATGAACCTTAAACTCTACATAAGACTCAGAAGCAAATAAGTTTGTATCAGATTCTTAGATATTAATATACACAAGGTGTAGTGGACAGAATAAAAAGAAGCTGAGAATGCTCTACTTAAAAATTGGACTGGGTGGGTAGAGACCCCAAATGGTCCCCCTGAGCATCACCAAGAGTAATTCCTGAGTGCAGAGCCAGGAATAAGCATCACCAGGTCTGGCCCCCAAAGCAAAAACAAAAATAAAAAATGGATTGGAGGTGTGGTTCTTGGTAACACACATGAAGAGATGTAGGAGGCTGAGAATTCTATCTCCGGCACTGACAGAGGCAAACCAGAAAAGAATGATGGAGTGAATGAACATGTTCAGAGCTGATGATCTTATTCTGCCTAGAGATGCTGATATATCGAACAAATCTCTCTTCTTTGAGAATTTTTAATTACCCTCCCTTTAGGTGGTCAGAAACAGGAAATAAAGTCATTAGCCCTGCAGCAAAGAGACTCATCTCTGGGTCAGAGGCTTTGGTACAGATGGTGACCTGTGTTTAAAGTGAATCTGGTCAGTGCAAGACAGGCACTGGTTCTTTCTAATAGGGTCACAATTTACCATGTTCTGAACCAAACAAGTCTGTGACTGACAACTCGAAGGGCTTTCACTGAAGGCGCCCTAACCTCATTGCTTCTAAATGCTTTCCAGCCATGCTTCTCTTCTCGAGAGTGCTCTGAAAACCCATCAGTCTCTGTCTCCTTTCCTTTCTTCTTTACAAATAATCTAATAACCAGTTGTCCCATTAGCTCTGCATAACTGTTAATCAAATATGGGAAGGTGACCAGTTGGCCTAAATTAGCATAATTAGTCTTTAAATCATACATAACCCAAAGACTGTGAAGTGTCTGGATACCTTTTTAAAAATTGGTTCATGAGAATATCAAATTAATACCAGCACAATAAAAATATCAATTTAAAGCTTCAGGTTTTAAAAAGAGGCCATTATCCTTTTAAATTGGGGACTTTGTGGTGGGAGAAATGTGCACTGGTGAAGGGACGGGTGTTGGGACATAGTATGATGAATGCCATACTACTGAACGTCGTAAACAACTTTGTAACTGTATATCTCACCGCGATTCAATTAAAAAAGTTGTAAAGGAGAGTAAATTGCGCTAGACCATAGGGGGAAAAAATACCCAATCTTCTGTGGGATTAATTTCCAGGAATGGCATGCTTGTGGGAGACTGAAGTCCCCGCTGGGGTTTTACAGACGCAGCTGAGCATAGAGGGAAACACATGCATTTAGAAGTGGAAAACGTTTTACAGGCTTTCCTGCAGCACCACGGAATCATGAATAAACCATAAACAGCCACAGTACAGCGACCATGAAATTCTGGAGACTATGGAGACCGTGAGTTTTCAGCCTAGTTAGCAACACTAATCAAATTTCCTAGGTTGACTTGGCCGCAACGCTGTTTAGACTCAGACTTATTAACATCAAAGTCTTTCATCAAATCTGTATTCTAAGACCTGAAAAGAGGAAGGAGGGAGTTTATAGATCCTAAAGCTTAAGGCAGTAGAAGCCCAAACCAAAGGCCAGGTGGAGGTGTGTGGACTCTGCCCACAGGGCAAACCAGAACATGTCCATGTCTGAGATCACCCGCCCTTGCTTTCACTGCTTATTATCGACCAAGAACAGACACTGGGAAATAGATGCTATTAGCTAATAGCTCCTGCAATCCATCACCTTCTTCAGACTGAAGCCAATTCCTCTTAACAAACTGAATTTTCAAAGGGGCCACACTGCTGTCTGTGAAATTGAGGACGCATGATAGTGAATGCTAATGGCAGGCGGCCCAGCACTGCAGTGGGGTGGAGCTTGGCAGGGAGCGGCCCGAGCGCCTGAAGGACATGGCTTTTGTTCAGTCAGCAAAACCCTGCCTTAGAGATGAACTCCGAGGCCTGGAAGATAAGACTCTTGCCTTGCCTGCAGCTGGCCTGAGCTCAGTCCCTGGCACTACAAGAATTTTCCCGATGAGGACCTGTCTCTAGGTAGAAGTGACAGTTTTATTGGGCTCTTCTCTGTCCGAATTTTTGATAACGATATCAGTGTTTTGAGAAGCCACAGGAAACACTCATGTTGAAGTCAAGGCTCATCTCTGTCTTCCCGCTGGGAGTATTTTCTGGCCCCTCAGTGGGTTGGACCTTCAGGGCTCCCTAAAGGAGGGGCCTACATGCCCTAAGTTTCTATGATTCTTCTCAGAGTGGCTTTCATTCAGGAAGCTTATGAAGGATCTAAAAAATATTATTATTTTTTTTTTATGAATTAGAGAACTCACGAATTAGTTGGGTAGGGAGAAAAAGGACACACAAAAAAAGTCTTTGCTGGCCATTTGTACAGCCTCTCTCCAGGCTTTATTCTCTGAGTTCTTTCTGTAGCCAGGAAGCGACTCTGTTCATAATCGCCTCTACGGGGGAGCAAAGCTCAGTACTCTGGAAGCAGAAACACTAATGGCACAGAGGAGCCTCTCTTGGGGGTTATTATTACTTATTCATTTCTCTCTTCTGCAAGGACCTAATGTCCCTGCACGCCCAGAGCTAAAGCGGACCGTTGGACTTGCTCTGTTTATCCGAGGCTGTTTCTCAGGGTACCTGAATGTCTCTACAAGGATCCTGTATCCCTACATGGGCACTGAACAAATGTATCTTCAGAATCTCACAACTTCTTTGGTCCCTCCTGCAAATAAATCAGACCCCTGTCTTACCAGAAAGACTGTTTCTCTTGAAACTTTGGGTCCATAGTTTAGATCCACTCTCTCCTTTAACCCTCATTGACTGGAGACTGAAATGCAGATTTCAGAGTGACTTTTTAGCAATGCTGAGAATTGGCTTAGAGGGCAAAATCCTGAAATGCAGAAGTTTCTGTTCAGGAAGGAGCTTGTGCATAAAATGCTTTGTTTTAAAGATGCTCAGAGTATCTTTTGCTGTTGTTGCAACAGAGAGGTTAAGCCACCAGCTAATCAGGTACCTACTTCTGGACTGTGGTCTGGTCATTTTAAAAGGAAATCACAAAAAGTGGGTCGACCCCTTTGTGGATTGCAATGAAATCTGATACACCTTATGCTAGAGGCTATATTCTTCAGCCTGTCTGTCTCCCCTCCTCCATACCGATGCTTTTCATGCTCTGCACAAGTTTGCAAAGAAAACTGCTGATTCATTCTGTTCTCCTTCCCACTGTCTCCAGGATGAGGGAGTATAAATAATTTACCTTAAGATAGCGAGACAAAGCAGCGGCTTTGAATTCATTGTATTTCTGTCTTGAAATGCTTCTGTGACACTGAATTAAACTCAAAAGGCCACCATGGATTTGTAAGCTTTTAGCATGGTCAAAACTAGTCCATTTACTGCAATGTCCTAGTCCTGAAGGTTAAATAAATATTTCATAGTAGTTCAGGTTGCATATGTGGAGCACAGACATTTTCAAATATCGGGACTAGAATTTAAACGGGAACTTTAGGTTGGTTTTGAAGAAGGACAGGTCAGCATAATGGGCCACATGGAAGTGAAATTGCTGGTTTGTCTGTTTTATAGTAGAAAAGGTTGAAGTTTTGGAACTTTAAAATTCAAGCCGATTTTACTCACTTACTGAAAGACTTGTCTTAATGCAGTTATTCTGTGACTTTGATGCCATCTTAGGGACATTTTATGTGTCATGGAAGATTACCTGGTACATGCCTGTGGGTCTGAGCTGCCAAGATTGATTTGAGGACAGAAGTGAAGAAAATAAAACTTGAAGATCAAACAACTGGAAGAGAAGGGAGACTCCATCTTTTTATTTCCCTCTCTACCTCTTCCCATTTTACGTTCCTGTCTTTTGTCTCTCTTTCTCTCTATCCTAAATAACTTTCTATACCTACACTTTAAGTTATTCCTATACATACCAAATTTTAATTCTAGACTATTTGCTGTTCTCTATCAAGAGACTGTTTTGCATTTGTAATGTAGGTTTTTGTCTCAACTAAGCTTACTGCATAAAAAGATAAAAAAAAAAAAGCAAAATTTAAGTGTCATGGTTCTGAGACTGGAGAGATAGTACAGAGTGTTAAGGGACTTCCCTTGCATCCTACAGATAGGATCCCTGGCACCACATATGGTACCTGAGCACCATGAGGCAACACTCCAGCCAGAAATAGCTCCTAAGCACAGTGGGTGCGATCCAAATTCCTCCAAATAAATAAATAATGTGTCATGGTATTAGCATATCTTGCATTCAGAGATAATCACTTAATAGAAGATAGAAGTTAGAAGGTCTAAATGCTATCATACCTTTTTAGTACCCACATCAAAAGCTGCTAATCAGATGGTACCTTTTCTTGAAAAAACCCAGAATGTTCCTAACTGAATCCTCAGCTTATTAGAGTTGTCACATGTAATGAAATCAATTTGTTAACCCTAATTTAGTTATTTCAGTGATGCTGCATGCGTTGATTTCAAGCGTCAGCTTTTAAGCCATCAGGAGTATCAACAGATGCTTTAATCAAGTTAGCAGCAGTCCGTAAAGCAAGTCTTTGCATCACCTAAGTGTGGACTCATATTGTGGTTTGCTCACTGTTGTCACTGCTATCGTGCTATTCAGCTTGTTTTATACAGTGTAAATATTGTGTTCATCAATAAATGCTGGATTTTGAGATGACTACAAGAGTATGCTACCCACACGGCAGAGCCTGGCAAGCTACCCGTGTCATATTTGATATGCCAGATACCAGTAACAATTATAGACCTCATTCCCATGACCTGATGGAATGGTTTGAGGCTCTTCATGTTCCTGGAGCAAGCAGGTGCCCTTGGGCTCTACTTGCATGAGACAGTTCATATGGAGATGTTACTGGTGCCTGAACGAGCAAATGATGAACGGGAAGACAGTGATACAGTGATACAGTGATATACAGTGTACCTATTCTGTAGAATCCTCAAATTACATTGTAAGTAGCTAGGCAGTACCTATGCAAATTTTATTAATCAGACTGTTGGCTTCAGTTGTTCTCTAGAGACTAAATCCTGGTTTTGAGACTCTTTGTGCAAGCAACTTAGACTTATTACACATTTACCAGATCCCAATGGAAAGTCCTCTTAGCACAGGTTAGATTATTTTGTGTTCCACAGTCCACAGTACCCCAAATAGTACTGAACGTCTATTCTCTAACTACTTGATTGGCAAAGATATATAGATGTAAAGATACACAATTCCCCTGTCTCAGTCTTAACCTTGTCATCTGGGTTGCATTTTTGATGCTTATTAGAGAAACTGTTTTGGAGGTCACAAGTGATGCTTTTGAAAAGTCACAATCTATTCTTAGCACTTCATTATCGTTGGACTCTAAGCTGTATTGATTTTTCTCTGTTCCCACATCCCTCCCACACCTCTAGCCACTCCCTTGTCCCTGTGAAACTGTATCCTTCCTCGGCTCTTATTACATTTCGCTCTTCTGGTTCTACTATTCGCACTTTGTCCCTCATTTCCTGAGCTGATTCACTCTCTTTTCTTTTGCCAGGGGAGCTCATTTCACTCTCATGACCTTGATCCTCCATTGATCTGAACACATCTAAGTTGTGTTTCCAATGTGTATCTGCATTTATTCCATTAAAAAGTAACTCGAAAGACCAGAAAGACACTACAGAGGCTAAGTTGCTTCCTTTGCATGCTGTCAACCTTGGTTCCAGCCCAGGCAATGGACATAGTTCTCTTGAGCACCTACAGGAGCGATCCCTGCCCTGATGGAGACTGCCCTGATTGTGCCTCCCCGAATCAAAACATTCCATTCCCCACCCAAGGCAGTATATAGAAACCTACTTGGGAGAAGGCCCTATATAAAGTCTTTCTATCTCCAAGTCAATTTTCTTATCTTGCCCAGTTCTTGATCTCTAAGACCCTATTGCTATTCCACTTAGAATACTCAATTGCACTCTAGGTCATAAAGAGAACTAGACTTTACTTACAAGTGTGGCAAACTTACAGAAAAACTCAAAGTTTGAAACAAAGAGCAAATGGAAATTTCATCAAATTCAACCTACTGCTCCCCTCTCCCCACTTTCCACTCTGCAAACAGATTTAATCTTCTTATCCCCATTCTACTAGTGGTATCATCATTTTGCCAGTCCTTCAAATGTAATGATATAATCTGATTTTTGTTTCAAAATACCTCAAGTGCATTTTCTGCTTTACTCCAGCCCTATTTCCACAAATCTCCATTGGTCCAGATTGCTGTAACTTCCTTGTGCTCCTCTGCAAGATTCTTGCCTTTCATTTTCTTTTACCTTACCTGGACATGTATTTAATTTTGTCACTTGCCTGGTTTCAAGTGATAAAGAAAGTTAAGAAGATATGTTATTGCTTTATGACAAGATTTCTCAGCTCAAGGTTTAAGACCCACTACCAGTATTTCCAATCTCATTTACCGCTCTTCATTACCTTGCATCCATCATCTGACTCAGTCAGTGTTCTCCAAGCCCACCACCCCTTATATCAGCTCTGTTTCCACAGTGTGTTCTACCATAGCCCTCACCTAGCACTCCATTCTCATTGTTGCATTTATTCAAATTGTAATCATTACCCCAGATTCTGTTTGTGTGCAGCTTCTATTAAGCCTTTCCAATTATTTTCACCCAATTTGTCATTGCTACCATGCAATCAGTCATTTAATTATTCTTTGGCTCATGGTGGCAGTTTCATATCTCATTTTAATTGTAAATTTCTTGTCCAAGGGAGACTTTCATCTAGTTCTTACATTCCCCATGGAGCTCAGTGTAGTCTTGGCAAATAAGAGATGTTCAACAAATACTTCATTGATTTACTGTGCCTTAATTTAACACATGCTTATTTGAATAAATTGTGAAGTGAATAAATCAAAGATAGACTGATTGATTTTATTGATTCAGTTTAATGCTGAGTCAGTTTTCAGCAACCTAATTTGAGTGGCAAAGGAAACCTCATATTTTATTCACCTCTGACTCCAAATGATTTCTGGAATCTAACTCAGAAAATTAATCATTGCGATCAAAACACAACTTTAGTCATTTTTAGGCATAATTACACTTTCAGAACTTTAGTATCTTTTTTTTATTTGCTTTTTGGTCACACCCAGCAATGCTCAGGGGTTTCTCCTGGCTCTGCACTCAGGAATCACTCCTGGCGGTGCTCGGGGGACCATATGGGATGCCGGGGATCGAACCCGGGCCAGCACAAGCCAGCTGCGTGCAAGGCAAACACCCTACCGCTGGGCTATCACTCCGCCCCCAGAACTTTAGTATCTGAAAGTTAATGGCAGAGTGAATCTCTGCCAAATGATTTTTGTACCACAACATCAGAAACATTATAAATCTCAATTAAAATGTGAATTAATCTTTGGCTCTCACACTAAAAAGGGACATATTGAATATTGGATA
This sequence comes from Cryptotis parvus, assembly GCA_021461705.1. Lineage (NCBI taxonomy): Eukaryota > Metazoa > Chordata > Mammalia > Eulipotyphla > Soricidae > Cryptotis > Cryptotis parvus. The sequence continues at coordinate 145,682 of JAJIBD010031068.1, read as the reverse complement.
ACTTTTCTCTTTACATAAAGAGGGAAATAATATTCATAGTATATTCAGTCTGAGTTCTATTTAATACAAATGATTTTTTAGGACTTAAATGCCTTAAAGAAATGTGCACACTGGAAGTACTATTATCTTCTAAAATTTTTTGTACTCTTAAGATACAGCTATGTTTTGTTAAAACTTATTTGTGACTAGTCATATTATAATATAAGCATTTTAATGGGATGAAATTTTTTGTTTCTCCTAAATTCATATGTGGAATTCTAACTCTCTCAGCAAACTTAGAACATGAGGAGGAAGAACTGTTAAGGAGTGATTAAGCTAAAAATGACTTTGTTGGAGATGCACACTAACCCAATGTTTCTGTGTTCTTATACAAGAATCTAGACACACAGAGAGCTGCCAATAGTGCACATTCATTTAGGAGCACACACTTAATCATATGAAGAGTCAAATAGAGGTGAACGATGCCACAGAGGAAAGCAACTTTGCTAGCATCTTGATCTTAGATTTTCAGCCTTGAGAGCTAAGTGAGGTTGCCCAGTCTATGTCATTTATTGTGGAAGTTTGAACAAAATAATGTAAGTGTTCATTGATCACCTTGTTAGACTGTAGGAATGAAAGTAGGAATTCACTTTCATTCAGAGTTGTAATGCTTCAACAAAATCGATAATAAACCTTCAGCATTGTGGAATATATTTGTAGCTTGTGTAACTAGAAAGCTTGTTACTGAATATATATTGACTGCCTATCAACTGTGTGCTCAGTGCTACACTGAGTACTCCTGATGGTACAGAGTGAAGCCAAGAGACTCCAATGATAGAACTTTGATAGACTGTTATAAGTAGTTTGCAATCTCGAATGATGGACTTCCCTTGCTCTATACACTGAAATGTACAAACCAACTTCCACTTGGTAGAATCCCCAAGTAACAGAATTGAAACTTTGTGCCACTTATACTGTTTCGCATGGGGTTATCTCTTTTTTTAAAAAAATTTTTATTATACCACCGTGAGACATACAATTACAAAGGTCTTCACAATTGGTTCTTGGTAATACAGTATTCCAGCACCCATCCCTCCACCAGTGCCCCCATTTCCACCACCAATGTACCCCCCCCACCCACCCCCAGGCTGCCTCAACAGCAGGTAGCCCTGTTTACTCTCTTTCTCTCTCTGTCTCTCTCTCTCTGTCTCTGCATCCCTCTCCCTCTTGTTTTACAAATTGTGGCTAGCCCTAGATATTTAGAGTTTAAAACTTAAGTCTCTTTGTGTATATTCAATGGTGAGTTTTAATCTGCCATTACCATTTCACACATTTAGTAAAACACTGGTATCTATTTATATCCTATTAATGAATGCAGTCATTCTATATCTGTCCTTTTCCTTCTGACTAATTTCACTCAGCATGATAGTCTCCATGTCCATCCATTTGCAGGTAAATTTCATAATTTCATCTTTTCTGACAGCTGCATAGTATTCCATAGTGTAGATGAACCACAGTTTCTTTAGCCAGTCCTCTGTGCTCGGGCATTTAGGTTGTTTCCAGATTCTAGCTATAGTGAATAGTGCAGAGATGAATAAAGAAGTACAGGTAGTGTTTCTGCTATATGTTTTCGGTCTCTCGGGTATATTCCCAGGAGTGCTATTGCTGGATCAAATGGGAGCTCAATATCTAGTTTTCGGAGGAATGCCCAAATTGTTTTCCAAAAAGGGCTGGACCAGTCGGCACTCCCACCAACAGTGGATTAGAGTCCCTTTTTCCACATGGGGTTATCTTATCTCATTCATTTTGCATGCCCAGATCCTTGTATAGAGCAATGTCATAGGGGTATTGATAAGTATGTAAACTATATTAAATAATAACAGAATTAGGCAGATCTAGACATATCAAAATTCTTCCCTGACTGCATCACCCTCACTTACAGATCATTGAAGCTATTTTCATTCTGCACGAATAGGGCTATTGTTCCAGGGTCTGTCTCTGTGCCATTTCTTTTCCTTCAAAATTATAATGCAAAGATCCTCCACAACTTTTCACTTCTCCATTCAGTAAATTATTCCCAATAGAAACAGAAATGCCAAGGTTACCTAATAAAGACGGCAGAATCCTAGAAGCCAAAAAAAATCAAAACAAACATTCCCTACATCCCACGCAGTCCAGAACTAAGAGCTACAAGCCATCATTTATTTGCTTAGATTATACCGCAGGTTTGCTAGATGCTTTCCAAATATTTAAAACCCAGTCATGAAGTTATGAATAAATAATGCATTTTCTATAGTTAGCGTTTGAGTCAATGATGTAGGGGATAATGGCTGTGGGGTTCCCCCAGTCCCAGAAAATGCTTAGAGCTGGAGCTATCAGCTGTCCGTGGGATGTGGAGGGGAAGTGGGTGTCTTTCTAGGGGAAGCAGGAGCCTTGACTCCCGGGAGCTGCAGTGTGAAAGGAATCCTCAGTAACCTTTCTAGAAACAAACAAAAACCAAAATCTCGGGATAAGGCTTAGAAAGGAAAAGTTTTTATCACGGGATTCTGTCTACACAAAGATTGAGCCATGATCTATGCCAACACGCCAACCCGCGTGCCTAAAGCACGTCACTGTAAAATTACTTTTAGTGCGGCTGGAGCAATGCAAACGCACCTGCAGGCTCTGGGGAAGGATCTGAGCCACACTGAAGGACCCTGAAGTGAGAGCCGCCATCTCGGTTATGGTTTTGAGTGTTTTAAAGCACTAAATCTTAACCTTCAGTCCTCTTCATGTAAATTATAATTGATGTTCTTCTTAGAAAAGCTGCTCACATAGTCATTATAAGAATGTTTATTCTTTTTCTTTCATAGCGACTTTTGTTTGGAGGGCTTATTTGGGAGTGAAGGGTTATTCTCAGAGACAGATGATCTTGGAACTTCATGTTGATGAGGAAGAAGTCAACAATAGCAAAACATAAGCAGATAATTAAAATTATGCAGTACATACAAGGGAAAATGAAGTCATGAGAATAAAAGACTAGACAGAGAGTCCTTAAGATCATGGGCTTTAGTGACCTCTAATTGTTCCCGGAAATGACATGATAAGAGCTGTGAGAACTCCTCAGGGAAGAATTATGTGAGGAGAATCTGGTTCTTACATTGGCTCCAGCTGAAGAGAAACTTAATGAAGTGCAGTTGGTTGTCTTGAAAAGCCCAGGAAAAACAAGACGGCTCACCAATCTTTCCCTTGCTGACTATTTTGCCTCCTGCACATAAGGGGCTTTGCGACACTGCAGAATTGGTACCAGTTACTTAAAGGCTGATGGCCAGAGATAGAAGTTTATCTGAGGCTCATAATACCTTATAATAAAATTAACCTGAATATTTTGAAAACACCTAAGAAGACCAGACTGCAGTCATGTTCAAATAAGCACAAGATGAACAAGATTATAAATTGTGGTGGTTAAAAGGAAAATAAAACCCAAGTGGAAACCAAGAAAGAGAGGATTTGTAAAGGCCGTAAGATGAATGAGAGAAAGCAAGACTAATGTATTTTTTATTTGTTTGTTTTTGTGTCATACCCAGCAATGCTCAAGGGTTTCTCTGACTCTGCACTCAGGAATTACTCCTGGAAGTGCTCGGGAGACCATATGGGATGCCAGGGATCGAACCCGGTTGACCGCCTGCAAGGCAAATGCCCTACCCACTGGCCTATCACTCTGGCCCCAAGACTAATATATTTCGAGTTATAACTTCAGCTCAGGAAGCCACATCGGCAGCATGGACAAAAATATCTGCAAGAGTCATTCAGCCTAAAGCTGCACATTCCACAGCTAATTCCTTTGTTAAGATGCTTGTGCTTCATGCCTCTGATGTCCAGTGTGTGTGGACCACGGCAGATCCTTTCTGCCAATACACAGGATCGGTGCACCTTTGTAGGTGCCTGTGCCGCTCAGACCTAGGTATGTGCACTCCAAGAGAACAATCTCTCTTTGCTGTTTTCTGGCCTATCTCATCCCCAGACCTAGAAGATAAATTACTCTGTCCTGAATGTGCTACGAGGAATAAGAAGATAATGAAAAGTTCATTGCAATGGGAAAGGAGAAGAAATGGGATCTAAGACTTTAACATCACTGCTTTGTGGGGAGGGTGCGGCGCTTAATACCTGCTGGAGAAGCCAAGGTCAATTTGGTTTGCGTCCCAAAGACTGCAATACTGTGTTCCTTTGTTGCATGTTGGAGGCTGTGCCTGAGTATGTCAAAAGTGACTTCTACTGTTGCTTCTGGTATCTAGTGACACTGGATGCAATTTTATTTTGTTTAAATGAATAGATGTTATTTAAAATTGTTTTGGGTCTTCAGAAAAATTAAAATAGAAATCTGATCTACTGCACACCCCCACAGTTTCACTCCTGTCCACTGTTTCCCATTTCTTGTGCCACTGTGCACATTTGCTGGAACCTATATTGTCTCATCACCATTCCCCAAAGTCCATAGTTTATATTGGGATTCACCACCACTGAATTGTGCATGCTGTGCATTTTAACAATATCTGATTACATGTACCAACCATCGGTATATCATATAAAGAAGTTTCACTGCTCCAAAAATTTCCCATTCTCCATTTTCTTCAACTCTGTCTGTCTGTCTGTCTGTCTGTCTGTCTGTCTGTCTGTCTCTCTCTCTCTCTCTCTCTCTCTCTCTCTCTCTTCTTGGCCATACCTGCCTACACTTATTCCTGGCTCTGCACTCAGGAATTACTCCTGGCAGTGTTCAGGGGATTATATGGGATGTCGGGTTGAACCCACATCAGCTGCATGCAAAGCAAAGACCCTACCCACAGGACTATCTCCAGCCCTCAAAATAGCTTTTTTAAATACAAAAAGGTTTAAAGTCTATTATTCACTCTTAAAAAGAGTTAAATATTTTTAAATACTAGTTCACAAAACAGATACAATGGTGGTCCTTAGGGGACCATATGGTGTGCCAGGGAGCAAACCTGGTCTTGGTGAGTGCAAGGCTAAACTACCGCTCCAGCCCCTCACCAATCTCAACTCTGACAACTGCTGATATTATTGACTCCACTGTTTTCCTTTTCCAAATGTTCCTGATCTTTTCAGATTATTTTCTTTTACAGCAATTATTTTCTTTTTCTTTTACAGCAATTATGCACCTAAGTTCCCTTTGTGCTATTTCATACCACTATTTATTTATTCCCACAATGAATAAATATCTTCCAATGATGGAAGGCAATCTTGGTTGCTTTCAAGTCTTAGTAAACAATTGCTCCTGCTAGAAACATTCACGTGCAAGCTTTGTGTAAATATATATTTCAAATAGTTTAGAATTATACCAAAGAGAATAATTTCTGAACGTTTTAAGAGTATGTTTGGTAGGATGGTTTCCAGAGAAATAAAACAAGGGGATACATAATATCCAATGATGCAAACCTTTGTCCTTTGATTCCATAAGTGAAATTGCCAAACGGTGGGGATCAAGGTTCAGAAAAGGGCAAACTGTAAGTAACCTAAGGAGAGTAGCAGAAGGTCTTGGGCACTGTGGAGGGAGTGGAGGTGTGGTAGCATTGTATATCAAAAACATCGTATGTCACTCCAGTGGGGCTGGAGTCATAGTCCCGTAGGGACTATCGGGTAGGCGTTAGCCTTGCACACGGCCCACTAGGGTTCAAACCCCAGGATCCCATGCGGGGCCCTGAGCATCACCAGGAGTAATTCCTGAGTGCAGAGCCAGGAGAAACCTCTGAGCATTTCCGGGTATGACCACCCAAAAAAGTCAAAAAAAAAAAAAAACCCAAAAAACCAAAATCGTGTAGTGAAACAAAAGTTGTAGCGAAACAAAAGTTGTAGTGAAACAAAAGTTGCACATTGTAACCATGTTTCCTACAATCATATATGTACATAATGTAATGTAATATATATGTTATATATAATATATATTATATATGTATGTATATATGTATATTTATTTAAAAATGGGGGGTCAGAGCAATATTACAGTGGGTAGTGTGCATACCTTACATGTGGTCAACCTGTGTTTGATCCCAGCATCCCATGCGGTCCCCAGAGCCCTTCCAGAAGTGAACCTGAGGGCAGAGTCAGGAATATTCCCTGAGCACTGCTGGGTGTGGTCCCCAAACAAAGAAAACAAATTTCTTACGAAATCGGGTTTTGTAAGAAATTTGCATACTAGGGCCGGAGTGATAGTCCAGTGGGGCGGGCGTTTGCCTAGCATGTGGCAGACCCTGGTTTGATTCCCAGCATTCCATTTGGTCCCCAAGCACTGCCAGGAGTAATTCCTGAGCGCATATCCAGGAGTAATTCCTGAAGCATTGCTGGGTGTGACCCAAAAAAGTAAAACAAAAAAAAAATTCATACTATTTCAAAAGTCATTTTCATTTCCCACAACAGTGACGTGCTTTGGATTTTAACGTTGTTAATGGTATGTGAGAATATCTCATGGACTTTATTTTCAATCTCCTAACAGTTATTGTGTAATACCTTTCCATAGGCTTCTTTTCTTTTCAATTAATTAATTTTTAAAAATTGAATTGCAGTGAGATACACATTACAAAGTTGTTCCTGATTGGGTTTCAGTCGTGTAATGTTCCAGCGCCGTCCCTTCACCAGTGCACATTTCCCACCACCAATGTCCATATGCTTATTTTCCCTCTTAGTATGTTTTGATTTATGTTTTGGAGCATCCAGGTGGAACTGAGCTGCAGCATGTGTTCCAGACCTTTGAAACATCACCCTTCTGACACTATCTTGAGTGAGATATTTGTCTTGATCTTCATTAAGAAATCACATAGCTGATTTTCTTTCAAATTTTATTATATCACCATGAGACAATTACAAAGTTGTTCATGATTGGGTTTCAAGCATAATAATGGTGCAGCACCCGTCCCTCCTCTAGTGCACATTTCCCACCACCAATGTCCTCACTTTTCCTCCTGCCCCACCTCTATGGCAGACACTTCTCTCTCTCTCTCTCTCTCTCTCTCTCTCTCTCTCTCTCTCTCCTCTCTCTCTCCCTCCATCCCGTTGTCCCTCCCTCCCTCCCTCCCTCTCTCTGCCTCTCTCTCTCTCCCTCCCTCCCATCCATCCCTCCCCCTCTCTCCTTCCCCCTCCTCTTCTTTTGTGCACAGTGCTTTGCAGTACATTCACTGAGGGATTATCATGTATATATCTTTACCTATTTTCAAAGCTCAGTTCTTGTCCGGTGTTACTATTTCCAACTATTATTGGCAAACTGGTCTCTTCTCTATCTTATCTAACCTCTGTCCCCCACAAACTTGTGGTAGATGCCAACCATTGACAAGTCCTCCTGGCCTTGGATATTAGTCCCATATTTTTACGTTCCATTTAATCATGAAAAAAACAAAATTTCCTCAATCTAATAAAAAGTTGCATGAAAAATTTACAGCTTATAGCTTACTTAAGGTGAATTACTGGGTGCTTTCCCCCTAAGATTTGAGCAAAATAAATAGTGATAATGTCATATTCCTAATCGGTATTGCACTGGAAGATTAGCAACTAGAAAAGTACTTTTCATACAAATTCAAGAGACAATGGTTGAAAAGAAGTAAAATAACTTGATTCAGAGCCTACATGGTTATATGTTAGGAAATCACAAGGAAAAATATAAACTACTTGAGTTAATTAGTACATTTAGCAATATCAGCAGGGATATATCCATATCTAAAAATTCATTATTTCTAAATACTAGCAACACACATTTGAGAAAAAAGAAAGTTATTTACATTATCATCAAAAAATTTTACTAATGGGGCTGGAGGCGATAGCCCTTGCACGCGGCCGGCCTGTGCTGGCCCGGGTTCGATTCCCGGCATCCCATATGGTCCCCTGAGCACCGCAAGGAGTAATTCCTGAGTGCAGAGCCAGGAGTAACCTCTGAGGATCGCCGGGTGTGACACAAAAAAAAAAAAAAAATTAACTAGTAACTGGAAGCTGAAAAGTTAATGATAGACAATATACTGAAAGTACTAAATATTGTTGAGAGACATTAAGAATGGTGGAAAAATTGAGATAGGTAATATTTTCAATAACTGGAAAAATAAAATTGGGCTGGAGCAACAGCACAGAGGGTAGGGGATTTGCCTTGCACACGGCCGACCTGGGTTTGATCCCCGGCATCCCATATGGTGGCCTGAGCACCGCCAGGAGTAATTCCTGAGTCCAGAGCCAGGAGTAACCCCTGAGCATTGCCGGGTGTGACCCAAAAATAAAAATATTTATTAATATGTCTGTGTTGTAACACTATCTTATAGATGTACAGTATTCCAATAAAATCCCAGCAGACTTTTGTTTCTGTAGAAAGTGATGTGTTGATTGCAAAATGCATATTAAAATAAAAAGTGATGGACTTTGTAAGGGCAATCTTAAACTATAAAAATATCAGTGAAGTACTTACCTTATTTCAAAGTGTGCTATCATTGGTTAAAGTATTTCAAAGACATTAGAAAGTTAATGAGAAAATAAAATTGTTTTTAATAGACAAGATTGGAACTAGGACCTGGACAACTATTAAGTACAGTGGGTAGCACACTTGCCTTGCACCCAATCAACCTGGGTTTGATCCCCAGCATTACATATGGTCTGTGCAACACAGTCAGTTGTAATTCCTGAGTGCTGTGCCAAGAGTTACTCCTGACCTTTGCTGGGTGCTTCCCAAAACCAAAAAACAAAACAAAGCAATACAGGGACTAAATAACTATCTTAATTTCCTCAACCCGTAACTATGTATATATATATAAAGCACTCAGGAATTACTCCTGGGGGTGCTCGGGGGACCATATGGGATGCCGGGATCGAACCCGGCTGGCACAGGCCGGCTGCGTGCAAGGCAAATGCCCTACCTGCTGGGCTATTGCTCCGGCCCCTGAATTTTTCAAGTTGTTTACCTATATACTTACAAATATACTTACAAATATCTCTCTCTGAAATGTTGGCTCAGGAGAGATGTTTTATTACCTCTGTGTTTTTAACATAAAAAAATAAAGCATGCCCAGTAAACTTTGAGTTAGTGGCTAACTCTGAATAATAGAGGTTGTTTATTTTATTTTTCCTGAACACACTTCATGTATCCAAAGTTCAGAATATTTGCTATGTCTGTCAATCCTGCCCTTAGCCAGCAGTGCCCCTCATAGCAGCAGAGTGGGCTCTTGGAGGTGTTTCTCTTATGGGGAATGAATGACATGGCTTTTAAAAACTTGTTTAAATTTATTTTGGTTTATTTATGTTAAATCACTGTGCAGAATGAATGGCATGGCTTTTCAGAGTGACATTCTGAAGCGTTCTTTTTTTTAAAATATTTTTATTATACCACCGTGAGATATACAACTACAAAGATGTTCATGTTTGTGTCTCAGTCGTACAGTGTTCCAGCACCCATCCCTCCACCAGTGCCTATTTCCCACCAACGTCTCCAGTTGTCTCCCCCTCCCCCCAGCCTGCCTCTATGGCAGGCACTTTCCTCTCTCTCTCTCTCTCTCTTTCTCTCTCTCTCTCTCTCTCTCTTTCTCTCTCTCTCTTCCTTCTCTTGCACATTGTGGCTTGCAATACATACATTTAGACATTATCATGTATATCCTTTTGCCTACATTCAATGCTCAGTTCTAGGCTGGTATTATCATTTCCAAAGATTATTAGCACACTGTGCCCTTTTCTGTCTTACCTAACCTCTGACTCCCACACACTAGCAGTTGATTCTACCCATTGACAAGACCTCTAATCCATGTTTTGCCTGGCCTTGGATATTGGTATCATAATATATATGTGACCCAAAAAAGAAAAAATATACAGCGAGTCTACCATCTTTGTTACTATTATAATCATAGCCAGAGTCTCTTTACACTTAAAAAAATTTCCTTTTATCCCCAGTATCCTATATGGATGGGATTCTTAGCACCTCCAGGAGTAACTCCTGAGTGCAGAGCCAGGAGTAACCCCCTGTGCATCGCCAGATGTAACCAAAAAGGAAAAAAAAATTGGGCCAGAGCGATGGTATACAGAGGTTAGAGTGTTTGCCTTGAATACCTTAAAGTAAAAGTTAAAATAACAACTTTTTTAGAAAAGATATTAGGAGAATATCTTTAAGATCTTTGGACAACAAATATTATTTAAGATGCAGAAATCACCAAACTTAGAAGTAAAAATTATTAGATTTAATAAAATTGATATGTATGAAAGGGAAAACTTTAAGATAGTCAAATGGTAAGCCACAAACAGAGTGAATATTGAAATACATATTTTTTTACTTTTGGGTGACACCTGGGGGGTATTTGGTGGACCATAAAGTGCTAGGGCTCAAGCTAGGAACTCAACCTGCTGACATATTTGTCTGATGTGATAAAATTTAATTGGGCATAGTCAGCCTTAGTCACAGTAATATTACAATAGGACTACTATAACAATATATAGCAATAAAAGTTATGTGGATGTGATTTCGCCTCAAAATATTGTATATAATGTATTTGGATTGTGGTTGACCACAGGAATTGCAACCCTGGGAAATAAAACTGGGAGCGAGGAAGGCCTAGTGAATCACCTTCTGTCTAGAATTACAAGGACTGTCTGATGCATGAGTGTTTTTCTCCACAGTTACTGTGTAAGCAGAATTAAGCTAAGATTTGTAAAGGATATTGTTCCCTGTCGGGCGCTCCCGCCGGGTCCCGACAGTGCCGGAAGCGAGTTCCCTTCTACCTCCGGGCCGGCGAGGAATGGATGAACACTCAGGAATCCGATGCAGTTTTAAAGGCTTTACTTATCACAGGTTCAGGCATACTAATCAGCAAAAGGAAAACCCGATGCTTAGGATTCCAGGCTAGAACCCCAGCCACGTGTAGGCCAAGATGGCGACCACCACGTGTAAAACTTCCAAGGGGAATAAACGCTCACAAGGCGAGATCCCACAGGGAAGAAGACCGGCGAGAGCGGAACGGCTAGTTTATACCCCCCCCCCCCCCCGCAACTCAGACCTTCCTCCCATTGTTATGGAAAGCAGGGAGGGTCCAATGCCCTCAGGTAATCCCTCCCTGCATCTCACCTAGGGCCTTTACTGTGCTAATGTTTTGAGCCGGGAATGCCTTTGAAATGTAGAGAAGGGGGTTTCTGAGATGGCATGTCACTGTACCAAAGATCAACACCAATGCCAGTTAAATATTTCTCCAAGCCTTCACAAGTCTCCTCTACTTCATTGTAGTTTTATATTTTATCAGGGAGCCATGCTTGTTTGTTTGGAAGCAAACAGCATTTCTCTCTGGTCTAATTACTTAGGTGTCCTACGTGGCCAGGCTAATATGCTGGTAAGATCTAGCTAGTCCCACGATGATTGTGATAGCATGGGAGAATATTTATACCAGCTAGTACAGCATACATGGTCGGATAAACTGCCACATTTAGACTACCCCCTTATCTACGGAGTGATTTGCGGGAGGCAATCCAGAGCAGATGCAGCGGCCCTTAGGAGTCCTGCAACAGTTCCCTTGCAAATTTCCCATGGCACTGGATGTGTCATTCTAATATTCAATGGCAACTATTAGTTCATGCAAGGATCTCTCAGATACAGAACCCACATTTGGTCATGTAAAAAGCTCAAGTATGTTCAAGTCCAGTTTCTCAAAGGGGATCCACTTGGGGAAGGAAACGTCTTTATGTCAGGGCAGCAAGGAGCAGCTGCAAAATTAGACTTAGAGATCTTGGACTTACAGTGATGTTGATGGATTGGGGCATTTCATCAGCAAAGGCAAAGCAGCTAAATCACAGGCTAAGGAGCGTAATAAGCTTTGGCATCCAGTATGCTTTGCTAAATTAAAGTTTAAAAAGGAAGACATAAATAAATGAAATAGCTAGTTGAAGGCCAGCCTATTAAATGAAAATGGATCCACACAAGCTCCAGAACATGCTATAAACCACTTTGGATACCTTAGTCTTGAAACCAAAAATATCCCTCAAGCACTTAGCTCATTTGTAAGTTTGCTGAGGATGGATTTAATAGCAGAGGAGCAAACAACTAGGACTGGCTTGCCAAGACAATGTGGATCTAATACAGGAATTTAGTGGAAAGGGTGGGATGGGATGTCAGTACAGGCTCAAATATTCAGTAGCAAACCTCTTCTTAATTATTGTTTTTAATTGAATCAGTGAGATACGCAGTAACAAAGTTATTCTTGATTGGATTTCAGTTATATAATGTTCCAACACCCATTCCTGCACGAGTGTACATTTTCCAACACCAATATCCCCAGATTCCCTCTCTCTGACCCCCCCCCATGGCAGGCCCACTCTCTCTCTCTCTCTCTCTCTCTCTCTCTCTCTCTCTCTCTGTTTTCTTTGGGCATTACTGCAAACCTCTTCTAATCATTTCCCTGTGTCTGTGTTCCTGTGTTCCAGTCTGCCAGGTTTTTATTTTCCCCAAATGCATTACTGCCTCAGGACCTTAGCACATGTTTCCCTTAGACCCAAGCCCTCTCCTGCTTCCCACCTGGACAGTTCCTATTTGTCCCTACTAATTCTTTGTCTTGGGAAGGTTTTTTGCTATAGAATCGCTGAGTTGTTTCACCTACAAATCAAGACTATGATACATTAAGTGTTGACATACCTTCTTTGTTTCACGCTTGTTTTTGCTGGGGGGCAGGGGGAGGCTGGTCTTTCCTGTGGGCTCATGAGTTCCACTGAATTACCTCTATAGACAATCCTCCTGCCTTTTTTTTTCACCTTCCAAGGCCATTTTTTCAGCTTGAGAATTTGGGAGGAAGAACTGAGCTTGTGTGGTTATTCTTCTGTGACCTTTCGTCTCTGCACTGGTCAGCTTCCTGGATGCCCTGGACCCTGGGTGAGAGGCACTTCCTGGGAGACTGTGTCCAGTACCTGAAGACATAGCAAGATTTATCTATAATGTTGCTGACCTTTGATTTTGTTTTTCCTGTGACTGTTAGCATTTTTATTCTAATCTTTATTTAAACACCGTGAATTACAAAGTGTTTACAATACAGTTGTTCAAGATACTCAGTATTTTAGCACCAGTTCCACCACCAATGTACCACCACCAAGATCCCCAATTTCCTACCCACCCCCAAGCATGCTCCCTTAAGCAGGCACTAATTATTATATTTTAAACTCCTTATTACAACATATGTCCTGTAATGTCCACCAGTATTATAACAATTGCACACTCCAGGAACTCCAAAATCTTTAATGGGGTGATAAAGATGGAGTTGAATTTTTAACTTAGTGTTGACTTTGGGCCATGGGGGTGACTGCTGGCCTTCTGGTAGTGTGAATTGGAGTGTGGCCATGTTGGACTGCCCATGGAGCACAAAACAAAAAAGAGGAGAGCTGTAAGTTTAAGATTATTAGGCTATAGGCTTGTCTAGTCATTAGATGTAAACCCAGCATCTAGCCTGGTACCTGTAAAAAGTAAATGCTTCAGAAATATTTATCTGCTCTATGAATTATTTAACCTCTGAGTCAGTTTTTCAACAGTGAAATAATGATGAGGCCGACAATCTGGCAACACTGTGTAAGTATTCAATATCTGCACTAAAGCAATCAGCACCGCGCTGGCATGTGGTTAGACGGAGAAATAGGTTGCAGCTATTATCTGGCTACACCGACTGAGAAGGACTCCTATTTAGAGCTATATGCTCCTATTGGATGTCAGAAGAACAGCTATCATGTCACTTGGGTCCATTTGGCTGATTCTAGTATCATTTTTAAAAATAAAAGTTTTCTTTATCAAATACTAGACGAGAAAGATGATCCACATTTGAAGTGAAATATCTATCCATGGGCCTAGGTAAACAAAAAGAAATTACCAAAAAGGGATGTGTGTTCAGTTATATTTTTATTCTGCAATTCCTTGTCAATACTCTTGGACAACTCTTTCAAAACAGTTACAGGAACATGGATTTTAGACTTTCAAACATTCTTTTGTGATTCTGTGCAAAAGGCTCTACCCAGGGCATCTGCTCTGACTCATGAGGCTCTAATCACTCCCGTAACAAGCAGATGTGCTGACAATTCTCAGCTGTCAGTCTTGCTGTGCACGATCCAATCCCCTTGACCCAGTTCGGTGCATGTTGAATTTTTGTTCCTGTTATGCATTTGCATTTCAGCAATAAACGCACCTCGGCAATGCATAGAGCCTCAGGCATAGATTATAAAACAGGAAGAAATGCGTTATTGCTGAGGGGCTGGTGGGGCAAAGGAATAGATGATGTCTGTATATCTGCTGGACGTCTCTAATAAATATGTAGTGCCTCCAATTTCTTACGTGACATGGTCATCATTTTCTCTCTTTATATTATAGGTCTAGGAGAGCTCTGCTTCCAGCCAGGATGAAGAATGTGAAAGACCTTTGGTCCTAGAGGAATTATGAGGAAAAAAAAAAACCCTGGGGTTCTTGGTGAGGTCACTGAGAGCTCTGGGGTTCTTGGTGAGAGACAGGGCATAAAGCGTTGGGATCCCTTGAATGTGCTATGTGGCATTGCCGCTCTGACTTTTCCAGGTCAGTGTAGGCTCTCCAAGTAAGTGGAGGAAGGCTAGTTTCCTCTTCGGGATGCCTATAGTTTTCAGACCTTTTTGTTATTAATTAATTATTTATCAACAGTAACAATAGTGGACCTCATTCCCAACAAATAGAGACGTTACTGGTGCCCACTTGAGCAAATCGATGAACAACGGGAAGACAAGTGATACAGTGATACAAGTGATTATTTGTTTAGTTATTTATTGCTTTTTGGGTCATACCCGATGATGCTTAGGGGTTACTCCTGGCTATGCACTCAGGAATTACTCCTGGTGGGACCATACGGGATGCCAGGGATCGAACCCTGGTGGGCCGTGTGCAAAGGCAAAAACCCTACCCGCTGGACTATCGCTCCGGCCCCTTTTCAGCCATTTTCAAATCCACTGCACCTCCCCCTCTCAGCACACAGGAAGCCAGTGTGGGCCCCTGCAACATTCTTTTAGATGCAGTCACAATAACAGTGGAGACAGTCCTGATATGTTTCCTATCGAGTGGGCAGGCCAAGATGGTCTACACTGCACGCCTGCTCCAGGCTGCACTGAGAGCAAGGTACACATTCACATGAAAGGTGAGTGGGAAACAGCAATGGTATTTCTGTGCCTGAGAAAGCTTTTCACCCATATTGCTCCACTGAGTCTCACACAGAAAATGAGTTTCCATAATTCTCCTCAGTCTTACAGAGGAGGGTACAGAGGAGCAAGGAACCTGTACAGGTCAACAACTTTTGTAGGATGGAAATTTGACTTGAACCCAAAAGCTTGTACACTTAATTACAATGTTGGAATTCTGAATATGGCTCATTAATCTAAGCAATCCAATTTACAGTGAAGAAAAGGACCACAGATGGTTCACATGCAGTGTACTCCAGATTGAACTAATGTTATTCCTAGTAAAATGGATCATTGCTCCTTTACGTGGGTGAATTAATGCTCTTCCCACAAGTCTACCAGCTGCACACTGGGACCACCCTTAACTTCTCTTTGCATTTTCTATGTCTTCTTGTACTTCCTGTCTCAATTCATATATTGGCATTACAATCCCAGTGGACTGGACTTTTAGGAAGTAAGTAGGTTCAATGAAAAGTTGAGCTCCGACCCCTCACCTGGGCCAGGGGACTGCCACCAAGTAGCAGTTCTTACCAACAGGCACCCGATCACCATAGAACAAAGGAAAGCCCAAGCGAAAAGAACTCTTCAGCTAAGGTCTGGATTTTGAGAGGGCAAACCCCAACAGGCCAAACCCCAGCAACAGACTACGGGGCAGCAAGCACTGGCGAGAGGACCCAGGAGAGAGTTTCCAGCCACAAACCTCAGATTTAGAAGTTGTGCGCTTCACCGAATACTGTGTGGTACAGGGTCCAGGCTTTGTACAGAGGAGAGCCAGTGAATAGACAAGAAGAATGATGCCATGTGTTGGGGGGGGGGGGGGAGAGAGAGAGAGAGAGAGAGAGAGAGAGAGAGAGAGAGAGAGAGAGAGGGAGGGAGGAGAGGAGAGAGAAGATTTGGGAGGAAGCGGGCCACCTGCTTAAAATGAACAATAATCAATTACTTCATAAACATCTGGAGTTTTGTCCGCAAATTATTCATACATTACTCAAGGATCCACATATTCAGCATCTAACCCAGTTTTGTGGTGACTTAATCATAACTGTATGAGGGAATTGTTCAAAGCGTCACGGAGTTCAAAGGAAGAGACTAGGCAAAACAGAATATTGGACCCAGTTCTCTGCCTGAGCCTGTAAGAAGCCTTGTTTTTTAAGTAGAGAAGTTGTTACTTTGCCTGGTGGAAATTCACTAGGATCCACTCAGATCAGTGCAGATGCTGAGTGATCAGAACAATCATTTTGAATGCCTAATTACCTTAATAGGACATTGTTATCCACTTCCATGTAGCAATCTCTGAAACACCAACAAATGGCAAGAATTTCTTGCCTTTGGGTTAATGAACCATTGGGAGAAAAATCAAAACAAATCACAAGTGTGTCATTGTAGTTCTGGCAGGACATGGGAACTAACACTCCGATGAGGCATCAGTAATGAGGGCAGACATGCATATTAACACAGTGCCTTGAAGTCACCATCCCTGCTCCATGTGAATGTCCTGAAAGGGTCCCCAGGCCTTTGCGGTGATTTCTTGGTGGTACAGAGGAAAGATCTCTGACAGGGACCAAACATGTTTGGGAGAGCGAGGGCACAAAGATCTAACCTGTATCCACGTGACTCTGTTTCTGTCCACCAGACTTAGGGTTTTATGAATGTGAATTTCCTATAGAAATAATCTCATTAAAATGTGTCTTAATGTCAAAGACTGCATGGCTGGTGTTGATGGTAATCCATGTAAAGAGAATCACAAAGTCACCATAGAGTCTTGACAAATACCTCATAAGAATGGAGAATACTTGCTTCCACACAAGTATCCCATGGATTTAATACAAATCAATTTTATATATTTTGGGTTTTTAAAAAAAAACATTCTGATGTGATTTATAGTACTGTTAACCACACTTCATGCATACTTTGTTTCAACATCAGACCTGTCACTGGGGCCTCTCCCTTCCACTAGTCTCCCCAGGACCCTCCCAGTACCGTCTCCCCAGCTCCCAATATAAGCTCAGTCAAAGAGACAAACTATTGGGTTCAGATGCCTTTGACCACTAGTTGTTCTCTTCTTACTAGGTTTCATCCCCACCACTCACCCCTGTCCCCCAACCCTCCCTCCTGCCCCCAAGCCTCCCCCACATACATACACTCATGGGAGACATCTTTCTCTTTTGAGTATGTGTGTGTTTATTTGATAACACCTACACACACCTAGATGATTTTATTTACTTATTTTGTTTAGTCTGCCCCTCGAGGTGTTGCAGGTGTGGCTGTGGTGCCTGGCTGTGTTGACAGGTGGCAGACAGGAGACAGGCTTGTCTACACCCAGGGTTCTGCCTTTTGGGCCCTGGATGGTTGATGGTCTGACATAGAAAAGACTGGGCCCCCTGGGATGAGCCCAGAGCCACGGCAGAGCCTGGTAAGTTATCTGTGGTGTATTCAAAATGCCAAAAACAGTAACAATAATGGACCTCATTCCCAAGGAATGGAGATGTTACTGGCACCTGCTCAAGCAAAACAATGAACAAAGGGAAGACAAGTGACAAATGACAAGTGATTTTGTTTAGCATACTCAGTGGTGCTCAGGCCTTACTCCTGGCCCTATGTTCAGGGATCACTCCTGGTGTGGCTCAGTGGACCATATGGGGTACCAGGAGTTGAACTTAGGTGGGTCATATACATGGCAACCACTATGCCCGCTGTATTAGCTCTATGGCCCTTCAGTGATTTTAGAGTTGATATGAAATGAGAATCCTAAAAATAAAAAAATTTAGTAACAGTGAAGAGAATTAAGAACATTTAAAGGGGAAATCTGAATAGGTCTTTAAAACTGTTTTATCTTAAGGTGAATACTTGAAAGAAGCAACAAAAAAAAGGTGAATACTTTCTTTATATTCACTTGATCACTTGAATCCCGTTATTCATCGATTTGCTCGAGCGGGCGCCAGTAACATTTCCATTGGACCCTATCACGTGCCAATGTAGCCCAATGGCATCTGGTTGATTCAGGAATATGAAGAGCCTCAAACCGTTCCTTCAGGGTCTTAACAAGGAAGTCTGACCATCTTGTAGGTGGGCGGCCACGTGATCTTTTCCACATTCCGTGGGATCCAGTCAGTAACGGCTCTAGTCCAGCGGTTGTCTCCAAATCGCATTACATGTCCAGCCCATCTGATTTTCGATGCCTTGGCAAACGAGACAGCGTCCCTGATTCTGGAATAGCGATGGAGGTCAGAACTCCGGATTCCTTCTCTCACTTGAGTGAGACATGATATTCCAAGCATAGCTCTTTCGATGCCTCTCTGGGAGACCCGAATAGCATTCTCATCCTGCTTTCGTAGGGCCCAGGTCTCTGAGGCGTATGTTAATGCAGGGAGAACGGTGGAGTCGAAGAGATGTGCCCGGAGCCGGAGGTTCTTTGTCCTTTAGCTATTTCTTCGATGCCTTTGAAGGCATTCCATGCCGCTCTCTTCCTCCTGCGCAGCTCAGGTTTTAGGTCGTTCATCATGTTGACTTCTCGACCTAGGTACACATAATTGCTGCATTCAGAGATGTTTGTTCCATTGAGAGTGAATGGAGCCTCTGGAACTAGTTCATTTCTCATGAGCATAGTTTTCTTCAGATTCAGCTGTAGACCTACCTTTCCACATTCTTGGTCAAAGTCAGCCAGCATTTGTGCCGCTTGGCTAATGTTTGGTGTTATTAGAACGATATCATCAGCGAAGCGGAGGTGGTGTAGTTGCCGACCATCTATCTCCACTCCCATTCCTTCCCATTCTAAATTTTCTTTATATTAGAAACTATTATAGATATTGTTTAAGTATCTGCATCTGGATGGATAGAACCGGAAGCAGCAGTCTATATTTTGATATAAAAAGCTTCCCTGAATGCTAGCAAGAAGTCAGAGAACCCTACTTTGTCCTGAGATATGTGCTATACAGGGTTGCAGCTTTTCAAAGCAGGAAACAGATATAATTGTGGGAGCTCACATATAATGGGTTAAACAGTTAGAGGGTTTAGGGCCAAAAGGCTGGTCCTGAGCAATAACAGAATCCGGACCAGACCTTGCCACAGAATTAGAGGCTCCAGTATGCTGAGCTTCCCTGACATTCCAAATTCCAAATTCCCTTAGCTAAGGCAGCCCAGAGATGACCCTTGATTAATATCCCCAGGCTTGGAATCAGTCTGCCCTGGATAACTGCTTCTCTTGGGTAACTGCATCTTTGCACTGTGAAGTGTAACCATTAACACGATGGACAGGAGGCAGGAAGCATGGTGACTTGCAAGGCCTCTCTTGTACAAACGTTTTTTGTGTCTGGAGAGATTTTTTTCATCTGCCTGTTGCAGTGAACTGCTTGGTCAGGGACCCAGCAAATATAAAGACTTTGATTTCATCTTTAAAGGAAGAGGAAGAAGAAAGAAATGAAGTTAAAACAAAAGAAGGGGAAGAAAACTAATATTTATCATCCATGTGTAAGATCATTTTTAAAAAAGCACAAATTGAAGGACTGGAGTGATAGTCTAGTGGGGAGGGCTTTTGACTTGCACGTGGTCGAGCTGGGTTCGCACTGACAGGAGTAATTCCAGAGTGCAAAGTAAGGAGTAATCACCCCCCACAAACACACACACACACACACACACACACACACACAAACACACAAACAAAAGCACAAATTGACTTTATCAATTCTTTGTTGTGAGGAAATTCTATGTAGGTGGAGATGGACCCAGAAAGGGAAGTGGTTGCAGTTACAAAGCAGGAAATCAAAGCTTTGAAGACGCCTCGTCTGAGCCGCACTTGGGACAGCGGGTCTTGGTAGGGGCCCGGGCTGCACACAGCTAGCCCGCCACACCTCCCTTTTTGCAGCCTTCTTCTTTTTTTTTTTTCCTGCTTGGTAATTTTATTTTATTTTTTTTTTAAGTATTTTATTATACCACCGTGAGATATACAAATAAAAAAGATATACAATTAAAAAGTTCATGTTTGGGTTTTGGTCATACAGTGTTTCAGCACCCGTCCCTCCACCAGTGCCCATCTCCCACCACCAACATCCCCGGTTCCCCCCCCCCTTCCCCAGCCCTGCTCCATGGCAGGTTCTTTATTTCTTTCCCTTTCTCTCTCTTTCTCTTTTCCTTCCCTTCCAGACTATGGATTACAGAACATACATTAAAAGGTTGTCATGTGTATCCTTTTGCCTCTATTTAATGCTCAGTTCTAGGTTGGCATTAGTACCCTCGACTATTATTAGCACCCTGTTCCATTTTCTGTCTTACCTAAACTCTGACTCCCACATGTTTGTGATAATCTCCACCTTTGACAAGACCTCCTGATATATGTTTCACTTGACCTTGGATATTGGTATCATAATATGTACATATATATTTATGCCATGCAAATAAATGCAGTCATTCTGTATCTGTCTCTCTCCTTCTGGCTAATTTCGCTCAACATAATCTTCTCCATGTCCTTCCATTTATAGGCAAATTTTATAACTTCATTTTTCCTAACAGCTGCATAGTATTCCATTGTGTAGATGTACCAAAGCTTCTTTATCCAGTCATCGATTTTCGGGCACTCTGGTTGCTTCCAGATTCTGGCTATTGTGAATAATGCTGCTATGAACATAAAAGTAGGGATGGTGTTTCCGCTGCGTATTTTTTGGTTTCCCAGAGTAGATTCCCAGGAGTGGTATGGCTGGGTCAAATGGGAGTTCAATTTCTAGTCTTTGGAGGAAAGTCCATATTGTTTTCCAGAAAGGCTGTACCAGCCGGCATTCCCACCAACAATGGATGAGTGTCCCCTTTTCCCCACATCCACGCCAGCACTTGTTGTTCTTGCTCTTTTGAATATGTGCCAGTCTCTGTGGTGTAAAGTGGTATCTCATTGTTGTTTTGATTTGCATCTCTCTGATGATTAGTGATGATGAGCATTTTTTTCATATGTTTTTTGGCCATTCGAATTTCTTCCTTGCTGAAGTTTCTGTTCATTTCTTGTCCCCCATTTTTTGATGGGGTTGTTTGTTTTCTTCTTGTAAAGTTCTACCAGTGCCTGATATATCCTGGATATTAACCCCTTATCAGATGGGTATTGGGTGAATATTCTTTCCCATTCTGTGGACTGCTTTTGTATCTTAGTCACTGTTTCTTTTGAGGGTGCAGAAGCTTTTTAGTTTCATGTAGTCCCATATGTTTATCTTTTCTTCTAGTTGCTTTGTTAGTGATGTTTCACCTTTGAAGATGCCTTTAGCTTCAATGCTTCAATGTCGTGGAGGGTTTTTCCTATATTTTCTTCAATGTACTTTATGGATTCAAGTCTGATATTGAGATCTTCAGTCCATTTTGATCTGATTTTTGTGCATGGTGTTAGACACAGGTCCAAATTCATTTTTTACATGTTGCTGCCCAGTTTTCCCAACACCACTTGTTGAAGAGGCTTTCCTTACTCCATTTTAGACTCATTGCACCTTTATCAAAGATTAAATGATCATGTGTTTGAGGTTGGGTGTCAGGATACTCAATTCTATTCCATAGGTCCACAGGTCTGTTTTTATTCCAATACCATGCTGTTTTAATTACTACTGCCTTGTAGTACAGTTTGAAGTTGGGAAAGGTGATGCCTCCCATCTTCTTTTTCCCGAGGATTGCTTTAGCTATCCTTGGGGGTTTATTGTTCCATACAAATTTCAGGAGCGTTTGGTCAATTTCTTTGAAGAATGTCATCGGTATCCTTATAGGGACTGCATTGAATCTGTACAGAGCTCTAGGGAGTATTACCATTTTGACAATGTTGATTCTCCCCATCCATGAACAGGGAATGTGTTTCCATTTCCTTGTGTCCTCTTTTATCTCTTGGAGCAGTGTCTTGTAGTTTTCTTTGTACAGGTCCTTTACATACTTGGGTAAGTTGATTCCTAGGTATTTGATTTTCTGTGGCACAATTGTGAATGGAATAGTTTCCTTAATATCCCTTTCTTCTGTTTCGTTATTTGTATATAGGAAAGCCACTGACTTTTGGGTGTTGATTTTGTATCCTGCCACTCTACTATATCGTCTATTGTTTCTCGGAGTTTTTTGGTAGAGAGTTTAGGGTTCTCTAGGTATAATATCATGTCATCTGCAAATAATGATAGCTTGACTTCTTCCTTGCCTATCTGGATGCCCTTGATGTCCTTTTCTTCTCTGATTGCTATGGCAAGTACTTCCAGTACTATATTGAATAAAAGAGGTGAGAGTGGGGCAACCTTGTCTTGTCCCTGATCTCAGGGGAAGGCTTTCAACTTTTCCCCATTTAGAATGATGCTTGCTGTGGGCTTTTGGTAGATGGCTGTAACTATCTTGAGGAAAGTCCCTTCAATTCCCATTTTCTGGAGCGTTTTAATCATGAACGGGTGCTGGATCTTGTCAAATGCTTTTTCTGCGTCTATTGAAAGGATCATATGGTTTTTATTTTTTCTTTTTATTGATATGATGTATTATGTTGATTGACTTGCGAATGTTGAACCATCCTCCTTTTTGCAGCCTTCCTGACTTTGAGTCTTCTGTTCTAGGCTGTGACCATGCCAGCTCCCAATGGGTGGCGCTTGATTCAGTGTAGAAGGTCTTGGATTAACACCTCTTTCGGCCCAAGCTGTGTGGATTTAGCCCCTTGGACGCCAGGGATTAGACCTTGTGCAAAACAAGCGCCCTTCCTGCCTTACTCTCTGTGGCTCCAGGCCTTGGGGGCTCGGTCTCTCAACAGCACAAGGAACCTGGCTGCTTTCCAAGACTTCCACCAGCTCTAACACACAGTGATTGGAAAATGCCTGGTTTACTGTTGTGCCTGTGGGAGCAAATTAACCCCCCAGAATGAGGCCTTTTAATTAATGGGTGAGGTGGCCACCCGACCGAGCTAACGGTTTGCTTTCTGGCGCTTGGACCAGCTCAGTTCGACCTGCTGCTTTCAGGGTACAGCGTCAGCAACGCGGGCAAAGCGCCAGTCCCGTTCGAGGCACAGCAGTCTCGGCTCAGCTAGATACAGCAGCCTCTGGGGGTCTTGCAACAGGGACGCCAATCCTTGTGCTGCTTCTGCTCTCAAATAAACCAGATTCTGTCTGTCCTGCTCATAGAAAGTCAGTAAGCGGGAAAGGGTGTTTGTTCTTTTGGCTAATGTGGGGGTGGGGAGAGACCTACCACTAGCGGCTAACACCCCCCCCCCCCCCCCCCCCCCCTCCTCCCCCCCCCCCCTGCTCCTCCTGCTCCTCCTTCTTCTTCTCCTCCTCCTCCTCCTCCTCCTGTTCCTCCTTGCTCCTGCTCCTCCCTCCTCCCTCGTCCTCCTCCTCCTCCTCCTCCTCGTCCTCCTTCTTTTTTCTTCCTTTCCCCCTCCTCCCTTCTGTTCCTCCTCCTCCACCTTCTGTTCCTCCTCCTCCTTTCTCTCTTCCTCCTCCATTTCAAGTGTTCTTAGAAAAACACTATTGAATCTTTCTGATCAATGAGAATAAAAAGAGAACATCAATAGATCAATAGCCACGCTGCATTTTCTGTAAAATCCAAGAAAAAAATGCCTGTGGTTTCCTCTCTATTTTTTTCCTTTAGTCGGTTACACACTAAAATACTTCAGGAGGCATTCTGTGTCCAAGGATTACGCTAAGGCTCCCTGATACATAAAGGAAAGATTATTAGTTGCATGAAAATGTCTGATTTAAGAGAATGCCTCTCTCAGAATGGGCTATTAAAGTGTAATTCTGTTCTTAGAAACATGGTTAGGTTTTTCATAGGAAACTTGCTCCTTCCCAATTCTGGTAAATTTGGATTCACTTTTTAAGTGTCTTTGAACTGGAATCGCTAAAGTACCTCATCTCCATCACAAATGACGCTAGAAATGCACAGTCATTTCCTGAAGAAGCAATGGAAGATTTTATGCTCTGCTTTTCTTTCTCACTAGGTGGTTTTGAATGAAGACAAGGAGTGGTGAATAACTGCAGTGTGTTATACAATAACGGTGCTTCTGAGGAATATTTCATAAAAATCCACTGCAAGAAACAACTGAGGATTTTATAGTACACGGGTGCCTGTAGTTACCGCATGAAATGACTTTCCATTTTCTGTGGTCCTGAGGAGCCTTTTGATTAGAAAAGTTGCCTGAGAAGACTGGAAAAGAACTTAGAATCAAACAAAAAACAACCCCACAAAAAACAAATAAAACACACACACACAAACACAAAACCCACTAAGATAAGCAAAAAATAAAGGTCATTCAATATACCAATAATAATAATATCTCCATGGACCCTATTTTCAAGTATAAAGTAACTGTGGGGATAGGGTAAAATGCCAATGTATAAATGTCAGGTAGACATAAGCAGGGTTATTCCTGCTTATGAGGAATGCTTATAGTTCCTGTCTATGAGCTGGATGTGGGAACTGTCTATTCGAAGTCTCATTCCTAGTTTTTTGGAAGTTGTTTGGCATTCACCACATAGCCAGCACACCCTTTGTTTTAAATAATCGTGGCATAATTTTTTAAAAACTTCTCATAATGTTTTCACCCTACCTTTTGTTAAAAAAATAGTGACACAAAGTTTTCCATGATTATGTAAATGAGATGCAGCAATCTAGCACACAAGTGTATGTTAGACTGTGAAGGCACTGCAGAGAAAAATACAGCAAGGTAAAGGCTGGAGGAGCAGAAAAGTGGATGTGGCTGTACTGTTTACTGATCAGGTGATACCTGAGCT
This sequence comes from Cryptotis parvus, assembly GCA_021461705.1. Classification (NCBI taxonomy): domain Eukaryota; kingdom Metazoa; phylum Chordata; class Mammalia; order Eulipotyphla; family Soricidae; genus Cryptotis; species Cryptotis parvus. Next base: position 120,843 of record JAJIBD010031068.1, on the reverse strand, counting down.
TCTGTTCCTAAAGCTATTTGGCCCTCAAGTGTCTAAACTACTTGCAAATATATTTGCACTGAATATAAGAAGAGCAGTTATCAATGATTGAGAATTCACAGTATCATAATGGGCTTATTCTAATATAAGAATATAAATATTCCTCAGCAATATTCTTATTGCTGGCACTTTCTCATTTGATCTTATTTCATAGATGAGAACACCAAGACTCAGAGAGATTCAGTGATTGGTTGAGTATCACAAGTTTAAATTGTAGAGGCAGATTGCATCCTTCGGCTGATGGTCTTCAAAGTCCTTGAAGACAGCCTCCATCTTCTGGTTTGGAATTGCATCTCCTCCAAATTTACATAGTAAAGTTCTAACCTCTCTAGTACCTTACAATGTGATGATATTTGGAAATGGGGTCATTGAAGATATAATCTGTTAAAATAAAATGTCATAACAGATGGATTGGACCATATAATCCAGCATGACTGCCATCCCTTATGAAAGGGGGACATTGGGACAAATTTGGACACAGACATATGCAGAGAGAATATAAGATGAAAATCAAAGTGGACTAAAGGTGAGGCCAAGGTATGCCCCCCAAATTAGGGGTGAGACTCGAAACAGATTCAGTTCAGAAATAACCCTGCTAACAGCGCCATCTCAGACTTTCAGCTTCCACGATCTGAGACAACAAATGTCTGTTGGTTTAGCCACTTAGGTCACAGTACTTTGCTGTGGCAGTCCTAGTGGACCAATATAGTGGTTCTGTGGTTATTTAATCTTACTCATTTTGATAATTTATAGCTTAAGATTTTCCCCCATTCTCTCAGCACATGTAATTCTAAATTATAGCATTTTAGTTTTATGAACCAAATGTAGTTTTTATTAGATTACAGATGTGGACCAGATCTTAGAGACAGATACAAACACTGAAGAACATGCAGGGGAAAGGAGTCACGTTTCAGAGGTGCCCTGATGCCTCTGCTCCTGATGGTGGCCTGTCTGTCTCTGCTGCCTCATGGCTTGCCTTGTCTTGCTGGCCACACAGGAAGTTTTATTAATTCAACTTTTCATGTTACCTGTCCTTGCAGTCTACAAACACACTGACATTTCTTTTTTTAGGTGCTTTTTTTTTGTTTTAGAGGATTCTATTAATAGTAAAGCTATCACTCCAGGAAGCCACATATCCTGGTCTTTGTGCTATTAAAAACCCTTGCTCCTTTCTTTGTCGGTCTTTGTCAGAGTGCCCAGAGATCCACAAAACGTTTAGGTCTTGTTATTTTTGCACTAGCTGTTGTGGAATGTTGGAGATCATCATATGTCCAGACAGTTTCTTCTTCTACTGCTCTAGGAGAAAATTCATTTAATTCCTATTCCTAGATCTTGAGATAAGGACATTTCTAGTCATATGTTATTACATATTCATTGCTTTACTCATAATATGCTAACTGATCTTTTGAGGAAGCACATAAAACTTTATCCAAGCCCAAATCCATGGTGTCTGATGACTTTCACCTCAAGATCTTCCTTTCCTTGTGGAGATTCACAGTAGAGCTTTTAGAGAAAATATTCAGGAGCTAAGAGAAGCAGATCTGTGGCCCTTACTTTGGCAGTGAGTGAATGTCTTAACTGGATGGTCATCAGATCTGAAATTGAGATATTGTATTGATCCTTCAATTCCCTGGAAGTTGTTTGCTGACTCCACACTCACTCTCATGGTTTCCTTGTCTGATAGTCATTTCCAACTATCCTTTCACCTCCTCACTAGGGCTTACAGTACTTTCCTTCTTTCTCTATATCTCCTGGGGAGAACAGCCTGGGTGAGTCCAAACTTGAAGCCAGCTTCATCCTTATCAAGAAACCTATAATTTGGGTATGATTTTGTGTTTGTTTTTGGCCCACACCTGGCTGGACTGAGAGCTTTGTCATCAATGATCCTTCCTTTGGCTATGGGGACCATAGGGAGTGCTGGGGATTGAACCCAGGTAGGTTGCATGAGTGGCAAGAACAGGAACCTTACTCACTGTTCTATCGCTCCAGTCCACAATTGGGCAATGAAATTGAAAAATATTTTAAGTGGGATTATTTACTGATAATGTTAAAGTTTTGGTGTTTGGCATTGTAATGAACAATCATAAATTTCAATTTATTCCTGAGACCTGGAGACAAAAAAAAACACACGTGCAAAAGTGGAATGACTGGGTCATATTTTAAGTTTACTGAGGACTCTCCATAGTTTCCCCAGGGTTGATTCAGACAACAGCAGAGGATGAGAGTTCCTTTTTCACTATATCTCCACCAACACAGATTGTTCCTCCTATTTTTGATATGTGCTATTCTCACCAGTGTGCGATGAAAGGTAGGGTGGGGGGGAGGAGCATGGAAACACTGGTGGAGAGGAGCTGATGATGGTGGGACCATGTTAAAATATTATAGGCCTAGAACTCAACTATCAGTAAATTTGAAAATCATGGTTATTTAATGAAATGAAAACTAGTAAATAATAAAAAATTTAAAAAGAAAAGTAGACATGCATAGCAATTTTTTAGGCTAGCATGAAAGAGGAAGAATCGAAAGAGTGAAATGCCACATGGATGGCATATACCAATGTTGTTTCAACCATGCATTAAACATGTGCAGACTTACTCAGAGGAAGGAATCTTAACATCAGTTCCTTACAGCACTGTGTGACTAAAATATCTAAGAAGAAAAAGACTCCTTTGATTTTTTTTCACAAAAGAAGTGACTTAATAAAAGAATTCTTATTAAGCTACTTTGGTTATCAAAGTTATTCGTTGTAGAGTTTCAAGCATACAATGTTCCAATACCAACCCTACCACCACTGTCCCCTCACCAATGTCCCCAGGTTCCCTCCCCTTCCCCAGCCTCCCTCCTTGGCTGGCACATTTTTTAAGTTTGATTGTTGTAGTTTGGATCTCATGATTCCAGTGTTTCTGGCTCTGTAGTTTATGCATATAAACTCTACACCTCTACACCACTGATATGGCTGAGGCCTCGGCCCCTTCCCTGTTATCTTCCATCTGCCTCTTCTTACTTGCCCTTTTGATTTCTCTCCTTCCCTGTTCCTTCTCATTTCTATGATCGGGTCCAATGTAATCTAGACATCCCCTTTTGATGCCTTGAATTATCTTGTCCTTTTTATTCTAAATACCGCACTTAGAATGTGGTGAGACCATCTATGCAGTAAAAAAGAATGAAAGCATGTAAGGGCAACAATGGGATGGTACTGGAGTTCACATTAAGTGAAGTAAGTCATCAGATGGACAAAAGGCTCTTTTGAGCAGAAGTTGGGCTGCTGTGAACATACACTGTGTGTACATTCCTGCTGACCATCAACACTGGAAAGGGGAACATGACAGGGCTTTAGGTAAGTATTTCAGGCTACTTTGCCATAGCCTGGTGCAAGATGAGACAGAGGCTGCAGAGCAGGTTGGACCATATTCCATCTCTTAATGGACTTGAAAACTTGGAAGCAAAGAGAGGGTGAGCATCAAGAGGACATGCTAAGAATTCAGTTCAGTCATTGGCGTGCTCTGAACATCTACACTGCCCACAACTTTACCGCACACTTGATGTTTAAAAATGCCCAATATGAGGTTCCTTCTCATGAGTGTGAGAAGGAACTTTCACTGGGAAAAGATTTCTTCAGAAACGCTGTTAAGGAAGATTTTATCAATTGTTAGGGATTCTCAGCAATGCAGTAATGCATAATGCCTGCAAAGTCTCAGAATGGTCTTCCCAAGTGTCAAGGAGAACTTTGCAAAGGCAGAGCCCCTAGATGTGCCTGGTGTTATTACTCAGGACTTAGCTTCTGAGTGCGTCCTTGAGTATCATACGTAAAATTAGCATATGAAATTCCAGATCTTTATGAAGTCATTGGTATTTATTTGACAACTGTCTCCTGATGTCTTGTGTCCAGATCTCAAGTTGGTTCCTCACTAGTCTTGACCCCTGATGTTCCATATACAGAGTTCTGGTTCATGCAGGATTCTTAGTGGTTCTGTCCCCCTATATCTTGTGATGTCCAGGGATCCTTGTCCCATGGTACTCAAGTCCAGCATCCCTTGTTGCCTGTGCTCTGGTTGGCTGGCCAGTGGGTCTCTGCTGTTGGTCTCTAGTCAGTCCCTATGGTCTGACTCTTCTTGCTGCTACTTGCTGCTCTTTGCTCCTTCTATTTTCCTTGATCCTCCAGCTACCCATGTGAGGCCAAGAAAAGTAAAGTAAGCATTTACTTTTCTTGCTGTCTACCAGGGCCCAGGTGAAGGTTGAAGAGATGATGCTGTTTGTCCAGGCATGAGTTTAGGGTCCAAGAAAGGAAGTTAACTGACATGTGTCTCTTGTAAAGGGCTTGTTATCGCCACCTGTTAGTCACTTTTGTTATCTCTCTGTCTGGCTGCCCATCATGCAGACAAGATTTAAATGACCAATTTCAAATGGGCAATTATATTTAATGAGGCTACCTGGCTTTTCTTCCTCTTCCTCCTCCACTGTCACCTGAACTGTATTACCGTCAGTACCGAGGGATCTTCCCCAGAGACATGGTCTACAGATTCCAGAGATCTCTAAAGGTTCTTTTCAGTTGACCCAAGTAATTCCTTCATTAACCGACTACACACCTAAATCAATCACAGAACTTCTCAGGCATTTTTTTTAATTTGAGATGATTCAAAAAATTAAGTCATCTCACTGTATATTTTGGAAGTTTTGAACCCTTCTCAGAATTCAGGCTTCAGCCAAAAGGGAAAGATTTAATCTCTCTCCAATATCAGAGTGCAAACTAACTAAAAGTCAGAAAGTTGCGAAGTTAGTTTGGAAAGGATAAAGCAATGATATGTCACAATGGCGGGAGAACATAGGACAGAGAAAGATTAAATTCTGCTGCATCCCTGCAACTGGACTCAAGTTCATATCAAAACACATTCCCTTTTCGAGGGCTGGAGTGATAGTACAGCAGGTAGGACATTTGGACTGCATGCAGCCAACCCCGATTTGATCCCGGACATGTCCCCAGCACCATAAGGAGTAACCCCTGAGTACTGGAGTGTGTGACCCCAAAAGCAAACAAAACAAACAAACAAACAAAACACATTCCATTTTAGGAGGGGTCTGTTCTTTATTCCACTTATTCAATTTTTCCCTTCCTGTCTCCCACCCCTCTTAGTAATGTGTTTAATTAGAAAAAAACCATAGCTCAGTCATTAGTATAACATATGTCCCCTTCCCAATGTAGACTTGATCAAATATCCCAGGCAGAATTCCTTTATCATTTTAATTATATAAGAAACATCATGCTTTAAAAAAATACAACTAGGCTACCTTAATTATAGCAGGTATACAGCCTAGGGTAATGAATAACTTCCATTTTGCAACAAATACAGTTTGAGTTCTCATTATCTCATTTAAAAACAAAAGGAAACAGAAAGACACTTAAAAGTGCTGGAAACAGACTGTTCTATCCTTACTTGTCATCAAATTAGTTTTTTGTCTAGAAACTATATAGTAACTAGCAATTACAAAAAACAGGAGCATAATTTTCTTGGTATATGTAGAAGATTAAAATCTGAATTAATCAAGATATCTCTGCTTTGTCCCTCTATTGCAATCCTCACTACTTCATAGTAAAAATATGGTTCTACAGTGTTAAGAAGAGTTTACATAAAACTTCCCATCACATATTTTCTTACAGAAAGAGGCAAGAGAGAGAAAGAAAACACCGGTCTTGAAATCAAAATGAACTTGTTTTGTGTAATTTTAGGAAAATTTGATACTTGTGCTAAGTCCAAATTTTGTTAACCAGAACAAACAGAACTCTTCTGTAAATTTCCTAGTGAAGCAAATTTTCATGGAACCAACATTTAGCCTCTTTCTCTGAAGAAATGAGTCATTGAAATTTGGAGATCATGATTCATTTACAAATATAACCAGAAAATTGGAACAAAATTAAATACTTCAAGCATAGTCTTACTACAAAAGTCAACTCCAATCAATTGCATTTAAAATAATTTAATCAAGTTTGGTAAAAAAAAATTGTGAATCAATTTCTTTCTGCTTAAAAGGTTTTAGAGTTTTGTAAGACAGATAATATTTCTGAAAACTGTGAAGTAGATGCTGTAATCTTCAATGATTCCAAGAACTACAGAAATTTTGAATTAGAAGAAAAGAACTAAAATACTTAGCACTGTGGGTAAGGAAGAAAAGTCAATAACACTAAATCTTCTTGGAAGGGTCAGGAATTATTAACCACTGCAGGTGCCCAAGTGGAAAGAGGAAGGTATTCACAGTGTTTACACATAGGGCAAATATTGTTCATATGAATGCACAGAAAATGACCACAGCTGGCACTTTATGAAGCAGAAGACATGATTCTTTTTTCTTTTCTTTTTTGGGTCACACCCTATGATGCTCAGGAGTTACTCCTAGCTCTGCACTCAGGAATTACTCCTGGTGATTGAGGGGAACCATCTGGTATGCTGGGAATCGAACCTGGATCAGTTGCACGCAAGGCAAACTCCCTACCTGCTTGACTTTCACAGTGGCCTCAGAAGACATGATTCTTTATTGGAGACCAAATTGCTCGGATCCAGAATCATGTTGGGTGAAATCTGCTTTTAGAATGTTCAGGAGCTATAAATTACTATAAGTTCCCAAATGGAAAGAGGAAGACAAAGTGAAAATCTCATGATGTTTATACATAGGACAAATATTACTCGTGTGCATGTACCTCTGACTCACGGAGAGACATTTATCTGCTTGGTGTGTCAGAAGGACTTTCTCTTCCTAGCTCTGTTTTCCCCAACTGCTGCCCAGGAACAGGAATCCTCATCAAGGTCTTAAAATGGTTTGCATTTAACTTACTTATAGGTGGACTGGGCAGGCTGATACTACCCAAATCCATACACAACAGAAAATTGCATGATTTTGTCTTTTCTTATAGCTTAGTAGTATTCCATTTTGTGTACATACCACAGTTTCTTTATTTGGTCATCTGTTCATGGATACTTGGATTATTCTATATTTTGGTTATTGTGAATAGTGCTGCACTGAACACAGATAGGAGTGCAAATGAACATAGATAGGAGTGCAAATGTCTTTTGTCATTTGGGTCCTGGGGATAGATGCCAAGAAGTGGAATTGTTGGATCCATTGGAAGTTCTTTTTTTTTTTTTGGAAGTGCCCCTATTATTTTTTTTCAGAAAGGTTGAACTAGTTGATATTTCCACCAGCAGTGTATCATGGCTACTTTAATTCTGTATCCCCAGACACAGAATTAAAATAGGACAGAAAAATATGATCCAAAGAAGAAAGGGGAGACATTGTCTAATAAATAAAGACAAGGAACATCTCTGAATAAGGTGAACATGTGTTTGCCTCCTACCTACAGGCACAGCACATCTACACCCAAACTTAGATCTCTTACAGAGAAACTGATCCCAAATCCCTTGTTTTCACAGCAAGGAATAAAAGGAGGGAATGATGTCAAATGTGCTCACCAAGAAAATTATTGCCTGAGTGTAGTAACAAGCTGCACTTAGGGAGAAGTTTCTAAGGTCCACAGCTCTAATCTCAGGAGCAGGAAGGTTGCACCAAACACACAGCACCCTCTTCCTGTACTTACAACAGTGGAAGCAGAGGGAGAAATTAGAGTATGAAGTCAGGGTCTGATTTGCTGGCAGGTACCATTTTGGTGACCTTCACAACCCTGTGGATGAAGCTGCCGCACTGGATCTCAACTTTCAGAGTAGCAGACTATGAAAGCAAATTCCTGAGAACTTCACCCACCCTTAATGAATAACTGAGTTACTGGGGCTTGGGAGGAATTTCCCACGAATGCTTTGTTCCGGCAGACAGATCTCTCTCCAACCAGTGCACATCTAGCTGTTAGCCAGCAAGCCACATCCTTCTAGACAGCAAGCCTGAAGCCAGAGAGACCGTACCTGGATACTGGAGCACTGCCCAGGAGACAGGTGGCTTCCCGCCGGCTGTGCCCCCCAACCAAATGGAGAATGCGTGCTGTCACCTGCTGGGACTAAGCCTCAGTCCCCATTTAAGCAAGCATCACGGTCACAGCCTAGGTGTGTGAAACCACAGCAGGGAGCTCTCCTGGTGGGCCTCAGGAGAGCAAATGGGGTGCTGAGGACTGAACCCAGGTTGGCAATGAGCAAGGCAAGTGCTCTAGCTGTTGTTACTCCATCCCTAAAACTCAATTTTTCCTTTTTTTTATTGAAACTCTGTAATTTACAAAGTATAAAAGTTTTTATAATACTGTTGGTAGAAAGATTTGTACTCCAACACCATTCCCACCACCAGTGTGCTCCCACCATCAAAGACCCTCATTTCCCACCCACCCAAATCCCCATGCCTGCTCCCTCAGCTGGCACTAATTAAATTGACCGTTAAGCACATGCATGGCAATGTTATTGATGAATACATTTTCTTCCCTATTGTTGATTATGGAAGAATTTGGTCAAGTTCTGTTCTAGAATTTATTTTCTGAGTTTTTAGAATGTGGTTGGTCTCCACTAGTTTTCAGCACAGGGAGAGGCCAGATTGAAGATCGCTCCCAAGTGTCTGAGTCTCTGCATCGTGGCCAACCACCTGGAGGCAGTTTGTGGGTGGGTCTACCAGTACTCCGGTTGGGGGACCCCAGCTCCATCTCCCCTAAAGCCTGGTGACTTTTGCCACTGAGAACCACCTATCTGGTTTGAAATTGACTGCTCTGTTGTGTGGGGCTCTGGTAAGCTGGGATTGAAATTGGCTTCTCTCTTGGGTGGGGCTCTGATGAGCTGTGGAGTCCAGGACATTGAAATGGCTACGATTATGGTGAGTGAGTTTCCTCTGGCTGCTTCTGAGGCCCTACTGGGATTGCGGGCTGGGACCAGAACCTGTCTGCCTCCTGGGTGCCGGCAGCTCTCCCCCCATATGTCTGAGTCTCTAAAACTCAATTCTTAATGTATAAAATTCATGGTAAAAAGAAAATTGTGAAATATTGGTGTGACCACTATTTTTACTTTTAATATATAAAATGTAGAGGGGAAATTTTTGAAGGATATAAAAATATTGTAAAACATTTCAGCTACTTTTTAAAATCCATATGAGTACTTTCAATACTTCTATAATTATTTTTAAATGTTTTATTTTTTATACTATTCGTGGGAAACAATTTCTTAAAGATGAGTTACTTCATCCCATTCCCAGAAGACTCTGGAGTCCTCAGCCTGAGAACAGGTATACCTGAGAATTTTGTCCACTTGGTATCTCTTCAGAGAGTAGTCATGAATGACCAATTTGTATGACAGTGATTGTGAGATGTGAGTGCTTTGGCCAAAGCTTTGGCAGGGTTGGGACTCAATCTTCCCCCTCACAAGAGAGCCTCAGAGTTTTCAGCTCCAAGACTGCTGTGCCATGAGAATCACTGGCTTGCCTTGGCATCTCTCTGTGAGTAAATGTCATTTTACTTATTTTTATTCATTTGGTTTTGTTTGGGGGCCACGCCTGGCTATGCTCAAGGGGTTATTCCTGACTCCACACTGAGGAATCGCTCCTGGTGGCTCTCAGGGAACCATCTGGGTTTGTGGGGATCGAACGTGCAAAGCAAGTGCCTTACCTGCTGTACCATTGCTCCAGGCACAGTAAATGTCATTTAAAACTCTACTGTATAAATGCAGGCAAAAAGATACACATGATAACCTCCAAGTATATATATTCCAATCCACAGTATGTGAGAGTAGGAAGAGAGAGAGAGAGAGAGAGAGAGAGAGAGAGAGAGAGAGAGAGAAGAGAGAGAAAGAGATAAAGAGCCTGCCAGGCTGGCTGGGGAGGGAGAGGGAATCGGAGACATTGGTGGTGGGAAATGGGCACTGGTGGAGGGATGGGTGATGGAACACTGTATGGCGAAACCCAAACATGAAAACATTTTTAATTGTTTATCTCATGGTAGAATAATAAAATATATTTTTAAAAAAACCACTGTAGCTGCTAGCTGGTGAGCGGATTCCAGGGTGGTTTCCTGCTCAGTTACAGTCCAGTTCTTCAGTGAGTCCCCTGAAGGCACCTCATCTAGTCTCCTGGGAAGTTCTCTCCGCATGACTCCCGCCTTGCTGAAACTCCTCTCTGCGGCTTCCAGCTCTATTACTGTGCCTCACTCCCTTCCAATTGCGTTTTCTCAGCTTTCAAATCCTGCTTAGATTTCAGCGCTGTGGTTAGAAACTGTCCCTGACAGAAAGCTGCATGATTATGGGATTTGCCCATAACGTTTTTCTCTCTCAGGGACAACAGTTTCAGGTTGCCAATTGTCAACTGCTTACAAACTATTGCCTTGAATATTGTCACCTAGGTTTTGTTTTTGTTTTAGTTTTTGTCTATAGAAAAGGAAAACTAGTCTGGTACCATATATTCCACCATGGTTAGAAAGGTAAATCCTACTAGTTGCTATTATTATTATTATTATGATTATTGTTATTGTGATTATTATTTGCTTTTTGGGTCACACCTGGCAATATTCAGGGTTACTCCTAGTTCTGAACTCAGGAATTACTCCTTGTGGTGCTTGGAGGACTTTATGAGATGCTGGGATTCAAACCCAGGTCAACCACATGCAAAAGCATGTGGCTCTGTACTATTGCTCTTAAAAGAGAATTAAGATTATTTTTTAGTACTTGGCATCCTTTGGCAGATGATGTCTTTCAGAGTCTGGCTTAATTTCTCTTTTCTCCTCCAATTCCCAGTTCAATGTATCTTCTCTCCCTCAAAAGAGGACAGGTAGCAATATAAAGTAAATCAACTAAGGGAGCAGACTGGGGGTGGGTGGGAAACGAGGGTTTTGGTGAAGGTAAGTTCATACTGGAGGTGGTAATGGTGTCGGAATATTCCATATCTGAAACAATTGTATTGCGAACTACTCTGTAAATCACGGTGTTTAAATAAGTTAAATTTTTTTTTAAAAGGAGAACAAGTTCCTTAGGAATCTGCCTGTAATTTTCTATGTTCTCTCTTAGGGACATCTATAGTTCACGGAGCATTTGTAATCTGAACCAACAGACCCTCAGAGACTGGAAACCAATCCCACCTTTGCTCCTCAGGATGACTCAGAATAATATCCCTTCATCCTGCGTGACCCTGAGCATATAGAGTTAAAGCTCACAACAGAACATTGTGTTAGCATTAATAAGTGAGCGGATTTCCATCCATGAAAAAGAATAATTGGTTGCAAGTTCCCGTACAAAATAATCAGTCCATGATCTGGACAATTATCCTGTCAAAGGCAAGCTGGAAATAAAACCTTTATTTACTGAGAGGGGCTGGGCTAGGAGCTTCTAAGCACATTGACATATATAATGCCACTTAATTCTGACTACAGCCCAGAAGATGGGCATAATTTTCCTCATTTTGAATATGTGAAAACACAAACTTTGAAAGCTGAAATTATTTGTGTTAGCTCATAGCCATCTGGGGTTAAAATTCAGCGCCCTGGGGAGATCTCGTAACTTCAGAAATCTTCAGCCAGCAAATAATCTCACCAGACAGGACTGCCTGGCCCTTTCCCAAGTGCATAATTCACAGGACTGTGCCCTTTGTAGCATCTTTGCTAAAGGTTGTCCATTTTTTAAAACCTGGTTTTGTCTGCCTAGAACTGTGGAGGTTGAGAAATAGCCCAGGACCTAATTTTCCCTAGGCAGAAGTCAGTCTATTTGCATCTAAAAAGGAGAAGCCAGGAGTGGAAACAGGAGTGATTTTAGTTTAGGCAGTCAAGGTGTCACCCTTCCTGAATATTAATAATAGTTGATGTGGTTGGTTACACGCGCACACACACACACACACACACACACACACACACACACACCGCACACACATACACAAAAGGAAAGACTAACACGGATGAATGCCTTGTCTGTGCAGAAAGGGCTGGTTATAGCTTTCCTGCACAAACAGCCCATTACATGATATCAAGAGACTACACCTCTGGTAAAATAAAGTGGGCAACTCTTGAAAAGTAGGGAAACTTAACTAGCTTAGCTCTGGTTAAATCGGCTCCAGATGAGGGAGCTAAAGTCCCGGGAAGCTAAACTATTTTCAGCAGATGTAAACTAGCTAGACCTGGGGCCTGGCCCAGACCTTGCTCTAGGCTCTGTGGGAGGCCCAAGCGGTTCCCCAGGTCCCTCCATTCTGAGGGCTCTAGCTTTTAACCCTGCTTCCCGAGATTTGGCAGGCCTTAGTTCCCGCTCTGCTAAGGAACATTTCAGTCACATCCAACCACTATGCAAGGCTCACTTTCAGCAGCCTCTGTTCTAAATAACTTGATTCCATTATGATGAATAACTCCAAGCAGAATCAACATCTTTGGACTCCTTGTCCATAATTTCCCCCAGATATGTGAAGTGCACATTATTTGGGTGCATATTCAGAGGGTGGTATTTAATAAAACTGCAGAAAGTCAGGGCTGGAGTGATAGTAGAGTGGCTAGGTCTTTTCCCTTGCACGGCCAACCCGGGTTCCATCCCGGGCATGGCCAGGTGTGACGAAGAGACACAAAAGAGGAAGAATCTCTTTCTCCTCTTTTGTCAAGGCCAGGAGTTTTTGAGAGCCGGTTAGTACAGGGAAAGTGGTCAAATCTTCAGGACTTGGAAGATTACATAGACCATCAGGTGCTCTGGAGAGACCGGTAGGACCCTCCCATTCCTTTTTTTTTTTTTTTTTTTTTTTGGGTCACACCCGGCGATGCTCAGGGGTTACTCCTGGCTCTGTGCTCAGGAATTACTCCTGGCGGTGCTCGGGGACCATATGGGATGCTTGGATGGGGAGACCTCCCATTCCTTTTGTCTGATCAGACTAGCAGGCGTGAGTGAAGCTGCTTGCAGATAAAGCTTGAGTTACAAAATAAGGTCACCTAATGTTTCAAGACTAACACCAACCCCGCACTGCCGATCCACAACACAGGTAAATACCCTAAGGGATGTGTGTGTGTGGGGGGGAGATTTGAAAAGAAATTGAGTTTGCAGAAAACTGATTTCTGAAATAGGAAGAGGCGCTTTCATGAGCTGAGTACAGGCCTTATTCCAAAGAGCTTTGTGGAAAGTGATTAAGTTTCTTGTTTCCGTTTTTTTAATTTTTACCAAGACACTGGTGCAATGTCTGAGGAAACCAGGACGGAAGCAAAGGGAAGTAGAAAGAGCATAGACGGGGATGGAGAGCAGAGACGGGTGTGCGGTGCATCTTACTAGTCTTGGTCCCCCTGGCTGCGCCTCCCGGCGCTGCTCGTTCCTTTAAGTGGGTGGCTGGACGTGGGGGTGCCTCGCAGCTTAAGTTACCATGAAGGCGGCGCCAATAGCCTGTAGACACTCAAGGAAAGTCTTTAGGCTTCGTAGCTCAGAAAGGGTCACTGGGTCGACCGCCTGCCCGGCGCCCAGGAAGCGTCCATCCTAGACACGCGCCCTAGCTCCGTTAGGTCAGGCTTCTGCCTCCCTCCCGCCTCCCCCCCCACAGCCGCCTTCCCCAAGTACAAGCGCCGAGCAGGGTAGAAACTGCATCCAGTTCCTTAAAGGAGGAGAGTGTGGGGGGGCGCACTGAACTCTGCGAGAAAGAGAACCGCAGAAGGGCTGGTGATTGCAGCTATTTTGCACAAACAGCACATCCTAGGATGTTGCGGTGCCAGCCCAAGGGACCGAGGACCTGCACTGCCTGGTGACAAAGTGGGGCGCTCTGAAGTGGCGGGCACTAGGAGTGCAGATGGAGAAATGGCACAAGTTTAAAAACGGAAAGGGAAGATGCCGCGGGCAGAAGCCACTAACTGCACGCGAGAGGGAAGCGCGGCGCAGCGAGTGACGCTGCTCCAAGGCCCCGCGAGGTAGGCGCAGCCAGGAGCCCCCCAAAGCCGGAGTGGGGGAAACGCCCCTCCCCGGACACTCCCTCCCAGGAAGCCGCGCAACGAGTCTGAGATTCCGTGTGGACTCCTTTAGAAGACGATTCAAGTTCTGCATCTTTCCTTCCAGAAAAACGCGCTGGAGCGCCAGGGCAGCCGGACTGGGCGTGCGCCCGCGGGTCGCGGCCCGGAGCCGGCTTCGGTTCAACGCGAGGAGGCCCGAGCTGGGGGCCGGGCGCCGGAGACTCCAGCCGGGAAACCGGCCGGGCTGGGACAAGCACGGCTCTCGGCCAAGCTCCCCTTTCCCTTGGCGTTCGGAGATGCCACCCTAAAGCCCCTAATTCTCCTTAGACCAGTTTCTGACCCTGCCAGCGCCGGCTCGGGTTTGCAATTCCCGCCCCTACACCACGCCCCTGGCTCGGTGCAGACCGGGTGCAACGCTTAGCTGCTTTATAGCCCCGCGGCTGCCACATGTCCCCCGTCTGCCCACCAGGCCCTCCCGCCCCGGGAGTGGGGTCTTTGTACTGGGCAGAATAAAGGGGGCGCTCAAGAGGTGCTTCGGAGACCAGAGGGTCTCCCTCCGGGCGGTTGGGGGTTACACAGATCACCGGGGTGCTGGAGTCCTCCAGGACAGCGCCAAGAGAGGCTGGAGGACCATGCCTCTAACGGGGTCAGCAGGATGCAAGACATATACATTAACGGCCATGCCATCTCTCGGCCTTCCCCTCTTTTCTTTGTTTCATCCACCCCACCCCAAAAGTTGCAGCGGAAAGGCACAAAAGTTCCTGCAAAGAGCCCTGCAGAGCAGCTTCCTCGGAGCCTGCAGAGAGGGGTGGGGTGAGGACGGCGCAGGCCCTGTCTCCGGGAAGGGAAGAATTGCTCTAGAAAACAAAGATTTCCCGCAGGCGCTTTGCAGCGAGCCGCGCGGTCCCGAGCACCCGAACTCTCAGCACAGGCGAAACCGGAGGCGCTTGGAAGCCCGCGTGGGCTCGGAATTTGCTGCCCTTGCTCCGGCGCGCTGCCCGTCTCCACCAGCAGGGGGCGCTGTCGGAGCGGGCAAGGCACTGCAGGAGCCCACAGCAGAGACTGCGGGATTCTGACACGCAAAAGCCGCTTGCACAGTCCAGAGATTTTTTTTTTTTTTTTTTGCATCACTGCACCAGTTCAGGGAAGAGGTAAGCCAGAAAGCTTTGACGAAAGGAAGGCCGCGGAGACGCGTAGTTAACTGTTAGACTTTGTCCGCCCACTTGGACAATATTCTAAATACAGGGTATTTCCTTCCTTCTGCAGGCATTTTCTTCCTTCTAAAGTATGCCACCTTTTAAAAACTTATCCCAATGGTCTACCCTTGCACAAATTCTCGATGAAACCACGCATTTATAGACGGAATCTATTAGCTCCCTTTCTAACTATATCCATGTTCCCACGGACCCCTCTAGGGTGGACACACAGAACTCCCGAGCTCGACCCTGAGGGGCATGTGAGAGCCCCTCACATGCTTGTCTTTTGCTGATCTGAGTGACCTCAGTTATCCCATGAGCAGAAGGGAAAGGGTTATTCAGTGATTTCTTTCCACCCATTGGTAGTGCGCTCACCTCTAGCCCCTCTCCACCCCAGTGAGAGAAATTTTTTGGCTCTTTCTGTTCTGTCTCTAGCTTGCAGTTTTAGTCTTCTGTATTTCCGCCCTGAATTGGTTAATTTGTCCCTTCTTTCCGGTGTCCCTACAGAAAGGTTGCTTAATGATATAGCAGAACTATAAACCAAATGGGTGTCAGTGACGAGGCAGAATTTTAGTGCTTGGGAGACTCTTAGGGAGACATAACTTCTGCGTCTGGCCAGACTTGCCGATGAGATAATGTCTCCGTCTGCCCGAGAAGATGGACGTCGCTGTAACCTGTTCATGGGCGGGCTAACCTCACATCTCTTTGGGCTCTCCTTGCCACTCTGCCTGGCACGCCCTGGCACTCTCTGGTGACTGCAGGTTGCCTCCGTTCCTTGGCAGTTCTGGACAAAAAGTGTGCACAATCAGGTGGAAAATCTGACCTACCAAGCAGACACAGTTCAAAAGAAGCCCCTGGGTCACAGGCAGGCATGTGAGTCATCCGCTATTGTTATTTCATAAGTATGGATGACTGACTTCAGGATTCTGTTCCTACTTCCCTCAGCCTGAAAGTGCCTGAAGACCTTTCTCCAATTGACCCACTGTTTCCTTTCCCAAATAGGAAGCCGAGAGCCATGGAGATGAAGGGACCAGATAACTTTAGACCTAGGACTCTGAGTCATCTTCTACCAATTCAGTTCTTTCTTTTCAAATTATAGCTGGTGATGCTCTTTTATAACAGACACATCCTCTGGGAAGGTTAAGAATGCATGAGCATCTTTTAATGCTCTCCCTGGCTCTTTTTCATAATAAAAGATGAGAGATCTAAGGTTACTGAAATGACTAAGATTATCACTGGGAAATTTCTCTCTGGAGAAAGAAAGCATTGCATGGGAAAGTGAGTAGTGGGACAGTTGCTGGTGAAGTCTCTTGGGGTGTCTTCTTGGCTCAGGTGGGTCGTTAGAGTGAGCAGGAAGGCAAGAGAGCAGGACAGTAAGCGGATATGGGAAAGAACGTCCTGCATCAGCGCGGCCTGGCAGGAAAACAGACACAGAGCCGCCGGTTTCCAGCCAGCTGCTGCTCAGAGGGTTCTTCTCGACAAGCTGAGATGTACGGCTGATGATCCTTCGACCACTCTGTCTCTCTTCTTGCTCTGAAGAGTGGGGGGGGGGTCATTATGCAGCAGGGAGCTGTGAACCTAGGAAAACACCCTGAGCTCTTAATTTAAACTGTCTGAGTGTCTGACACTTTAATCCATCTAAAAAGCTTTCTTCATAAATGAGCCGACAGCAGGCGGGCACTTGCCAGCATTAAGGAGGCGAACTCAGCTAAAAGGCCTGGTCGAGAAAACGCAGCCGTGTCGAGGGGGCTTGTGAAATAGGAGCAATAAAAAGGCTAACCGCGCGGAGCTGATGAGGACTGTGGCACTTGGGCTTCAGGTTCTAAATGTTCATGCTTTTCCGGTCCTCTGTGTGCTGTTATAGTGTTTCTCCGGGTTGGAATTTTATGGGAAAAATTGCAATGTCTCTGTCAGCCTTGCAGCTTTATGGAATCAAAGAGGGACTAAGAAATACGGGCCCTGTCTACCATTTTAGGGTTTTTTCCCCTTAAATTTTCAAATAATCGCCATAAGGATAGTATACCAATATCTCATAGAAGCTAATCCCATAATCTTTGATCCTATAGTCCCATTGGGTCTTATCATGTGGCTCCTATGTCTAAAATAAAACATTTTCTATTGAGGGAGGTCTTAACATTTTGCATAATTCTGTGCTTTGCAATGCATTGGCTTTATTATGGAATAAAGGAGAAATATATAAATCAAATTTTATGATTATTAATGTTATTCAAATTTGGTTTGGGTAAGATTTGGCTAAACATAAAGGATATATTATGCTCAATCAAATGTGAATTTCCAAAAGGAACAGCGAGGAAGGAAAATTATATGGCTTTAGCAGCTGCATGGAAGAGAAGAATTTAATAAAAAAGCCATTTTAAAAAATGAAATAAGACTTTTAATCATGGGATTTAATTAAAGGACACACTATAGTTAAATGGAAATTAAAAAGCTATCCCAGTGAGGTAGAACTTGACTTTCTCCTTTTTATCAATTTATATACAACATGTAACCAATTTGATTTAATACATTTTGGAAAAATATTCCATATCCTCTTTAAGGAAGTTTGGAGAAAGCTTTAAGAATCTTCAGGATTTTTATTTTTGGAGCTTCCTGTCTCCCCGCTCACCCTTTCCTGCCCTTCACTTCCTCACACTCCCGTTGTCTCACCCGTCCAAACCTCTTCTCCAGGAATCTTGCCACTTGCACCTTCATGGAAACATACATCAGAATAGAACTCGACCGGGTCAGAGACTTTTGAAGACAAAACCTGCACTTGAAATGCAGGGATTGGGTCTCTGAGTGTAAACTACTTGCAACTGTAAGAGGGAAACAGAAGGTATCTGAGAGGCAGAAACTGCTCCCAGACACATTGAAAATAATCGTGCTGAGGTTCAGAGCATGGACATCTGCGAGCAAGTTAGAGGGATGCGATGTCCCCAGGGAGCAGTGCCGGCGACCCACACTCTCCTTCAGGCTGGGCAGAAGCCCGGATGGTGTGGGCAGATTGGCCTCGTCCCGCCTATGGTTGTTTGAAACGGACAGTGCTCAGCTCTCATCTGCGGCAGTGCTGACTCCACAGACAGCCTGTCGGCAGAGCCGTGGGTCTGGTATATGTTAGCTGATAGCTGCAGGAATCCTTAACCACCTATGTTTTCCTTTGGCGAGTGGGAACAATTCTGGGAACGAGAAGACCAAGTTTCCTTGCCTGAAAGTGGGTTTTTTATTTTATTTATTTATTTTTTTTTTTTTTTTTGCTTTTTGTGGGCCACACCCGGCAATGCTCAGGGGTTGCTCCTGGCTCTGCACTCAGAAATGACTCCTGGCAGTGCTCGGTCCACTATATGGGATGCCAGAGATCTAACCCGGATTGGCGCGTGCAAGGCAAACGCCCTACCCGCTGTGCTATAGCTCCGGCACTGGGTATTGTTGTTGTTGTTGTTGTTGTTGTTGTTGTTGTTGTTATCTCCAAGAATTTTCTTTTTCGAAAGTTTTCAAGTCATTTAGCAAATATATCATTCCAGTCTCCAGTCGGTTAGGTAGTAAACTGTACCCTAGGAGAACGCTTTAGAAGCAGGGAAGAGTAATGGGCTTGGAGCTTGCCAGGCCAGCATAGAAAGCTTCGTCATTGCTCTGCTGAGTTTACCCTCCTGCACACCTGAGTGCAGGACACACGACGGGTGCCTGTTCACCGACGCCCTTTGCTGGGAACAGTTTCTCCTTTAACCCTCTGCGGCTGCGGGACTCCTGCTGGCATGAAACCAGGACTGGCTGACTGCCCACCCCGGGTTCCCATTCCAGCAATATTCGCTGGGTGGCGTGGGAGGAGAGATTGGGTGCTGTAAACCATAGATTGGTGTCTGGATGTTATACACCAGAAAAAATCAAGCTTAAAGAAATGATGGTTTGGGGGCCGGAGCGATAGCCCAGCGGGTAGGGCGTTTGCCTTGCATGTGGCGGCCTGTGCCGGCCCGGGTTCGATCCCCCGGCGTCCCATATGGTCCCCCCGAGCACTGCCAGGAGTAATTTCTGAGTGCAGAGCTAGGAGTAACCCCTGAGCATCGCCGGTGTGACCCAAAAAAGAAAAAAAAAAAAAAAAAAAAAAGAAATGATGGCTTTTGTCTAAAAATAACGTAGCAGCATTTTGTCAATAAGAGCATTAAAAGCGTGGTTTTCTGGAGATGGGGTGTTGGGGAGGGGGTTGTTTCAGAGTTCTTTTGTGTGGTCTGTTCTTAGTTTAGTATAAGTTTTCCATAGTCTCTAAGACTTCAAAAGACTAAAAACAGTTTGTCCTTCTAGTATTTCTTCAATGAAGCACAGGAGAGAATAGATGGCGCATGCAGCATGGCATCATTTTTTGGCTGGTCTTAGATGGTTCAGCAGAATGGGCACGCCCGGCTTATGCCCGCTTGAGGAGGAACCACCCGTGCACACACATGCACACACATGCAGGCACAGAAAGGGTTGGAATCTCTAAGCCTCAGAGTTAGTGAGGGAAAGGAAGACAATTATCACCTCTTTCTCAGGCTAAGAAAACATTGTTTTAGCTCAGTTGAAACCACTACAGGGGAATTGAATTTGTAGAATTACTTTTATTGAGTAATCACAGAGATGTATCTTATCTTGTCAAGACTTCCTGTATGTGAAAGCAATAAAATGACTTGCTTGGGGAAAATAATTGTCATGTATAAGTAGTTATTTACCATAAATATAAGAGAAAATTTGTTTAGAAATTAATAAGGCATTAACAAATCAATTGAAAAGAAGATAAAGTTTCTCTGGGCAAAAAAAAATAACAACACAATGGCCATCAAATTAACCAAACAATAACAACTGTTCAGCTCTTTAATAATTAGACAACTATTAGTAAAACTAAAAATTATGGGGCCGGAGCGATAGCCCAGTGGGTAGGGCGTTTGCCTTGCACGCGGCTGGCCTGTGTCGGCCTGGGTTCGATTCCCGCATCGATTCCGCATCCCATATGGTCCCCTGAGCACCCCCAGGATTGATTCCTGAGTGCAGAGCCAGGAGTAACCCCTGAGCATTGCCGGGTGTGACCCAAAAAAAGCAAAAAAAAAAAAAAAAACAAAAAAAAACTAAAAAATTATGTGTATTTTTCTGTCACATAGCAAAAATCTAAATAATTATTATGTTCCTAAATTAGTGAGGGTTTTGAGAATCGGATGTTTTCCTATTTCTCTACAGGGAGCAATACTTTAAAATCTTTTCAGGTACACTAAACAAAATATGAGTTAGGGGCCTTAGCCTAAGGAAATACAAAATGAGATAAAATTTTTGTTTATGCCCCTCTTGGTCATTTTATTAGTTAATTAGAAGCCAATAAGATGAAATCACTGAATAGATGATTCATGTATGTGAAGGAGTGTTTAGAAGTCTTTCAAATGAATCACATTATATTTCAGAGCCTCGTTTTGATGTTAGAGAACTGGCTGTACAATTTTTCGTTGTGTTTTTTCAGTGGGACATTTATGTGCTCTAGATTTTTCATATTGGAACTTTCTAGATAATAGACCAAGAAAATCTTCATTTAGTCTTTACTGTAAGAATGTAAATGGCAATTTTAGCTATAGTATATAACTGTCTGAAAGCCATCACATAAGTCTCACATAATACTGCCTTATTAAATATATTGCAAAAATCTCTTCAGCTGCACTTGCTCTGTGTATATTTTTCTGCTTTGGCTATGTGTTAAAAATACTTATAACATCATAAAATATCAAAAGTACTTGTGATAGAATATTATTGACACAATACAATTATAATTTTAGACAAATATCTTAGTGGTTTGCTGAGAACCACTCTGAGCTTAGAAAATACTGCAGCAGAAAAATGGGAATGTACTGTCTATCTTCTTTCCTCATTTTCAGTTTCAGAAGGATTTGGACGGATGGAAACAGCAGGGGGCTCAGCTATAATTACTCTATAAATAATTAATAAGGTACTATTATTATTACGTGAAGAAAATGCCATTTTGGAATGAGTCTCTTGATAGTAACTGAAGTTTAATTTAGCCAAGTAACTGTTCTGCATTAGCTAATATGGCCCATTATTTTTAGGCATAGAAGATATTTCTAGATGTACTTTAGACAGTAGTGGTCTATTTCTCTTTCTGGGGGCCACTTTCTTCCTATGCCCATGCTATTTCTGGATCTACTATTATTTATGGTAACAGTGGTATGATCTATTTAGTACTTATATAAAAATTTACTGTGAATCTTTTTATTTCAATTAAATGCTGTTCTTTATTGAGTACAAATTCTAAATGAACTCATTTTAAAATTTTACATATTAAATGAAAATACAATATATGATAAATAGAGAAATGTAGTCATCTATATACATCTCTAGGTGCTTATAACATACTGTGATTACATACCTATAAGTATGTATATAACAAAAAATACTGTTATTGCTCATTAAAAGTAATTTGATGAATTAAGAAAACAAAATAACAAAATTAATTGTTTTATTAGTTATTAGACTCACTATATTTTTATATAAGTATAAATATCATCTACAATGTATATACATATATAGTTTTGAGACTTTTTGTTCTGATTTCACAGAAGGCATTATGAGACATTTTCACTGTATACAAAGGAATTTTAATTTGATGACTTGGGCCCGTAGCATGTCATCAAAATAATTGGCTGAAATGTAATCCTTGGCATTTTATTATTTTTCCTAGCATTTGTGGTTTGCAGCAGGAAAAATGGTATTTAGATAATGACAGGGCATTTACCAATCTGATCCCAAACACTTTGTAAGACTCAACTTAAAATGAGCAAGAGCTACTAATGAAAGCTCAGTTAGAAGATGCAAACTTTCCTTGTGTGTAAACCAACAATCCAACGATTTTTAATTTTCTCCAAAATGTCCTTGGTAGTGACTCTGGAGCTAATAGACCCCACCCCAATCTTTGAAAAAATCTTTGAGTAAATATCCTGTCTCTTTTTCTGCACTACTCAGCTATTTCAGAAGAGAAGGTTTACAAGCTTTTATTTTTTTAAATCAGTCTTTAAAATCGTAAAAATGATTGATAGTCCCAGACTGCAATTTAGTTTAGATTAAAATACCACACATTCCAAATTCTATGTAAACTGATGCTATTATTTTGAAAATACTAGCACCAGTCTGCATTCACACTAAAATAAAATGAAAAAAAATCAGTTTTGGGGCTGGAGTTTAGCTTGGTTGCTTGTGGAGTTTAGCTTGGTTGCTTGTGGAGTTTAGCTTGGTTGCCAGTTTGATCCCTGACATGTATGTCCCTTAAGTTCTTCTGGGAGTAATCACTGAGCAGAGCCAGGAGTAAGCTTTGAAAAAAAAATCACCAAAACCTGTTTCAAGAAATCCCCCATATTATAATGAACATAGTAATTGTTCCAATTATTTACCCTCACCTCTGTTGGCAGGTTTAAAATATTAAATTTTACTAAATTTAATAAATACCCTCACCTCTGTGTAAGAAATTGAAAATATTTTAAATTTCTTAAACAGATGATGTTAAGAAATCCTAATGACATTGCAGTCTTATGACATACCAATATATAGCAAGTGCATTTGTGGAAGTATTGGAGCTGGGCCACACCCAGCAGTGCTCAGGGCTTACTCTTGGCTCTGTGCTCGGGCAGTTCTGGTGATTCCTTGGGTACCACATGAGGTCCAGGGATCAAATCGAGTCAAGGTTGGCACATCCAAGGCAAGAGTCTTAATCTTTGTTCTATATCTCTGGTCTTTAAGTCCATTTTTAAATCATAAAACAGGGGACATTTTAGAAGAATGTTCCCTTTCATTTTATTATGTTATTTAACTGCTTGAGATCTGTTTAGTCATGCAAGGGCCGAGGACTAACCTTGGAGCATTACAGTGACTCATCACTCCTCCTCTCGCACATTTTATCATGTGGATGTTGCAGTTCTTATTAGCATAGGCAGAATAGAATAAATACTGCAACACAAGGACCATCAGTAGAAAGCAGGACTCTGATTCTATCAGTATAAATCACATTTAAAAGCATGGACACCTGTGCTTCACCTCTTTTTCATTTTTGTTTTAGGGTCACATGAGCGGTGCTCAGAGCTCACCCAACTCTGGGGTTAGGGGTCACTCAGAGGTCAGAGACCAGGGGCTCAGAGAGGACCATACCTGTACTTCCTGCACCCCGGACATGTGCTCAGCTCTCCGATCCATCTCTCATGATTCTGACTCTCGAGACGGTTCATTCTCATGGTCTCTAAATCAGTTTCCCGAGAATCCCAGTCCAGCCCATCCTTTGCTGTCTAGGCCTTTTCCAGAAGCTTCGCTCAGACTCCAACTATACTGGAAAGTAATCTTTAGGGGTCAGGGAGATTTCTAAAAGGTCTGGAACACACGCTTTGAGTATGCGAAGCCTGGGTTTGATCCCCAGCACCAAATGACCCCCTGGGCGCTGTGCTGTGAAGCCCTGAGCACTGCTGGGTGTGGTCTCCAGACCGAAGCAAGATAAAAGAGTTTTGACTTTTTGTTCAACTGAACTGAACTCCTGGAGTTTCTGCTTCTGGGTCTCTGATGCAGTGTCCCTTGGCCGCACTGCTCCCTGCACTGTGAAGTCTAACACAAATGAAGATTCTTGAGGGGGGGGGATGCAGGGATCATGTAAAGTCAGGGTGCTTGTTTTGTACCCAACTGATCCAGTTTCAGTCCCTGGCACTGCGTATGACCCCTATGCCAGCACCTCCAGGAGTGATCCTTGAGCACAGAGCCAGGAGTAAGCCCTGAGCACCACCAGGTATGACCCCTAAACAAAACCAAAAATAACTCCTCCTTTGCCCAAACAAAACACAAACAAACGCAGATTCTTTCAGAATATCTTAATATTCCCAACCGGAAGTATTCCCTTCTTCAGTCCTGTGAGTGCCATTAATTTATTAGCTTGGCCTTCCCTGACTACAGCATTCACTGTGGTCTGTTTTTACTTAAAACAATGAATTTTCATGTCATAGTTCCTCTAAGATAAAATGGCTGGGTGGGTTATCTAGATATTTGCTCTGAACTTGTTGTCTGTGTCATACCTTAATTTTTATGCTGAAGCTATAAAAATTATGTCCAAAGTATGGTATGAGAAAGGGGGCCCTTTTGGGAGGTAATTAGGCCATGGGGAGGCCCCTGTGTTGGAATTCATGCCCTTATCAAAAAAGATAGAGGAGAGGTTTCTCTTTGTCGTATAAGAATACAGCAAACAGGAATACTACTCAGCTATAAGAAAAGATGAAATCATACAATTTGCCACAAACGGAACTGGAGGGAGTCAGTCGGACTGAAGTCAGCTGGAAGGAAGGGATGGATACAGCATGACCTCTCTCATACGTGGATTATAAAGAAGCATAGCAAAGAATAGCAAAGGGCCAAAGGCAACAGGTCCTGAGATCTGGTTTATAGAACAGAGCTTCCCACAGTGGGCAGACAGGGCAGGGAAGGAGTTATGAGGGTAGGAAGGAAGTTACGAGGGAAGGAGTTATGAGGGTAGGAGGACCCTTCCACAACGGTGGAGGGAATGGTTGCATGCATTTAATCATATCATTAGCCGCATTGCAAATCACAGTGACTAAAATAAAAATGAAGAAAAGAATACACCTTTTCTTGAAGATTAAGGGAGAGATTACTTCTGCTTGGGAATATTAAAAGACATAATGAAAGACTCTCCATTTGTCTGTGTTTTGTTTTGGGGAAGGAGAGTAAAATAAAAATATAAAATAACATCATAGCATAGATGGCAAATTTGTTGGCTAGGAAGAGTTCAGAGTGAAATCCTAAGTTGCAGAATTTCACTCTGGACTCTTCCTAGCCAACACATTTGCCAGCACCTTATTCTTCAACTTCCCAAATTACAGAGCTGCGAAAGGAAATGTGGATCAGTGTTCAGTCTTGAAGTCACCCATCTATGCTATGATGTTATTTCATATTTTTCTTATTAAAATTTTCTATTTAGTTTTTCTTATGCTCGAAGATATGCTAGCATTTACGGTAATCTTTTATTTCCCATGTAGCTCTTCACGCCGTAGATGCTGATGGTGCTTTGTGTATGTTCAGTGGCTTTGCAGACTCATTCGTTCCTCTTTAGAGTCATTTGTAGGGTATATGCTTGATTACAACCCTGTCTGCAATGATATCTTTAACAGATCCCATGTTTCATAATTTACCCTTTGTTTAGCAGGGGAAGCACACACGACTAAGCTCAGGACTTACTCCTGGCTCAGAGCTCAGGGATGACTCCTGGCAGGGCCTGGGGAAACATATTTGGTTTCTGGGCTGAGATTCAGGTTGGTGGCGCATGCAAGGCAAGTACCCTATTGCCGTATTATCTCTCCCATAATTTTCCTTCATTGGTATTCTCACATGCCTTTGGGGGAGTGATTTCTTTTCCGTTGTTGGATTGACAACAGTGCTAGCTGAACTTGAGAGGTAGTTGCGGGAAACCATGTCTCTGACTAGCAAAAATAGAATGATTGGCACAGTGTGGAGTTGCTGCAGTGCGGCTCAGCACTAACCTTCTGGCCTGCATGTATCAAACTGCAGCCACGAGAGGGAGGTACGACAACGCTCTGCTGGTCCTTCCGCACAGAGACTTATGAAGCAGCGTTGGGGGTGGGACCATCGGAGCAGGTTCTTTCTTCGTAGAACTGATATTTTAGGATTCTGATGCTGTTTGGGGAATCAGGATTGCAATTGAGACCTCATGGTCTCATTATCATAAAGACAGTTGCCATTAATTGAATTATTAGAATGTGCTAGGAGCATTCTGTGCATTGCTAGTGCTCCCAGCCTATTGACAAAGGATTATGGTTGTGTCTGGGAAGCCATGGTTACAACAAGGTAGGGAGGGAGGACAGAGGGGAGCACCTCTGACTACTACAACGTGCAGGTTTCTGTCTCAACAGCTGCATTGCCAGCACAAGCTCTAGACTAGGGCTGGGAGCACTGGCGTCTCCCAGCTTGGCTGAGGACGGAAAAGTACATTAACAGAGAAATCTGTCAAATTTCTCTGATCCGTTTCTGAAACAAATGCTTCAGTGGCTCAATATTGATTTTGTTACCACACCTGCAATTTCAAAAATTGCATGTTTGGCTCCGGTTGATCTTTTATACTATAATTAGTTCAAGTGTCTGCTTAATGTTGTAAGTCACTCAAGAAGAGAAACAAATAAGGCCGTGCTAAGGTTCCTCTCTTTAGGGATGCCAAAAGCTATTTGAGGGAGTAAAGTCTGTTAACTTGATGGTTAAATGTGTTAAAGCCATGAAATTCATCTCATCCCTGCCCCCCACCCCGTGAGAATCTGGTATTCTAAATAGGCTATCAGAAAAGCTAAGTTGATAGGTTTTTCTTTTTTGTATCACACCAAAATGCTCAGGGGTTTCTCCTGGCTCTTCACTCAGGAATTACTCCTGGGAGTGCTTGGGGGAGCATATGGGGATGCCGGGATCGAATCTAGGTCAGCAGCATGCAAAGAGGATGCCCTACCCACTGTCCTATGGCTCCGGTCCCCAAGGTGATACTTTTATGAAGTAATACACGCAAGTTAATGCTCAGACACCCCTTCAGCTCCACTCCAGCCCCGCCTGCTTCTCTCTTACTCTCCCAGTTGCAATATACTCCCTCCAAACTAAGCATAAAACTCCCCCTGCACGGTGCATGCAGGGTCTCTTATCTGAAGCATTTTGCTTAATGACCTGAGTACTGGTTGTGCTCATCAAGGCTCAGGCTTTTCCTGGCTTCTGGGCAAAGCTGATCTGCAGAAGCTGGAGGCTGAGCATGGTGGCTTCGTATCAGACAATTCATCCAGGGTCTTGCCACCGGGACCTTGAGCAAGCACCTAAACCTTAGTAAGAATCCATTTCCTTGTTAAGTGGGAACGAGAGGAAAATCTTCAACATAGACTGATGTGAATGTTTTCTCCAGGTAGCATTGCACTCAGTGAGCGCTGTTTGCTGCAGGGCTAAAGCCTTCCCTGCTGAGTCTCCCATTCCCTTAAGCTGTAGTTGCTGCCTCTCTGGATGAATCTGCCCTGCTAAATTAGGGAGTTAACTGAAATAAGCCCAATATTGTGAACAAGATGAGTTATTTGGGAATAGATTAGGAATGGACATTCACATGCAAACTGCAGTAAACTACAGGTCAGACTATTAATGCCCTGGAACAATCCTGGGCTTGACTGGGTGTGGCTCAACCGACAAAGAAAACTACACAAACATCTTCACCTTAAATCTTTCTTTTTCCCAGAACGGTTGCCATTCTTACTGGATTTCTTACAGAACACCATGAGGTTTTTAACACTGTGGCATATTTTATGTTTCTAGTTTACTCTCTTTCCTGACAAGATTTATTTCTTTATATAGGTCAGTCTTTCAAGTACCATTTTATAAGAAGCTATGAAATTTAAATCTTATGTTATTTGTAAACATTTGTGTATTATAAATGTAAACAACTCTTTGGAGTTTATAAAGACTGAAGTTATAAATATACTTTTTTCACTATAAGTATTAAGAAAGAGTGGAATTACTTAGAAAAATAAAAGAGAAATACAAACTAGCAATAACTTGCATGAAACTGCTCTACTGAGCCAGCAATAGAACTGTCAAAGAATTTCAGTCTGATATAGAAGCCAAACACATGAAATGGAAAATCTCATGCAGCTGCACTGAGGAAGTCAAAACATAAGGACCAATAAGGGCTAAAACACTGTTTTCCTTTAACTTTCTGAGACATGTCCTTTGACCAAGAACCATTTACTAAAAATCTCACTCCATCCTTGAGACATGATTGTTGCTTTGACTTATTAAGAGTTCACAACTAGTAAAAGAGAAACTAAGGAACCACCAACTGGTAGCTGATGAAGACTTCAATAACAGTTTGAAAACCAGGAATGCTCAAACCACATCACAGACCAAGGCCTAGGTGGAAGCTGGTAAGGGCAGCTTATATAATGACAAAGCAGTGACAGTTTGTTCTTATCATTCATTGCATTAAAATTTTCTTAAATCACTGATGCTGCTTCATATCAACCCCAGGAAGCTTTTCTTATGGTTTCCAGAAGCATAAACAAACAAGAACAGGTTTCTATATTATTTTTCAAATACTACATTTTATTGAGGTGCTAAAATACATATTTATTCAGACACTATTGATGAATGCTTCACGCTAGCTCCAACACCCTCCTCACCACCAGAGTGCCTACTCCCCCTCCAGCTTCCCAACAGTATCCTCCAATTCTCCATTGTCCCAGGTATCTTTAGTCTTATAAACTAAGGAGAACTCAGCTTTGTATAGCTGAACTGGCTTTGTCCGCTCAGAACATTTTCAGGGATGCTTTCTGTTGTTTTTGTATTGATAAGCAACTGATGTAACTCTCCTCTTTTGTAGTTCTTGATCATATTTAAAACCTAGGTATATAATCATATATTTTGTTGGTAATAAAGAAGGGTTTATCACTTGATCACTTGATCACTTGAATCCCGTTATTCATCGATTTGCTCGAGCGGGCGCCAGTAACATTTCCATTGGACCCTATCACGTGCCAATGTAGCCCAATGGCATCTGGTTGATTCAGGAATATGAAGAGCCTCAAACCATTCCTTCAGGGTCTTAAGAAGGGTTTATGGTACATCAAAATAAAAACATTCGTTTTACTTCTTTCATTACTGGCAACTTCTGGTGTTCTTTTTTTCCCTTTTTGGGTCACACCTAGCGATGCTCCGAGGTTATTCCTGGCTCTGCACTCAGGAACCACTCTTGGTGGTGCTCGGGATGGTAAGGGATGCCACGAATTGAACCTGGGTTGGCCATGTGCAAGCAAATGTTCTACCTGCTGGATTATCTTTCTGGGCCCCGTCTTTTGGTGCTTTATACATTATAGACCCGTGAGGATAGGTTTTTATAAATCTTGGGCTGCACCTTGATCCAGAAAGTAAGGCTGCCTCTTCTTATCTCCTTGACTCTGCCCATGTATACTCTGATTCTTTCTAATTCCTGCTTAACCAGGTGAACTTTTTGATAAATGAACCTAAGAGACTGAATTTAATGCATTTGCAGAAGAAACTAAATCTTTCGATTGTTCAAGTGGATTCAACTTCTCAAAAAATCATTCTAGACACACATCTTGGTATTCAACATCTGATCCAAGCACCAATAGAATTCACATATGCTGATAAAAACTCACAAATTTCTACTGAAATAGCCTTCATTAATTTCTCATATGCTGTTATGATAAACTCACTAAACTTTCACTCCTGAATCTCAGGAAAATGTTTCCCAGAAAATATTTCCCAGGAATGTCAAGTTCTTGCATTCATTTGTGGGTTTTAAAGAAAAAATGTCGTATGGGACTAATATCCAAGGCCAGGGAAAACAGGGGCCAGAGGACATGTCAATGGTTGGATTCTACCACATACACGTATGGGGCAAAGGGTAGGTAAGGTAGAGAAGGGACCTGTTTGACAATAATAGTTGGAAACAGTAATGCTAGACCAGAACTGAGTATTGAAAGCAGGTCAAGGGATATGCATGATAACCCTTCAGTGTTTGTATTGAAAACCAGAATGCAGAAGAGGAGAGACAGAGATTAGGAGTAAAGTCTGTTAACTTGCTGGTTAATGAGAGAGAGAGAGAGAGAGAGAGAGAGAGAGAGAGATTGGGATGGGTGGGAGGGAAATTGGACATATTGGTTTTGGGAAACATGCACTGGTGGAGGGATGGTGTTGGAACACTGTATGACTGAGACTCTATCATGAACAGCTTTGTAATGGTCTACTACATCGTGATTCCATAATAAAAAAAGAATGTAAAGTCTTCAAGCATGGGGATTGCAAATGCTGTCAAGTACCTGATATATAGTAGCATTGAATAAATAAAAAAACTCAGAGTTTGTTAGTTTATTTACCATATGTTCATATATTGAGCTTTCCAGGAGATGGGAACTGTAGAAAACAATGAAATACTGTTTATTTAAAGTCAATAAGGCAGTAATGCAGAATTTGGGCTAATTGCTGGTACTCTCAGGTACCACCACTGTACCACTGCCTTCCCGTTCATTATCCATTTGCTCGAGAGGGCACCAGTAACATCTCCATATGTCCTGACTCATGCAAGTAGAGCCCAAGGGCACCTGCTTGCTCCAGGAACATAAAGAGCCTCAAACCATTCCATCAGGCCATGGGAATGAGGTCTATAATTGTTACTGGTATTTGGCATATCAAATATGACACGCGTAGCTTGCCAGGCTCTGCCGTGCGGGTAGCATACTCTTGTAGTCATCTCTAAATCCAGCATTTGTTGATGAACCACGCGGCCTCTGGTCTACTGGGTGGAGTGCTGGCGAGGGAAAGTCCGGATGTGGAAAATGGAGGCCCTCATGGAGTGGGGGGGTCGTCTGGCTTGTTGTGAGGCTCTGCTGGGGTGGCGGGCCAGGGCTAGAACCTGCCATCCCCTCCCAGGCGCTTCATGAGCGGCTGGGCACAGTGAGAGCCAGTAGCAGCTCTGCCCCCATGTCTGTGAGTCTCCGGTGCTTTCTGAAAAGGCGAGGGATCACAGATTGACTATGGGTATCGGAAATAGTCAGATTATTTCAAAATCTCCTTGCCTACTCACCGATCTGACCTGAGTAGCTACCTCCTGTCTAAATGATTCACCTTTCTAGTCCTAACCGCTGATAGTCATACAGTATCTCATTCTCAGCCAGAGGAATCATACCTGTCGTACAAGCTATGAGTCAGGAAATAATGGAATAAAATGACAGTCTTTTGCTACAATATAGGTGTCAAATCTCACAGGACATCCTAAAAACCAATAGTCACTCTAGTAGAACCAGATAGTGCAAGGGTTTGGTCCTGCCCTTCAAATCTACGTCATAGGATAGTTACTTGACCTGGGAAAGGGGGAACAAAAGACAGTCTCTGTGTCTCTCTGTTGCCCTTCTGTTTCTCATCTGCTGCTGAGCTCACTGCTGCAAGGGGCGTGTCTAAGTGTATGTACTGCCTGAACTATTTCATCTATGTCCCTTACAGACAGTTTCTCCAACACAGTTTGGTTTAGATTTTTTTCATTAAAATTTTTTAATTGTGTTTGTTTGCTTGTTTATTTATTTATTGGTCAAACCTGGCTGTGCTTGGGGTATGCTCCTGGCTCTGTACTTAGGGGACCACTCCTGGCAGTACTCAGGACACTAAATGGAGGTGCCAGGGATCAAAGCCAGGCTGTGTACAAGCTTAGGGGCCTGGGGAGGGACGATACTCTCCTGCCCCTTAGGTTGGGGCAGAGTGGATTTCCAGAGGTTTTCCAGGGGTGTAGAGGAATGCACCACCAGGCAGCCCCCAATTAAGAGCATGAAGCATTCTGTTTTGCTTTCACATTATTGACAAAAATTTAGGTGGACATGGGTCTTGTAAGAGGCTCCAAAAAATTAAAACCCTTTGACTACATTGCACTCTTCAGGGACTTATTCTTCAACATTTGCTCAACTCCTATTTAAGCACTAGGTTTGGTGGGAAGGTAGACGTGAACCAGACAAACTCACCCATATATTTAAAATAACAATAAGACACGTCAGAGAATAATACTGAGAGAACAGAAATCTGTGGGAGGCCGAGTGGCTGCAGTTCTGAGAACAGAAAGGAGCAGGCATTGAATTCAGTCCCGAGAATGCAAAAGGCAGTGTGGGTACTGGGATTTAGCAGAGGAAGCTGGAACAGTCGATCTGGGCAGGGAAAAGAAATGTTTTGCAGCTTGTAGAGGTCAAGTAAGCAAGATCGGGTGTGTTCAGGGTGGGATGGTTGCAGACATTGGTGGTGGGAAATTTACACTGGTAAAGAGAAGAGTGTTGGAACATTGCATGACTGAAACCCAGTTAAATACAACTTTGTAACTGTGTATCTCACAATGATAAAAAAGTTAGTTTTTTTAGAAAAGAGGCACAAGGAGGCAGTGAAGCACCCAGGACGGTGCAGTGCAAAGAGGACCAGAAGAAGCTGGTGACAGTGTCACTTGTTGGTTGCATGGAGAGTTCCGTGGCAGCAATGAGTGACCTGCAGCGACTTTTGGATGAGTATTTTGGTGAAAAAATTAGAGGAGTCTGGTGTCCATTTTTAACATGTGGTTTGGATCCAGGTATGAAACTGGATCCAAAAAATACAAATATAGAAAATACAAATACAAAATAGAAAATGATATATAGAAATACAAATATAGAACATGATACAAATATAGAAGTACAAATATAGAAAATACAAATATAGAAAATGATATTTGAAAAGTGACAGAAAGTCATAGAAAGTTGTAGTGGTAGAAAGTTTAGTTCTGTTCCCTTGCCCTTGAGCAACTGGAAGCAGAAGCCAACAAGCCAGTAAATAATATAACCAGTGAGAAAGGGGCCATCTGAATAAGGTGCCCTTCTCTTGTTCAATGTGCAGAAGAACGAGGACAGATGTTTAAAGCTGCAGAAGCCTCACTGAAGCACAATCCCTAAGCAGTTCCAAGCCCCAGCTTCTAAGATACCACAATCTTATCCTTTGACTCTGAGAGAGACTGAGATACGGCAATGGAGACAAGTCAGCCTCTAAGACTTGCTCAGGTCAGAGGAAACGTCAGGCCTGGAGCCCAGATCCCCACTGAATATGACTAGAATACGCTCTTAGTCAGCTCCTGGGAAGGATGTGCTGGATATCTATGTGGTTTAAGAGTTGTTTCTTCCTAAGAAACCAGCCAGAACTGACCAATTGGAGGAGGAGGTTTGCACTTATGTTTTTAAGTCAATGGTTGCTGTAACATCCCACTTCCACTTAAAATTATTTGAGATCATTAGATAATCTAGCTCTGAAAGTTTTGTTTGCTTTTATGGCCAAGAGAGAATGAGGTCTTGGGTCTCAAAGAAAAAAATTTGAAAATTCAGGGTGAGAGAAGAGTAAGGGGTCATGTAGGGATGATTGGAAATAAATATGTTGGCACTAATGGGAATTCTTCAGATGGTCATAGACTTAAACTTATTCCTTTGGGATTAATAATACTGGCCCCGAGATGTGCATTATAAAGAGTGCACTGAATGAGTATTTCTAATGAGTTTTATGAATTCAGTAAAATATTTGTTTACCAAGGAACTCTGGTTGTAAAATAATATGTAAAGCAATTAACTGCCCAACTAAAAACTAATTTGTACTCTGGAAATTAATTTAAAATATAAGCAATTCTACTGCTTGCTAGGAGCACCAAAAATTTAAAATAATATTCAAATTATATTCTATACTAGATAAGAAATTAATTTGACATAACAACTCTTACCCTGAAGAGTTCTTACACAGAAGCTACCCAGTTATTTGTTTGAATCACATAAATTAAGCAGCACTAAAGACCACCTTTGTGTTTTTTGGGGGGTCACAAGCAATGCTCAGTTGTTATTCCTGGCTCTTTTCTCAGGAATTAGTCCTGGAGGTGCACTGGGGGGCCACATAGGGTGCCGGAGATCGAACCTGGGTTGGTTGCATGCAAGGCAAATGCCCTCTCCACTGTGATACTGTTCCAGCAGGTATCCCCAACTGAATAGTAAAATACTTGGAATTCTACCACCAACAATTAATTTCGGGGAGTAGCTCTTCAGGAATCGTAGTCATGTTTTGTTTGGGGCCACACTTAACTGTGCTCAGTGCTAACTTTTGACTCTCTGCTCAGGGATCAACTGGGCAGTGTTTGGGGACCTTGTAGGGTGCCAGGTAGTAAACTTAGGTTGGTTTTATGCAAGGTAAGCACCTTATCCATGCAACATCTCTCTGGCCCCAGGAATCCAAGTGCTTTTTGGGGGCCTGTGGGGCACATCTGGCGGTGCTCAGAACTTACTTCTGGTCCTGTGCTCAGGGATCATTCCTGGAGGGAGTCGGGGCCATGGGGAGCTGAGGATCAAGCCCTGGTGGGCCTATTACAAATCGAGTGCTCTGACTGCTGAGCTAGGTATGTTGCTAACCATAGTTTTATTTTGAATCACAGTGATATATATAGTTACAATGTTCGAGTGTTCCAGTACCCAATCCTCCCTTCGCCAGTTGCTAACCATAGTTTATAGACTTGAATTCATCTTGCAGTAATCCTATTTCACCACTAGATGTTGGTCTTGTTTTGATAAGTTTGAAAAGCTCTTTTGCCCTTCAAAATGAATGGTAATGTCAAAGTATATATATATATGCATGTGCATATGTATATGTGTATGTGTATGTTTATATATGTGTATATATATATATATATATATATATATATATATATATATATATAAAGCCTGGATCCTCGACACCCACCCTGCAGCAGTTTTTTTTCAATCTGGTCCAGGTATGCTGAACCAGAGACTCTCAGACATGGGGCAGAGCTGCTCCTTGCTCTCCCTGTGCCCAGCCGCGCCATGAGGCGCCCAGGAGGCATGGCGGGTTCTAGCCCTGGCCTGCCACCCCAGCAGAGCCTCACAACAAGCCAGACGACCCTCCCCTTCTCCATGGGGCCCACCATTTTCCACATCCAGACTTCCCTCTTGTCACAACTCCACCCAGCAGACCAGACTATTACAGCCCGGCTCGCATGGCCGCTAGTGGCTGTGTGGTTCATCAATAATTGCTTTATTTAGAGGTGACTACAAGAGTATGCCACCCGCACGGCAAGCCTGGCAAGCTGCTCGTGTCGTATTTGATATGCCAAATACCAGTAACATTTATATTAGGTCATTCCCATGACCTAATATAATGGTTTGAGGCTCTTTATGTTCCTTGAGAAAGTTTTACTTTGGGTTCTACTAGCATGAGACAGGACATATGGAGATATTACTGGTGCCCGCTCTAGCAAATAGATGATCAATGGGAAGACAGTGATAGTGATAGTGATGTTTGTGTGAGTATAAACCTTGACTTTTGCCATTTATATCACTTGTATCACTTGTCTTCCAGTTCATTGATTTGCCCGAACGGGCACCAGTAATGTCTCCATACTTCCCTGTAGCATGCTAGTGCAGCCCAAGGGCATCTGCTCTCACAAAGAACACGAAAAGCCTCAAGCCATTCGTTCAGGTTTTGGGAATGAGGTCTATAATTGTTACTGGTTTTTGGCATATCAAATATGACACAGGTAGCTTGCTAGACTTTGCTTGCAGGTGGTATACTTTCGGTAGTAGGCTCTCAGTTCATGCATTTACTGATGAACCGCAATGGGGGAGAGATTGGCTTATCCTTTGAGTGGAGCTCTGACAAGCTGTGGAGTCCAGATGTTGAAAATGGCGGCCCTCATGGTGTGGGGTTCCCTCTGGCTTTCATGAGGCTCTAATTGGGATGGTGAGCCAGGGCTAGAATGTGTATGTATACACACACACATACATTCTATATATATATAATGTGTATATATATATATATATATAGTTCTAGTTATACACACACATTCATATACATATATATGTATATGTATTAAATGGAAAGCCCTAAAGGGTGGCCAGGTGTGGCCTACCCTCACTCCCAATCTAACTAGTATAACTAATTTTTAATAAGTACATATTATATAAACAGAATGGTATAAAATGAATTCAACATCTTCAAATCAAGGCTTTCATGTTTTGTGCCTTGGTAGGAGAGCAGGGTGGCACCCAAGCTGTCCTCAGGGGTCTTTAGGGCCACTCCATACTTGGCCAAGTGGGCCTGTGGTTTAATATTAGGGCCAGAAGGGTGCTTGGGTACCAGAGATCTAGGCAGATTATGTGCTTAGCCCTAATAGGATACAATCTCCTGTATTATCCAGTTTGATATAGACACATACAATGTGTCCTTATATAACATAATGCTCTACTTAGATCCCTATTTCCCAATCCTGTATATCAGTTATGGGTTAACAAAACCTGAATCATATTGAATCTTGCAAGTTTGCTCAGAAGCTGAGGTTTTCCGACTTCGCAGCATGGGGTTTATAATAATTGAACTGGAACATACATTATCTGAAGTAAATTGTTCTCCTCTTATTTAATGAGCCTGTAACCAGTGAACTAAAAAGAAATAAGTTAAACACAAAATAGAGCTATTTATTTGTCTCTTAGTTATTTCTAGGCCTTAACCATGTAATGACTGACCAATTACATCTAAATAGCTCAGGAAAACTTAGCTGAGAAATTTTCTGAAAGCCAGAAATATAATTTTTTGTCGGCTTCCAAAGCAGTGCTCAGGTGCTGAGGGCCACTTCTAGAGAAACTCAGCCAACTGAACAGCGTGGTTCAGTACTGATTATAACCAAAATAAAATGACTATGCACAGGACAAATACAAGACGCCCTTTACCTACAAAAGAATCAAAACAAAGTCATTCGTGCTTAATGAATCTTTGGAACTCAAGGTCAAGAGTTTAAAAATTGGGCAGGGAATGTGGTCCAGTGGTAGAGCACTTGCTTTGTAGGTGAGAGATTCCAAATTAGATTTCCGGAATCATGAATATGTACAAGTTCCCCCCACACACACACATGACTTTGAGAATAAGACAGAGAAATTACCAAGTGTTAGTTTTCTACCTATTATTAAGCAATACTATATTAGTGATATATTATCACCTGGAGAAGTAGTATAGTAGATAAGTAATTGCATTGCATACGGTCAGTCCTGATTTGAATCCTCAACACCGCATACGGTTCCCAAGCACTATGAAGAGTGATCCCTAATACAGAGCCAGGAGTAAATCTTGATCATTGCCAGGTTTGGCATAACTTAAGATGATTTTTCTGTTAATTTCAATTAAAGACCCAAGTTAATGCCCAATGTTGTAAAACTAAGTTAATACTTAGTTATTGATAAACAATCTCAGAATGAGCGTATATCTCAGCCTCTATTTATCTATGTCTAGTCTACTTTTCTATCATAGCACAGGAATATAAAGATTAATTATCACTAGGAACCTAGTAGTCTAATGGATCATATATACCAAAAGGAAAACAACATATTGGTTAAATTTACTGGTGATTGATATAAATCGACACTATTTGTAGATATAACTGAAATCATACAAGGGAATAAGTATTACTAAACTAGGTTTGCTGGTTATGTGTTGAAAACAAGTAAGGGGAAGAAACTGAAGAAAACTCTCCAAGGGTATTGGCTTGTCACCATAACTTTGATTTAATTCTCAAGTAAATCTGATAAGCTGTTAAGTGTGACAATTTTACAAAAAATAATATTTTTTTGTAGTTTACTTATACTCTTCTGCACACTGTAATAAAAATGCTTTCAAGGGAAAGCGCCTGCCATAGAGGCAGGCTGGGGGAGGGGGAGGGAATCAGGAGACATTGGTGATAGGAAGTGGGCATTGGTGGAGGGATGGGTGCTGGAACACTGTATTACTGAAACCAAAACATAAACATCTTTGTAATTGTATGTCTCACGGTGATATAATACATTTTTTTTAAAAAAATGCTTTCTAGGAGCAAGTCATCCTTGCTTAGTTTTCCAGAAAATAGCTGTTACATCTCTTTTGAAAGAAACATTACCATTGTGTGTGATTCTGAAGGCAAAAATGACTGAACAAGTCTGACATTAAAATGTAGAGAGAAAATGAGTATATAGTCAGGCTTTTAATGTTCACTATGTCTGATTATTCACTCGTGTGATACAGTCATTGGACTGAGCTGGTGAAAACGTGGGTAGTAGAGATGATTCTAAAACTTTATAAAATCTCCCTTGTGTAGCGAGATGTGATTGTAGATTAATAGTCATCTGATTCAAAATGTTGAACCGACACAATCACACTCTCTGCTGAGACAGTATTAGATGGCGAGAAATTCATAAACACCTAAGGTCACCTACAGCTTCTGGCACAGGATGGGATATTTCAGAGACTTTAGAGAATAGAGGGGCAGGAGGAGGCAAGGCACTAAGACCAGAAGGGAACGGACAGACACTTCTACTGAGCATTGGGTCCCTGCGCTGTCTTATCCTAAATGTCCAGGACACCGAATTCCTGCTTCCTCTTCTAAATGTCAGAACATTAGATTTCTGCACTCTTTTTTCTAAGTGTCCAGAACACTGGATTCCTGCTTTCTGTTCTAAATGCCTGACTCAGGACTGTAGGCAATCAGGCACTGGGACATTTTTGCCTCATGTTTTAAATACTAGGGAAAATAAAGCAGTTTTTTTTTTCCTGAAGAATTGGACAAAGCTGTCCTGAGAATACATTTTAGAAGTGTGGGTGTGAGTTCCTCAGAATAAATCAAAGTCTTCTGAATTTTAACATCTGCTGGTATTGGCCTATATGAGGTGGCCCACAGACTGGTAGAGAAAGGATTGTGGGACGGCCACACCATATTCCTAAAACACACACACTTACATATTTGTAAACCAGTGATGCATCAGGAAGTAAAATAAAATAAAGGTCAAATTTCAGCTCCCCATGAACAAGTTATTCAGTACACACTGGGAGTTGTTCCATTTTATTAATCTTAAAATATGAGCAAATATTCATGGATCAGCAGATTTTTGAAGAAACCCCATGACAAATAAAAGTAAACTAATAAAATAAAACATGAAACTAGACGTGATAAATAATTCAATAGATATAAACCAATTACCTTTCATCTGCATTACTACATATAAGCAAGAATAAATCAAAGAACCTAACTTTTTGATAAAAAAAAGAGAATAAGAGATTTTAAGAAATTCAGAAGAATATACAGATACAAATAAATTGTGGGAAATGCAACCAAATTAGTAGAAGTATTAGAATTGGAGTGTCTTTGTTTGATAAGCCTGGGGATTATCAAAAAGTAGGTTGGGGCTGGAGTGATAGTCCAGTGGGTAGGGCATTTGCCTTGCGCGGCCGGCCTGTGCCGGCCCGGGTTCTATCCCTGGCATCCCAGGTGGTCCCACGAGCACTGTTGAGAGTGATTCCTGAGTGCAGAGCCAGGAGTAACCCCTGAGCGTCACTGGGTATGACCCAAAAAGCAAAAAAAAAAGTAGGTTGGCAAAGAAAGATACTTGCCAACAATCAGAGAGTTTGATTCCTATGTACTCTTATGAAATGAATTGAGAAAGCATTTTAGAAAAAATGTGGTTGTATAGAAGGTATAAAACCTGCAGATGTGGTATAAAAAATACAGTCAATTCCAGGATGCCAGTTACAAATTCTCTAAAGTGTAAGCTGGCATTTATTTGTAGCAGGAGGGCAAAGGGCTCCAGATTGTAAGACTAAAGAAAACGATTTCCCCAAGATTTTGACTAAAGGAAACAAATTATAAATACCAAAAGGGGAAAAATGAATTCTGATTTTTTAGTTTTGGGGCCACCGCAGAATGCTTAGGGCTTATTCTGGGCTCCTGGAGATAATCAAGCAACCACATGGGGTGCTGGGAACTGAATCTGGGTCAACAGTGCGCAAGGCAAGTGCCAGACCCATTGTACTATCTCTCTTGCCCTGGAAAAAAAATAAGAAATATAAACAGAGCATAGCTTTTTGTGATGAATGATATATAGTTATAACAGCATGGGCATCACCAATTGGTTTTAGCTTTTAGAATCAAAGTAGACAAAGCCTAGAGGATTGTTTGGGGACAGGGAGGCGGGCATCCAAGCCCCATGGAGTTCAGTGTCTTCTATGTCTGTGCTCAGACCATGGTGCGATGGAAATTATCATGTGTTTCTGAAAATGAACCTCAGTTGATTACATGCAAGCTCCTTGGCAAAGACTTATTTTTTTTCTTAATACAGAATGTAATTATATAAAAAGTGAGCAATCAGGCTAGAGAAATAGCTCAACCAGGTGAGGACATATTTTGCATGGGGAAGACCCACATTTGGTCCCTGGCACTTCATGGCACCCTTGGCACTGCTGGGAGTGACACAGAGCAGGGGAGTACCCCCAAGCTCCTCTGGGTCTATTCCTCCACGACAATCATCCCTCTCCTCAAAAGTCAGCAACATTAACAATATAATGTAGAGCTACAGATAACAAACATGGTTATCTAAAAGAACAAGAAGCAAAGTACAGAGGGGTATTGATGTCAAATTACAAAAGGAAGCACTTGGTTATCTATAGTCTATGTATCCACAGAATAGAATCAGATTTACAAATGTAGCCAACTTGTTGGAGAGCGCTGGGTTCTAAGTGTGTTTTATTTATTTATTTATCTATCTATTTATTTATTTATTTATTTATTTATTTATTTATTTGTTTGTTTGTTTACTTGCTTTTTGGGGTCACAGCCGGCAATGCTCAGGGGTTACTCCTGGCTCTGCACTCAGGAATCACTCCTGGCGGTGCTCAGGGGACCATATGGGATGCCGGGATTGAACCTGGGCTGGCAGAGGCCGGCCACGCACAAGGCAAACATCCTACAAGCTGATATCGCTCCGGCCCTCTAAGTGTATTTTAGAGTGCAATCTCTTCCTTTTGTCTCCACGAAGGGGAAATAAACATAGCAAGGCAATATCCATTTATTCCTATTACCACATATATATTTAAGTATGCTGCAGCTTTATATTAATAGCTCTATTGAAATTCAATTTATACTAAATAAAAAGTATCAATTTTAAGTGCCCAATTCAACAATTTTATATATAAGTATATAGATATATAGAGATATATCTCTATATATACATATATATTCAATATAAAATTATTGAATATATATAGATAGATATAGGCATATCTATAGAGACAGAAACTGGATTAGTATCTGCCCAGATATATATTACATATGTATATATACACATATATATATATATATATATATGTCTATCAAGTTAAAAATCATCTCCATAATCTAATTTTAGTACATCTCATCACCTGGAAAACTCTTTTTATGTACATTAATAGTTACTCTTCATACCTCTTACCTCTGTGAAGAGCTGGGCAGATACTGATCCACTTTCTGTCTCTATAGATATACCTATCGGTACATTTCATACATAGGCACCATACTGTTAATGCAAAAGTGGATTTTCCTGTGCTAGTGGGTTCTTGAGAATTGTATGAAAGATTTACATACAACACTTGGAAGATTGAAAGTTAGTTTGTTGTACAGATGGTTCCAGGTCCCTCCCTATGTGTTCAGGCCTTTCTGTTACCCATGAATGATGTCCAGGCCCTGTCCCCAATGCTGCCCAGTCCTGTGAACGACTTCCCTGTCCTGGCCCAAGCAGTCTACACTCCTCCAGAGAGCGATGTTACTGTTCAGTCCCTGTGCTGCTCTCTACCCCTTGTCCACATTCCCGAAGATGGTCACAGCCACCCACGTGGGTCAGATCCTATGCCCCACGTGGCTGGGCCTCCCAGCTGTACCTCAGCAGCCCCCTAGTCCTAGGTTTCCTACTCTCGGGACAAGGCCAAGTGTGCATGGGTGAGAGTTCTGGGTTCAGCACTTCATCCCTCCTGGCATCCGAGCCCTGCCTGTGCCTGAGCTATCCTGGACATCCAATCCCTGCCTGTACCTGAGCTATCCTGGACATCCAATCCCTGCCTGTACCTGAGCCATCCTGGATATCCAATCCCTGCCTGTACCTGAGTTATCCTGGACATCCAATCCCTGCCTGTACCTGAGCTATCCTGGACATCCAATCCCTGCCTGTACCTGAGCTATCCTGGGCATCTGAGCTCTGCCGGTACTTGAGTTGTCCTGGGCGTCTGAGCCCTGTCCGGATTCTGCCCCTTGTGTGGCCCCGAGATGCCCCTTGACTAAGCCCTGACCTGGTGCATGCATCCCTACTTGACCTGGAGGCGGTGGAGAGAGCGGTGGGTCCAGGTAATGCTTGTTCCGAGAAAATGGAGAGACAGTCTGCTTCTTCGACCTTCTTCTGACTCTTCTTCTGAGCCTGAGCTTGAGCGCTTTCTTTCATCTGTGGCGAATCCCAGCCCCACCCTTCCTAATCTACGTCCTGATTGCCTACTTGTTCCAGGGGTGGAGATTTATAGTGCCCTGACGCTCTATACCTCAACCGCCATAACAGTATGGCTTATTTGTGACTGGTTACTTTCAGTTAGCATAATTTTTACCCAAACTTTAATATGTAGCAATTCTTTATTAATTTTTAATGTCAAATAATATCCCTGCATTAAATCATATCTTATTTCTCCATTACTAGATGAAGGATGTTTTTCTTCTGATTTTGTTATGCACCTCTGCTGTGACTATTCATGTATAAATCTTTGTGTGGATATATGTTTTCATTTCTTTAGGTAGATTTCTAGGAG
The DNA here is from genome assembly GCA_021461705.1 of Cryptotis parvus. Taxonomy (NCBI): domain Eukaryota; kingdom Metazoa; phylum Chordata; class Mammalia; order Eulipotyphla; family Soricidae; genus Cryptotis; species Cryptotis parvus. The sequence goes on along the minus strand of JAJIBD010031068.1, from coordinate 78,543 downwards.
TAAAATGGCTGCATCATATGCAATCCTTGATTAATATTATGAGAAACTGTCAGACTATTCCCGGATTCTAATTTCTCCACATCTTACCAATATTTGCTTTTGTCTTTGATTTTTTTTTTTTTTTGGTAACACCCGGCAGTGCTCAGGGATTACTCCTGACTCTGCACTCAGGAATTACTCCTGGTGCTGCTTGGGGAACCATATGGGATGCCGGGGAATCTAAACCGGGTCAGCAGGGTGCAAGGCAAACGCCCTACCCACTGAGCTGTCGCTCTGGCCACTGTCTTTGCTTTTTTAATTATATTCATTTTACTGGGTATGAAGTGAGATTTCATTGTCATTTCGACTTATCTTTTGCTAACGAGCGGTGAAGTTGAACATAATTTTTGTGTCCTCGTCAGACACTTACATGTTCTTTGGGAGAAATGTCTACTTGCATCTTTCAGCCAAGTCAGTGTTTTTTCAACATTTTTCCCTTATCCACCCCAATACTAACATGATTGGAGGAAGGAAGGAGGAAGAGAAGGAGGAAGAGAGCGGCATGGAATGCCTTCAAAGGCATCGAAGAAATAGCTAAAAGGACAAAGAACCTCCGGGTCCAGGCACATCTCTTTGACTCCACCGTTCTCCCTGCACTAACATACGCCTCAGAGACCTGGGCCCTATGAAAGCAGGATGAGAATGCTATTCGGGTCTCCCAGAGAGGAATCGAAAGAGCTATGCTTGGAATATCACGCCTCACTCAAGTGAGAGAAGGGAATCGGAGTTCTGACCTCCGTCGCTATTCCAGAATCAGGGGACGCTGTCTCGTTTGCCAAGGCATCGAAAATCAGATGGGCTGGACATGTAATGCGATTTAGAGACAACCTCTGGACTAGAGCCAGTTACTGACTGGATCCCATGGGATGTCAAAAGATCACTTGGCCACCCACCTACAAGATGGTCAGACTTCCTTGTCAAGACCCTGAAGGAATGGTTTGAGGCTCTTCATATTCCTGAATCAACCAGATGCCATTGGGCTACATTGACACGTGATAGGGTCCAATGGAAATGTTACTGGCGCCCGCTCAAAAAATCGACGAATAACGGGATTCAAGTGATCAAGTGAAGTGACTAACATGATATCCACCACCACTCCTTTGCAAATATTGTAAACAAGCTGTCCTCTATCTTCCATTGGTATATTGGGTAGGTATTTGGGGGTCATGTTAGCTGTACTCAGGGTTCAGGGTTTTCTCCTGGTTCTGTGCTCAGGCATCTTTCCTGGTGATGCTCCATGGAACCAGGCTGGACCCAAGAAGGCTTCTTCCTCACTGACTGTCTCTTGGTCCCTGTGCTCTACTTCTATCTCTCATGTATTTTATTTTTATTCCCCCAAAGTAATTATTTTGATGATACAATATATTTTGTTCTTGTTAGCCAATTACTATTATTTATCTCTCTACATTAAAATGGGTATAAAATGTAAATATTTTTATGTCATAAAATCATAAGCATCTAAGTATGTTGCAAGTTTTTCTGGATTTTTTTTTTTTTTTGCTTTTTGGGTCACACCCGGCAATGCTCAGGGGTTTCTCCTGGCTCTGCACTCAGGAATTACTCCTGGGTGCTCGGGGACCATATGGGATGCCGGGGATTGAACCTGGGCCGGCATGGGCCTGCTGCGCGCAAGGCAAACGCCCTACCCGCTGGGCTATTGCCCGGCCCGGATTTTTTTTATATTATGAGTGCTACTATTACTGTTGCGCTGCTAAAACAAAGTTACATTATACATCTTAATAAGCAATATTTATTTTTATTTATTTATTTTGTGTCACACCGTTAATACTGGCTCCTGGCTCTGCACTCAGGAATTACTCCTAGCGATGCTTGGGGGACCATATAGGATGCCGGGAATCCAACCCAGGTCAGGTACATGCAAGGCACATGTCCTACCCTCTGTACTATTGCTCCAGCTCCTATATAAGTAATCTTTAAAGTAACGAATTTTATTTGCAACAGACCTCTGAAATAATTCATGCATTAATTAATTAATTAATTAATTGCTAAAATGAATAATTATATTCATTTTCTCAAAAACTACAGTCACATACATATATATATATACAATCTCTAAGAAATATGACTTGCCAAAATAAGTATCCAAGCATGTGCAGAAGTATGCAAGTAATAAAATTATAGGTATGCATATTTTATGCTGCCTTAGCAAAGTCTTTAGATATTTGAAACCTTTACAAATCTGAAGCCAAAAGACACATACCGACCTATTATAAAAATGTTTTAATGATCTATCTGCTAATTAATCAATTAAGTATGCCGTTAATTTTGTTAAAAGCAAAGAATTGGAAAACATCTAACAGTAAAGATTTATCTTCATATGATTAATTACTCTATTTGTGGGAAGTAGGCCAAGAGAGGCTTCATCAAGTCTGATCTAGTGGCTATTAGTTTAACCCATTTATCGTCCACTTTGAAGCACCGTTTTAAATGAGTTAAATAAGGCTCCTGTAAGACATGCTTCCTTCTCATTAAATTAGGTGCTTCTAATTTAACCCATTACTTTTCACTCAGAAGCACACTATTTAACTCATTATATGAGGACAACGGTGGAATGAATGGTATACTTTCAATTTCAATACATTCTAACCAATGCAATATTAAAAATAAAATTAGCTTATCTCCCCTATGTTACTTACACTTTTGAAATTCAATTTTTATTTCATTTTTAAAATTTTGAAATTTTGGGTTATACCTGGCCATGCTCAGGGGTTACTCCTGACTGTGTACTCAGGAATTACTCCTGGTGGTGCTCCGGGACCATATGGGATGCAGAGGATCGAACCCAGGTTGGCTGCATGCAAGGCAAATGCCCTGCCCACTGTACTATTGCTCCAGCCCTGCTACTTACATTTTTAATGTCAAAAACATGTTGCTGGAGATTTAGTTTTTTCAAGTTTTAGATGAGGTGGGAACAATGAAAGTGGCCAAAAATTTGCAAGCAAACAGATTTTTACAAAACACCCTGGGAACTGGGCTAGAGACCTTAAGATTATCTATGCATGTGAGCCTGCAGAGGCTCCCAGTTCAGCCAGAGGAACATGCTCCCTGTGTTAGTGGCAGTGCTAGATGACCTTCAAATTCATTGTTTTTCCTACTCTTAGAGTTATGTATGTGGACTTTCAATACTATCTACAGGACATCATCACACCCAGAAAATTTATTTAGAAAAGATGATACTTGGTTTTTGGTTTCTTTTCTTTTTTTGTTGATTTTTAGGGTCACACCCGGCGATGCTCAGGGCTTAGTCCTGGTACTTTGCTCAGTAATTACTCCTGACAGTGCTCGGGGACCATAAGGGATGCCCTTGTTCAAACCCTGGTAGGCTGCGTGCAAGGCAAAGGCCCTACCGCTGTGCTATTGCTCCGGCCCCATAGCAAAAGATGATACTTGTTATATTTAGCTAACTAAGATGAACTTTCTCCCCCAGCTCCTGGTGAATTAAAGGCAGATTCTCCCCATCCTTTAGAAAGCTTACTTTCTTAGAGGTCACTGGTTAGATTGAGAGTTAGGATTAGCCTGGAAGAGTGTGTGCATGCCTCGTCTTTGATCCTAGACTCCACAAGGTATAATTTCATGGGCATTGAGTTCAAATTCTTCAGTTCCATTATTTCAAGAGAGGTTATTATTACACAAATGGGGAGGAGTAGATAGAAGGAGAGACAGGAAGAAGAAAGAGAGAAAGAGAGAGAGAGACCACTTCTTTGTGCTGGGGTTTGTTTTCAAGGAGAGAAATAAACTTAATATTTGTTTGATTAATATTTGCTTAATATTTGCTTTTCAATCTTGAAATGAGAATAAGAAGAATAGATGTTTTTTCTCTTTCATAATAAATTCATGGAAAGAAGTGGCAAGAAATCGAAGAGATAATCTGAAAGTTAAAGCACTTGTCTTGCACATGGTTGAATGGAATTTACTTCCTGGTACCAGAAGCTTTGTCAGGAATGATCCTTGAGCCTAGAGTAAGGACTAAGTCCCTGAGCACTACCAAGATGTGGCCCAACAGTGGCCCCCTCCAAAAGAAATTATTAAAAGAAAGAAAATTAATCTTCCTGTGCTGAGTAAATAAGAACCGACAAAACTGATAAAATATTGACATGTGCTTAGCTATTTGTAACTATTTCTATCCTTCAAAAAAAGCTGATTTTAAAGGAAAAGCTCAGAGATTCCCATGGAGAGCTTCAGTGTGTAAATCCTGTCTCCCCATCAACTGGATTTTGCTCATTTCTGTCTTTGGTTCAATCAGAACTAAAATATTAGCATTTCTCAGTGTTTGGAGTAATGCTACGCATTTGAACAGTCTATAATCATGCAAGATGGGAATGTTCTTTGAACCTAATTTGTCATTGGATAAACTATATTTAAAATTGATGAGCCAATGTTTTCACCTTTTAAATATTTTCTTCAACAATTTTTAATTAAAAATAATTTTTCAATAATTCACTATCAACAAATTCAATACACAATTGGGTAGTGGGGACCACACCCAGCAGTGGTCAGGAATCACTCCAGGTGGTGCTCAGAGGACCACATGGGGTACTAGGGATTGAACCCAACTCAACCACATGCAAGGCAAGTCTCCTACCACTGTAATATTGTTATGACCCCACCTTTTCAGTAGCTTTGAAAGAATCTTAGGTGAGCAGAGTGCTGAGAAGCCATTCAGGGTCAGTGTCGCTTAAGATAAGGGCAAATCTCCTGTGAACGTTATTGCTTTGTGCCTGGAGCAGCTTCTTCCACCTTTAGGGAACTCTGAATTGTATATGAAGTAGAATCTTTTATCCATCTGTACGTTAAAGCGTTAGGACAGAGCCATGCACCTTACTTAAGTCATCTTTCTAAATTTGGCGATTAAATTGGAAGAAAAATTTCATTTGGATAACTTCTAAAGTAAGTATTAATCAGTATAATGGACAAAAAACTTTTTGGCATCAGAAATAAAAGAACACTTTGGCAATTGAAATATCTCTGGTCTTTCCAAAAGCATATCTGCTATTCTAATGCGATTTAAAAGTGCAGTTTATTAAATTTGCAGAATAAAGTGCTTCTGAAAGGTTCAAGGAGTCTTTACTGTGCTCTCCCCACACATTTTCTGGATAATATAGTAATAAAAGGAATTTCTAGTTAGGAAAAGGCAAAATTAAGCCTGGATCTGGAGAGGGTTCTCTAATATAATTCCCCCCCCCCCAATGCAATTTGGTGCTTATAAATAATTGCATTGATGGATGTCTGATTTTGGAACCTGCCAATAAAGTTGAGTGTTGTTTTATTTAGTTTGTATTGGTGGTGCTTGCAATTGTAGGGATTATTTTACTTGGATGTAATTTGAGCATACTTGCCACTGATTATTGCACCATTTCTTGCATCAGCAGCGTAATTTTTTTTCTTTTTTGGTTTTTGGGTCACACCTGGCAAAGCTCAGGGGTGACTCCTGGCTCTTTTGCTCAGGAATTACACCTGGCAGTGCTCGGGGGACCATATGGGATGCTGGGGATCGAACACTGGTCGGCCGTGTGCAAGGCAAACACCCTACCCGCTGGGCTATTGCTCCGGCCCCATAAATTTTGTAGGAATAGAATGAGCAAGAGGAGCAGTCTCCATTGCACCTTTTGGGACTATTTTCACATAACACCAAGTACGAGACTTCACAAAGAAGGCTCGTACTGATTCTGCCGTGTGACCTGGACTATTATTCATAAACTCTCCAAACGCCATTTCCCTTCATAACAGAGTGAAAAAATACTCACTTCACTAGAATCTTATGGGAATTATGTGCCATAATATTTTGAATTTGCCTTGAATTCTACAGGCAAACAGTCTAGGCTCAACCTCTAAACATTTGCTTCTAGATTTGTTTAAAATGAGAATGACTGGGCTGGAGAGACAGTACAGCGGGAAGGTGTTGGTCTTCCCGTGAGGTCAACCCAAGTTTGATCCTTGCATCCCCCCATACAGTCCCCCAGCACCACCAAGAGTGACCTCTGGAGCCCAGAGCCAGGAGTCACACCTGAGAACCACCAGGTGTGGTCCCCCAAAACAAACAAATAAAAAAGAATGACTTCATTCATTCATTCATTCATTCATTCATTCATTCATTCCATCCATCCATCCATCCACTCACTCACTCACTCACTCATTCATTCATTCATTCATTCATTCATTCATTTTTCCTTTTTTTGGTTACATCCGACAATGCTCAGGGGTTACTCCTGGCTCTGTACTCAAGAATTACTTCTGGCAGTGCTCAGGGGGACCATATGGGATGCCAAAGATTGAACCCGGTCGGCCGTGCAAGGCAAATGCCCTACTCACTGGACTATCGCTCCAGCCCATGAGAATGACTTTAGTACTTAACTCAGTGGGATTCTGTGATGAGACAATTAAATTATTCAGACAAATGACTTTGCATAGTGCCTGGTACAGAAGTTTGTTAATATTATCAATATGCATCTGCACATGCTTAGTAAGTGTTCTCTTCCATCGCACGATTGTCATTTCATTGCCCTTTAATTCTCCTCAGTTTTGGTCAGCTGGTTGATGGGGCTTTCTGCCATTTTGCTTCTTCTCTTTAATTTCCCATGACATTTGACCTCTCCCAACTGATTAACAACTTTTTTGTAGCATACAAGAGCTGAAAAGTTCTAAATAATGCTTTTAAATGCTCAGAATATTTGTTGACAAAATTCAGGTCGACACTTTGACAATATTTTAAGGTTTCCCCGATTTAATAAATCCTAGCCATCCCAAGATTAATGGGTTGTAAAATATATATTTCACCTCCCCGACAAATCGTGCCATGGAAGCAAAGGTATTGCTTTAGTCACGGTGAATTTGAAGCCTACTGGGATCGTTTTGCTTCCAGCCCTGCCACCTCTCAAGCTTATTCTCTGAGCTTTCACCTTATCCCACTGGCATTTATTGTTGGTTCCCAGCCCTACACCATGCTCACTACTGAAGGTCCCTCCTCCGCTCTCTCCTCTTCTCTCCTCCACCTTCTCTCACCAATCTCACAGCTAATAAATATTAAGCTATGAAAGAAGATATCAGCTTTATTTAATCCATTCATACTGACACTTCAACAGCGATCAAGGTTAGACAGATGAAATTCTCTGTGTATTTTTATGTATTGGGATCCAATCTGAAGAGAGACACAAGTCTTAGGCTTTCTTGTCATTCTTGAAAGGGGAACTCTAAAGGGTCTGAATAAAAGATAGATCTGGAAAGCAGGAAATTAAGTAGAGAGCAGCTGTTTCCAAATTTACTTGGTTTCCCGTCCCTTCCTTAGGTGAGCAAAAAGGATGCCGCCACCCCGTCCAGTTACCACTACTCCACCCCGCATACAAGAATAATTGCACGCAAGGCTGCTACTGATATAGGCAGGCAGACAGGAGGGGCCCCTACATGGCAGTAAGCTGTTGCCATTAGGCTGTTACCTTTTGGAACCAAGAATAAGGACGTGATAAGACCCATTAATCAACAATAGACCCTGAGGAAGCTGGATCCACCTTCTTCGCACACAGCCCTTAGCCCACATCAACTTTGATGGCCCAGCAGAAGATTCCAGAGCATTCCAACCCAAAGGGATAAAAGCCCCCTTTGAAAATCAGCCAGGGCTTGCTGGCTCTCAACCTCTGGAGCAGCCCTTATCTCCCTCTTGAGATGTGTACACTCTCTCTTTCCCTATTCCTTCCCTGTCCTAAAACCTCCTTAACAAAATTTGTTTTACTTCACTGCTCCTGACAATTATTTTTCTGCGAGGAAGACAAGACCCTGAGGAAACCCTGGGTAAGGCCTAGGACTGACTTCCCTTTCCTGCAAAGAGCAATTCCTCGCTCCAGCCTGAGTCCATGGCTCCCCGAGAAATCTCGAGTGGTGGGGATCAACTCCCGTGCCTAGAGATCAGGTGGACATCAGGTGTGGCTTGATGGCCACCTGGTAGGGCTGGTGGGGCTTAGGCCCACGCCGTGCAGGGGCTCATCGCAGACTTTATCAGTCGTTAGCCTGCCCAGCGGGTCCCGGTGGCATAGACAGCTGGGGAGAAAGCGACCATCTCTCCTCCCCTTCCGGCCTCACATAAGCCTCCCGTGGGGTTCACCTGTATCACTACAACTTCCCTGGACCATACAGACAGGATTATCTGCAGGAACTCTAATATAAAGAAAATATTCTCAGTGAATAAGAGCCCTGCGTTAGTACCCTGGACCCACTGTTACGGAGACCTGGCCTGAGGCACCCTTTTACCTCTCAGCATCTTACGTAGAAAGCAGGACGGTAACATGTTTCATCTCTCCTAAGCCACTAAATATCATCTCCAACAAATGCCATAGGAATCACGTGAACAATAACTTAAGAGGAGTGAGAAATAAGAAATAAAAAGTTCATTTCTCGGTGCTAGGGCCTCTTCCTTCTCAGGAATTTTGTTTTGTTTTATTTACATTTTTGTAGTGCAAGAGACAGAATCCAGTTCCTCGACATGCAAGGCAGGTGTTCTGCCTTGAGCCACTCCCCTGGCCCTCTGTTCTGTTGAAAGCATCACCTAATGGGCAACAGTGTGGAGGGAGAATAAGAAGGAAGAACCCAGCCTACAAACGGAATAAACAAAGCAAAAGTCTAAGTCTCAGGAAAATGAAAAAAAATGGTGAAGGATTTATCTGGAAAAAAATTAGATTACTTTCTATTCCCAAGAGTCTATAAAGCATAGCATTTGAAATACATTTCCAATGGTGTTCATTTTTTATTTATTTTTTTTTTTTTTGGGTCACACCCGGCAATGCTCAGGGGTTTCTCCTGGCTCTGCACTCAGGAATTACTCCTGGCGGTGCTCGGGGGACCATATGGGATGCCGGGGATCGAACCCGGGCGGCATGGGCCGGCTGCGTGCAAGGCAAAAGCCCTACCCGCTGGGCTATCGCTCCGGCCCCTGGTGTTCATTTTTTAAAACTCAGAACATTCTTTATTAAATATAACATAAAGTTGGAGGGCTTTAAAACTACTGCAGCAGATCTGAACAATAGATAAAAATATTTGGATTAAGAATGAGGTTTAAAGAAAAAACATGGAAGTTATGTTTTCTAGTTTAAAAGTCAGAGTCAAATAAATATTGATGGCTTTCAAAGATTTGAATGTCATGCAAAGTTAATGTGAAGAAGCAATCTAAGATAGAATCTTTTAATACAGTATTTGAATAGACTAATAGGAATATATTATTTACTCAGCTTTAGAACCATTGCAAGGCTATCCACTTCACAGAGCTGCCATAAAGATTAAACACGATACCTACACAAAGCACCTGGCAAAGTAAACCATGCAAATACTAAATCTGGTCGATGGTGACCACTTCTATTCTGAAAATCATATAAAGTTCTGAAAGCTTTCTATTCCTTGTAATATATCCTAAAATGTTACCTTTTTTATTTAACTGTTTTCTATTCTTTGAATTTTTTTGTAAATAGATTTTGTCTGCTTAAATATTTTTAAATGGTTTTCATACATTTTAAATATGTGCAGTACACAGAACATATATACATATTGTATTGCTACTTATATGACATATAATTACCTCAATGTATATTACTATGGCAGTGTAGTATATATAATCACTCTAGAGCTTATTATGTGTATGTCTCACACATATTTGATTTTCAGCCTTTCCTCTTGCTGTAACATTTATAATTGGTGGAATGCATAAGCTCTGTGATATTGTATGCTTTGATAAAAGCATGCCCTGGGTTCAACCCACACTTTTTCAACCTTCAGAACAATAGCATCACCCTAGAACATTTCCTTGCAATTCTCCCCAATCATTTCCACCTTATACTTTTTAAACAACAAAATTCCTTTTTCCTTTCTAGCATAGATGAGCTTGCCTTTTCTCAGAATTGCAAACAAATGGAATTTGGACACTGTCAGTATCTTTTAAGATGTCTTTCACTCCATAGCAGTATATATTACCATGTTGTATACATCAGTAGCTGCCCTTTGTGTTGCGCTCAGATATTTTCTAAGCCCTTTGGAGATAGCAGCAGTGAACAGCGCTCTGACTCTGTATTGTGTCTCTTGCCAGCACTTTTACAGAATTGTCCATATTTTAAGTGTTCCATTGACATCTGGTGAGTCAACGGTGAATGAACATGAGTTATTTAATCAGTCAATTGGCTGTCATGCTTCTTCTATTTTTGTAACACCAAACAGCTTCCAAAACTACAGAATTAACTTTCATTGAGTTTCTAACTCGATCTCTGACATATTTGCACTTACCGAGATCAGAGTTATATATCCCGGTGTCAGAAGCCTGCCTGCTTGACTGGAGGAATCCAGGGATCCGCCCATTGCAATTCTGCAGCAACACTGACTGCATTCCTGCAGCAACGAAGTGTGCTACTGCCCGGCTGGGCGAGAGCCAACCCCAGGCTTTGTCTCTTGCAGGCGGAAATGCTTATCTTCTATCTTTGCAAACAGGAAACCTCATACACCTTGACTTGATTTATTAAACCACCATAAAGGTCAGCAGAGAAATCCAGATGGTGCCTGGGGTATTTCTGCTGCTAGCTTGTCACCGAACTGCAGAAGCAGCATGGATTTTGTTGCAGTTTGGAAAGACAAGACTGAACAAACAGGGTTAGTCCTGTTGATTCCACCCCTTGTGGCTGTGACCTGCCTGAAGCGATGCCAATGAAGCCTCTTAACGTCCCCTGCTTGTCCTTTCCCCTCTGCATCTGCTGACTGTGATTAAGGGCAACACACCGTGGAACAGGCCTCTGGGGGAGGAGGCGTTACCTTCACTAGTTCTGTGCAGCAAGAATTGAGGGGTTAAAAGCAACCATCATCATTTCTGCTTGGACAGCAGCAAGTTCCTGTCATCTCGAATACTGTACGTGTTCTGAATAGAAATCTGCCTTTCATCTTGAATCTATTCAAATGAGTCACAGTCCTGCCGCAATCTGAGATTTATAGAGCTGCAGAGCAATGCTCTATGATGCATTACTTCACAAAGTGCCGCTGTAAAATCCAGCAAGCTTACATTACAATGGGGGAAAGTTTTCTTTGAAATATATTTCCCAGGAGATAGGAAGATTCATGTATGAGTCCTACAGTGAGAAAAATACATGAAGAAATAAACTTGTTACAGAAACAGAGAAAAATGTACTTGTAACTCCTACAGGCTATACATTTTCTTACTGATTTTGAATATATAAGATGTCTAGAAAGCATGGAAAGCTCAAATTATAAGATGTTCATGCTATAGCTTTCCTTTTCATCATTTATAGAATCATGAGGGATATTTTGTCAAAAAAATTACAATGAGAGTGGAAATTGAGGGCATTTTAATAAGAAAAAAAATAGTGAAGGTTATATAAAAAAAAAAGGTTGCTTTTAAAAGTTTGTATCAGCTCCCTTTCATTTTAGCTTGCTGTTTCTGGAAAAGAAGTTTTGAGAACTGATGTCTTAAAGGGACACTCCCAGTTAGCACAATTTACTGATAGAACAAATTCATTTTACATTAAAGAATTTGAGACCTAAAACAAACACCCAACACTAATCGCGCAAATGGACCTTTCTTTTAGCAATTTCCTCATTGTGTAGATGAGTCCGTAGTTATGTTCACCCAGCATAAGAGGTTTACTTCATGCACACTAGATTCTGCAAGATACAGTAGCGTGATGTGATTATCTGATTCTGCAGAGACAGAGGCAAGCAGTGCTTCATGGCTGCAGCGTGTGTGCTGAACAGATCACTGCTCAAACGGAAACAGACAGAGCCTAGCCTTGAAGTCGCTGTGTGGGTGGCAGATTATTTAACCTCTCTGAGCCCTAGCTGTTTGCTCACAAAAACAATAACCATCTTCTGCTGCTGATTTAGTAATCATTAAATATTAGACAGAAAATTCCTGTCATATGGTGAATATAATACACATGGTCCATTCCTTTGTGTCTCCTTGCCTGGATTACATGATGCCAGTTTCACTGCCACCAGGAGTGACTGGAGGCCCATTTGCTGTTCTGGTCTAGGGCTTTTCCCACCAAGTGTTGGTAGCAGAATTTTGCTTTCCAGACTCTGGATGATGCTTTTCATGGGGTCCCTGTAAAAATTTGGTCATCTGGGCTAGAGTGATAGCCCAGCGGGCAGGGCATTTGCCTTGCACGGCCGGCCCTATGCCGCCCTGGGTTCAATCCCCTGTATCCCATATGGTCCCCTAAGCACTGCCAGGAGTAATTCCTGAGTGCAGAGCCAGGAGAAACCCCTGAGCGTCACCGGGTGTGACCCAAAAAACAAACAAACCAAAAAAAAATTTGATCATCAATCTGAGCTTTCCAAAGAAACAGTCACTCCACAAGTTCCTAGTCTGGCAAAAGTCACCAGGGCCTAGAAATCTCAAGGGTTGGACACTTTCAGACAATCTAAAGCTTTCTGGCACTAAAGAAGTAAAATTTTCTCGTGTTCTAGAGCTACATTTTATGAACTCTGCTAATGTGAATGTATTTGGCATTTTAACTGAATTATTTCAGAAAAATATATATTTATATATAGGTGCGTGTATTATTATATAAAGGGGTTTAGAGAGATAGTAGGGATAGTAGTTGGTAGAAATATTTTCATGAATATCACCAACACATGTTTATTTGTTGCTTTCATTTATTTATTTTTTTTTGGTATGAGGCTACACGCTAACTCTGCTCGTGGCTACTCCTGGTAGGGTCAAGGTAGTGCTGGGGATTGAACCTAGGCCCAAGCATGCAAGCCATCTGCTTCACATATTGTGGTATCTTTCTAGTCTATGCACAAGTGCATACACTCACATACACACAATTTTTGTCTCTTAGGAATATACATTGTTGGCAGTCCTCAAACAATTTCACATTGGTGGAGAAATATGATTAAAAGGGGAATAAATGGATGCACAAAAGTGCCACAATAGCCAATGAAATCCCTCCTGGATAAAAAGGAGAGAGAGCTACAATCACCTGTGCTGAGCCGAAGGCAACATCAAGGTTACTTTTGTAAGTGGATTTCCCTAATGCTGCTTGTTTACCTTTGCTTTGTCACACAAAGTCTTGGACATTCAGCAAAATGCAGGCTGAGGATTTCAAAAGGAGGATGACTGGACAGATTGTCATAAACAGGGCTGGCACCAGGCAGAACAAAGCTGAAGGCAAGGTCACCAAAACCCAGACGCATGCTGGTTTTAGGAGCTGTGCTTCAGAGCAGTGGTGGGGAGTGTGGTGAGGACTGTGCAGGGGAGAGAGAGAGAGAGAGAGAGAGAGACAGACAGACAGACAGGCAGGCAGGCAGGCCGACAGACAGACAGACAGACAGACAGGCAGGCAGGCAGGCAGGCAGGCAGGCCGACAGAGAGACAGACAGACAGACAGACAGAAAGAGAGACAGAGACAGAGACAGAGAGACAGAAAGACAGAGACAAAGAGAGAGACAGAGAGAGGAGAGAGAGAGACAGAGAGACAGAAAGAGCAGAGACAAAGAGAGAGACAGAGAGACAGAGAGAGAGAGCGAGAGCGAGAGAGAGAGAGACAGACAGACAGACAGGCAGGCAGGCAGACAGACAGGTAGGCAGGCAGGCAGGCAGGCAGACAGACAGAGAGACAGAGACAGAGAGACAGAAAGACAGAGACAGAGACACAGAGACAGAGACAAAGAGAGAGAGAGAGAGAGAGAGAGAGCCCTAGAGTCATAAGCCAACAGATGATCCTCTCTCGCCATGCCTTCTTCCTGGGTTCAACAAGGAATAGGGCCCCGCCTCTCACTCCTAGCCCCTCACCTCCAGAACCCAAAGGCCAGCACTCAGCCAGTCACTCCCTGCCCCGGCAGCCTCCTCCCTGCTTCCTGGTTAGCCTCCAATGCAATCAAAGGCTTGAGCCAGGAGCAAAACGCTAATGGAACGGAGATCTCTGAGAGCGATCTGAAACTTGGACAGAAAGAACAGATACCAAAGGCTGAGCTCAAGAACACCTCAGAGCGTGGAGTGTGCGACCCCAACAGCTGAAGCGCTGGGTTTCTAAGGGCAGAGCAGGAAAACAATCCCGCTGACACTTCTCAAGCACCTTTCAAAGGGAACGAAGCAAAGGGCTTAACTAGGTTCCCTGCCCCACTCTCTTCCTCTCCACAGACTTCCAGTGGCCGATAAAGGAGAAGACCAGGAGCGAGTAAGAGCGCACATTTGCTAGGGGCAAGCGAAATTCACAGCAGCCCAGTCGCCTTGGTCTGAAATCCTAGAACGACCGAGCAAGACCGACTGCGAATAAAGTCCTTGGTCTAGAGCCGTTTACCCCCCCCCATGCCAGGGTTTCTAGAACTGCATTATTTGAGGTGATTGATTGTCTAGGAAGCCCCATGGAAGTTTGCTACTAAGAAGAGTATATTAGAAATAGAGGTTTCTAGAGGCGAAAGGACGTCGGAGCTGAAGCTTCTTCGCCCCACCTTCCAAACTGAGAAGAGCAATAGTGCCACGAGCGACGGTGGCGACCCAGGAGGGACGCGACTCAGGCGTCACTCTCCGACTTCAACAAAAGCTCAGTAAATCCCTCCTCGAAGGCTACTCTCATACAAAAAAAATATATCAAGAGCTTGCTTAGAAACAAAATCTGAGGGTTCCGATGAAAATACAGGGAACTGGGGGGTCCCTCACATAACTCGGGCAAAGCTCCCCGCAACCAGCGGCTGGCTGCGTCCTTGTGCACCTCGTTTTGGGTGTCGCGCGGTGGGCAAGAGGCAATCGCTGGCTCCTACCAGACTCTGTGATTTATTTATTAGAGATCGGGAGTGGAGAGGGGTGGGGATAACAACGTGGCTACTTTCTGTGCGCCCCAGAAGGTCTCGACGTGGGTGCTTTGGGGAGAAGTCACCGGCCATTCCGGGCACGGAGCCGCTTCTCCGAAAATCGGCCACCTGCAGGGCTTCTCGGAAAGCATCAGGTTGGGACTGCACCTGGGGCCAAAGAGGGACAGGCCTTGCAGGGCGGTGGAGGTGGCGGTGTCAAGCCGGAACCGAGTGTGAGGCAGGGAACAGCCCCGGAGCTGCCGGCCGCAGCGCGCGGCGCCGCCCGGACAAGGCTGACCCAAGCCGGGTTTCAGACCCATCGTCACCCCGGGCTGCAGTGCGCTGCCAAGCACCCGGGGCCTCCTTCCCCGAGAAATAAAGCGAGTCTAGGGACAGTGAAACACGCTTAGTCAGTGCCGAGAAACCCTGAACTGGACTCGCGCGTGCCGCAGTTTCCCGTGGGTGCGATTGCTGAGATTCTGCGCTTTAAAGAGCCCAGTGCGAGGAAGGCAAGAAAGGGCCGAGAAAGCTCTGAAGGAAGACTCGGAAACTTTCCTCGGTAGATGCCGCAGCCTTGCACCTTCACCATTAGCTGGTGCTTCCAACGCCCTAGCGGCGCCGCAGTCACACTAACACCACGCAGGGGAGGTGGAGGGAGGGAAGCGGGTGGAGATGAAGGGGGGTCCTTGTGGGAAGGAAGGGGCGATTTGCAGGTGTGTGCGTGCGTGTGCGTGCGTGCGGGCGTGCGTGTGTGTGTGTGTGTGTGTGTGTGTGTGTGTGTGTGTGTGTGTGCGTGCATTGAGGATAACAGGACATGGAAAACTGGACTTTTCAATAGGCGAGTGAGAATCTTTGGGTGCACTCGCGCTAGGAGGTCAAGGAGTAAATCGGATGGGATAAGAGTAGGGAAAGGAAATGAGTGAGGGGCTACCGGATGGCAGAGATAAAACAGAGGGTCCGAGAGAAAAGTGATCAGAAGGCGCGCCGCAGCCTCTGGCGGCCTCCGCCCTGCCTTTTGCGCAGAATCGTCCGTGCGGCTGCAGCAGCGCGCGGCCCCCACCCGCCCTGCGCGCGGTGATCGATGGCCGCCTGCGTCAGGACGCTCCCCGGCCTATAAATAGAGGCTGCAGGACGGCGCCGAGCCGCACACAGCCATCCATCCTCCCTCCTCCGCTCCCTCTCTCCCCGTTCTTCCTTCTCTCCAGACCCCGAGTTCGCCTGCAGCCGGAGGGACACCGATCGCCACCATGAGCTCCTTCAGCTACGAGCCGTACTACTCGACCTCCTACAAGCGGCGCTACGTGGAGTCGCCCCGGGTGCACATCTCCAGCGTGCGCAGCGGCTACAGCACGGCGCGCTCCGCTTACTCCAGCTACTCGGCGCCCGTCTCCTCCTCCCTGTCGGTGCGCCGCAGCTACTCGTCCAGCTCCGGCTCTCTGATGCCCAGCCTGGAAAACCTCGACCTGAGCCAGGTGGCGGCCATCAGCAACGACCTGAAGTCGATCCGCACCCAGGAGAAGGCGCAGCTGCAGGACCTCAACGACCGCTTCGCCTGCTTCATCGAGCGCGTGCACGAGCTGGAGCAGCAGAATAAAGTCCTGGAAGCGGAGCTGCTGGTGCTGCGCCAGAAGCACTCGGAGCCGTCCCGCTTCCGGGCGCTGTACGAGCAGGAGATCCGCGACCTGCGCCTGGCGGCCGAAGACGCCACCAACGAGAAGCAGGCGCTGCAGGGCGAGCGCGAGGGGCTGGAGGAGACCCTGCGCAACCTGCAGGCGCGCTACGAGGAGGAGGTGCTGAGCCGCGAGGACGCCGAGGGCCGCCTGATGGAGGCGCGCAAAGGCGCGGACGAGGCGGCTCTGGCCCGCGCCGAGCTCGAAAAGCGCATCGACAGCCTGATGGACGAAATCGCTTTCCTGAAGAAAGTGCACGAAGAGGAGATCGCCGAGCTGCAGGCGCAGATCCAGTACGCGCAGATCTCCGTGGAGATGGACGTGTCCTCCAAGCCCGACCTCTCGGCCGCGCTCAAGGACATCCGCGCCCAGTACGAGAAACTGGCGGCTAAGAACATGCAGAACGCCGAAGAGTGGTTCAAGAGCCGTTTCACGGTGCTCACCGAAAGCGCCGCCAAGAACACGGATGCGGTGCGCGCCGCCAAGGACGAGGTGTCCGAGAGCCGCCGCTTGCTCAAGGCCAAAACCTTGGAGATCGAAGCCTGCAGGGGCATGAACGAGGCGCTGGAGAAGCAGTTGCAGGAGCTGGAGGATAAACAGAATGCTGACATTAGTGCCATGCAGGTACCGCACCCTGCAAAAAACGAGGGGGCGGGTAGGAGTCACAGAATGGGGGCTGGGGTGGGTGCTGGAATTAACAGCAAGCCCACGACTAGAAACCAGTGAGCAGGCATTTGCTGGCACCGATTACGGGGTGGAATTTGGCTGTTGGCATCTGTGTGAGTGGGGGGTGGGCAGTTGGAGGGGTCTAGGGGCGACAATGCAGTTTTGGAAGCCGCCCTTGGTTCACCTGCCCAGCCCTGCAGGGCGTGGGGGTGCGGTGGTGGAAGGGGTGGGGGGCTGGGCGTTGCCCCTGGCCTGTCTTTGCACAGTCCTGCATTAACCACAAGTTGTTTTGCAGCACCGGTAATCACCGGTAATCATCTGCGAAGAACTCTCAATCAGTTCTTTATGAGGAGTTTCACCAGCCACTTTCTTCCGTCCTAGCTGGATTTAGGAATACAGCCAAAAAGACAATAGGCTGTGATACTGTGACAATGTCTCACAGCATTTCTCTATAGGATCTCCATCTGTCTAGGGGAAAAGTAGTTAATATAGCTACATAGAAAAAATATTAGGTAAAATAAATTATTTAAATCTAAATATCTTCTATAAAGAAATGGACCAGTTTCTAGCACGTGACCTGGATAAAATGAACTATAAATAGGGTTCCCCCACTCTTTTAAATAGATTTAATTATGTGCAGGCATTCTGTGATGACCAACCAGTAGACTGCGTTCGTTCAAAGAAAAAAATTTACATCCATTTTTGGTTTTCATGTCATGAAACTGAATGGGGGTGGGTGGGCAGAGAAAGAAATATTTAAAAAGAGAAGGTGCCATTGTCTCAGGGAGATTTATCTCGGTGTAGTTTGATTTTTATTAAGACTAGGCCTCTGCAGTGATGCTGTAGCCAAATAATTGCATCTGGGACTTATGCTTGGTTTTCTCTCTCTTTCCCCCACATCCATACAGGACACAATCAACAAATTAGAAAATGAATTGAGGACCACGAAGAGTGAGATGGCCCGGTACCTGAAAGAGTACCAAGACCTTCTCAATGTGAAGATGGCATTGGATATTGAGATCGCCGCTTACAGGTGAAAACAGACACCACATTCAACCCAACCCAGCAAATCAGATTCCATTTCTATTGACCCAGAAACCTTCACAATCTTTGAACAAATGATTAAGAATTGAACTCTGTAATAACAAGCCCTTTCTTAGCTTCCGTTGCATTTTTTAAAAAATCCAATAGGACTATTTTTGCTCTCATTTTCCTTTTTTTCCCTCCTATCAATCATAACATCATGATGTTGTTTAGATATTTTGACATCTGTCACTTTAGTGTTTTCCAGCCCTGCTCTTGGTAGCAAGTCAGGGTGGCCTTCAGGGAAAAGAGGAGAGTTGGGCTCAGGGCCAATAACTCAACACATTTCATGTTGTTGTTTTTCCTCTTTCTCTCTCCATAAAGGAAACTCTTGGAAGGTGAGGAAACCCGGCTCAGTTTTACCAGCGTGGGAAGCATAGCTAGCGGCTACACCCAGAGCTCCCAGGTCTTCGGCAGGTCCGCCTATGGTGGCTTGCAAACCAGCTCCTACCTGAT
The DNA here is from genome assembly GCA_021461705.1 of Cryptotis parvus. NCBI lineage: Eukaryota > Metazoa > Chordata > Mammalia > Eulipotyphla > Soricidae > Cryptotis > Cryptotis parvus. Next base: position 59,839 of record JAJIBD010031068.1, on the reverse strand, counting down.
GTCTGCACGCTCCTTCCCATCCTACTACACCAGCCACGTTCAGGAAGAGCAGATTGAGGTGGAGGAGACCATTGAAGCCACGAAAGCCGAGGAAGCCAAAGATGAGCCCCCTCAGAAGGAGAAGCTGAAGAAGAGAAGGAGAAGGAAGAGGCTGAAGAGGAGGAAGGAGCCAAGAGGAAGACGGTAGGATAAGCACCAAATCCCTGCAACTTCCAAGGAAGACTAGGCCTTGGCTATGTATTCATTCTAAACCCAGTCCTGAGTTTAGAATCTTAGTTTATGTCTTCAACAAACATTTGGCAAGCATTTGATTTCTCAAGTTGGCAGTTTTCCCAGTGATACATGTCTCTATTTCAATTGGTAGTTTGAAGAAATTAATATTTAAAAATGCCATCTTCCTGTGTTTTGTTCCTATTAAGCATTTTAAAATATATTCCTCTCATGCAATGTTTTTGTGTCCTAAGGGACCCAAATGAATACCTTATATATAATGTAATGAAGTCCCACAGAGAAGCAAAGCTTCTATTCCTGCAAACTCCATTTGAATAGGTATTTAGTGGCAGTGAATCCTGGTGAGCATTGATGGCTGCACTTGCCCTGTGAGAGTGGATCTCTCCGTGGTTTGGGGAAACATTCTTGCTAGGGTTATCACACAAAACTGTGGCATAAGGATTTGGACTGTGCTTACCCTTGATTTAGAATTCATAAACTTTCTTTTCATGTTTAAGCTGCCAAGGAAGAATCTGAGGATGCAAAGGAGGAAGAAGAAGGAGGTGAAGGTGAAGAAGAAGAAACCAAAGAAGCTGAGGAAGAAGAAAAGAAAGATGAAGGTTCTGGAGAGGAGCAGGCGACGAAGAAGAAAGATTGAGCCCCCTCCTTTTCTTAACTCTTCCAAGAATAAGTCTTCCCAAATCCGGTCAACCCATCACCAACCAACCAGTTGAGTTCCAGATACTATATGAATTAAGAAGTCAATTATGTTTATTTCTGAGATGACTTAGATTGGACATTAAGTGCGTGCTATGACCTTTCTCCTTATGCAGAGTACCTGTTTGCTTGCAGAGTGGCTTCCTGGCTTGCTGCCAGTCTGTGCATGGTCCACACTTATGAGTTCAGGATTTATGGCAATGAGTAATGCAGATGTTTACAATAAAGAGGCTCACATGAACAAATGAGTTTACTAATGTTACTGTTAAACACCATGGAAAAAATAGTCCTTTGAATCTTTGGTGGTTAGAGATTAAAGTCCTTGAATTATGTGCAATAATAGTAAATAAAGTTACACTCAATGACATGTCTTGCTGTGGTTGTTGACTTACTTAAAATGTCTCAAGAAGGTACCAACATAAACCACATATAAGTGGATTATTGACCTCAGAATTTTTTAAATCAAAAATTTTATACCAATTTTTATACTGCATTTCTCCTGTGGTAATTCCCAGGGATAAAGTTAAGTCATTAGCATTCAAGAACTCTCTTCTCTTTCCATTCCCAAATGTTACTACTATAAATGAGTAGTAATAATAATTTATTCTAATAGTGAATGAGAGTCTCTAGAGGTACTTTTTGTTTTATAGCTATAAAATAATTTGCCCCATAAAGTATACCAGAGTGGAGAGGAGGACTTTGTTGGATGCAATTCTGAATTTATGTGATAAATATATCTTTGATAGTATATAGGTAATCACAACACAGATATGGAATAGTAAATGCAGTGTGGATAAGAATATGAAATCTACTCATTCATCATTTTAATGGCATTTTAATATGCTCTAAATATCATGAGCAGAGATTGACCTCCCAGCAATGCTCTAATCAGAGGGAACTTTCCTTTTTTTTAATCAGCTAATAATTTGGGATAGAAATAGTAAGAATAGAAATAGGTTTATTTGTCATTGGAAACATGTTGCCTGTAATCCTGAGCTCATGACTGAGTGTGTGGTTAGCTTAATTCTATTGCTTCAAATAAACTGCAGTAAATGCCATCTGTTTTCAAACCTTTTAAAAACTACAGATACAGAAAATGAAATTGTTATCAGTCACTAGCAGGGGGGAGATTACCTATTTGTATGTTACATTGTCATTGTTCTGCATGTATTTATGGAAAATACTGGATTTCAATGATAATTCTAACTGGTTGGACATTGCATCAACTTCACGCCCTGTCTGTCCTTCCTGCTCACTGTAAAGTCACGAAAGCTCTTGTACTTTGCACTCAGCGTGAATGTAAACTGTTTGCTGCTCTGCTTCTGTTCTTAGAACTCTGTCAATGAACTGAACGAAATACTTGACTTTCAGGCAGCCTCTAAAGGTCATGAGTTTAATACCAAAGCAGTTTCCATAGTACCTATTTCTAGTTAAAAATACTCTACCACAAGAATAGGTAAAATAATTCTTTTCGTCCATGACAACGTGAATTTGGATTATGAGTTTAGTGATAAGCAACTACGAGTCTTCTCAGGACATTAGCTGTAAAGACTATGATTGTTTCAGAAACAAATCTTTGTCACGTTTTTGTTTATTAAACTTGGGACTCTATCCATGACAAATTTCAGACAGAAGCAGATTCCTTGCTAAAAAGTCACTTTTCACTAGTTGGAAACAGCTCGTTGGTTTGAGAATTACTTGAAGTCGGAGCTCTGTACCATACTCTCTCCCTGTGTGCCATAATAAAATACTGAAAAAATGCACTAAATAGATTTGAAGTTTTTAAAAAAAAAAAAAAAAACAACCAAAAGTTGACCTTGCTCAGTACCTTTCTCCCTTCCCTCTTGTCTCTGTAATGAGACCCTCCCACCCAGACCCTGGGCATTCAAGCTTTCATTTCCTGTCCTTACCCTCTCTGGTTTAGTGCTTCGCCAAGTTCATTTGATGACGTTGTTGATGTATCTTGAATCCACCCACATTTCTCCATTTGTCCTGTGACTGCTCTAGGAAACTTTCAACTTGTCTCATGCTTCATCAATTACCACATTACTAATCTTTCTTTCTTTTCTTTTTTTTTTTCTTTTTTTTTTTTTTGCTTTTTTGAGTCACACGGGCGATGCTCAGGGGTTACTCCTGGCTCTTTGCTCAGAAATTACTCTTGGTGGTGCTCAGGGGACCATATGGGATGCTGGGGATCGAACCCTGGTTGGCTGCGTACAAGGCAAAACGCCCTACCCACTGTGCTATCACTCTGGCCCCTACATTACTAATCTTTTTAAAATGACATTTTGGGGGCCAGAGCGATAGCCCAGGAAGTAAGGTGTTTGCCTTGCACTTGGCTGGCCCTTGCCGCCGGGTTCCCCCCAGAGCACCGCCAGGAGTAATTCCTGAGGGCAGAGCCAGGAGAAACCCCTGAGCATTGCCGGATGTGACCCAAAAAGCAAAAAAAAAAAAAGACATTTTGATCATGTCATCCTCTTGATTTAAATTGTCTAATGCCTTCCCGTGTTTTTAAGTATACAACTAATGCCTTCAGGCGATTTGACTGTGTTTGTACCATGCTCTGTGTTGCTTTGGGGCTTACTTTTGGCTCTTGGCTCAGGGATTACTCCTGATGGTATCCAGGTATTCAGGGGGACCATCTGCAGTGCCAGGGATCAAACTGGGGGTCAGCTCTACGCAATTGCAAGAACTTTTAGTCCTGTTCTATCTCTCAGCCCTTCAAGGAGCTTTTTTTTTTTTTTTTTAATTTTTGGGTCACACCCGGCAATACTCAGGGGTTTCTCCTGGCTCTGCACTGCAGGAATTATACCTGCAGTGCTCGGGACCATATGGGATGCTGGGGATCGAACCAGGGCAGGCATGGGCAGGCCGCGCGAAAAGCAAGCGCCCTAGCCACTGGGCTATCGCTCCAGCCCCTTCAAGGAGCTTTTAAGGACAACATAAACAGATCCTGGCTCCTTCTGTGACTTTATCCTTTGTGTGTGTTTGCACCCACCTTCAGTGTCCCAGTCACCCAGATTCTCCTGCCTGACACAGGTGTGCTAATTTCTGTCTAGGGAACTATCCTTTACTCTCCCAGTCAGTTCCTGCACACCCTTTAGATTTCGGCTTTGTTCCCTGGGGAAAGCTTCTCTGACTGGACTTCTGTTAAAAGGTGTCCCTAAGGCCCTTTAGAGTTTGCAGACTTCACCTACTTGGAATCAGCATCAGTTGATATGGTTATCGGGTTAAAATATGCATTTCCTGCTAACAAGAACTATTAGACCTGTGGGAATCGGACCCTCCTAGCCTCTGCTTGATCCCCAACACCTAAGACTTGCTACCAACATAGAGCACAATGCAGTGATCAAATGAATAACTTCCCCATTGATTAAAATCCCTGCAGGATGGCTAGAAAGCCAAGGGATAATCAATAACCAGTTTAGTGTGGTCAACTGCTATGGAGAGAACAGAAAACAACAACAACAAAATCAATCTCTTGTGATTTTGTTTGGCACACGGACCATTCCTGCCCTTCTATGCTCTCAATCTTATCTACAGAAGGGTTCACTAGTTGATGCTTCAAATCCTTCTTAGATTCAAAAGTTTCCTAAAACAAAACTCAAAAAAAGATCCAGCTCTCTGTTTTAGAGGCATGGATTAAATGGTGGAATGGGAAACATGCCTATAATTATTACATCCATCACCCTAAAGAAAATGGCCAAACAGCAGGAAGTTTATTTTTAGCATTAAATTGGTAAGCAATCAATTTGCTTTTTTGTTGAAGCAGACATTCTTGTGTTTCTTACATTACTATTCTAAGAGCATTATATGTATTAATTTATTTATGTTTTATTTATAGTAATATTATGAGCTCAGTATAATAATAATGTAATGACCTCCAGATTTACATGAGCAATTAAAGTTAGCTAAATTGACCAATGTCACATAGCTAATTAGTGGCAAAAGTTGACTGAAACCTCACAGTTCTGCTCTGAAGTCAAAGACTTCACCCAATATACCACATAGCTTCTGCAGCTCAGTGAGGCAGGCCTGCAGAAAGCCTTCTGCGGCGCATGTGTGAGGGATTAGCAGAGCTCTTAGGATACCTTCTTTGTCAACTGAAGGGACACTTTTACTTTCACCATGCTGCATTGCAGTTACTCAGGGAGTTCAGACTTAATTGGTTATTTATGCCATACCTAATTCTTGATTTGAATTAAACTTGGAATTAAATTGACTTGATTTGAATTAAAAATGAAAAACAGAAACAGGTCTTTAGTAGAGATAAATTTGAAGTTGATCATCAAAGGATCACTGTCTTCCAGGAAGTTGGTTGACGAGGTGTTCTGTCTGGCCACAGACCTGCAGTCCAGTTTAATTGGTCTTCAAACGTTTCTTCTTTTCCTCCCCCTGCCCTCTGTCCACGCCTCAGAGTCCTTGCATGCCTTCATGTTATAATTATTTCAAATCATTCGAAAGGTCAGCTATTCGTTTATTTTTTAAAAACCTCATTAATTTTTTTAAATTAAAAATTAAAGAATTTTTTAAATTAAAAAATTAAAGATGAGGCCAAAGCAATAGTACAGCAGGTAAGGCATTTGCCTTGCACGCAGCCGACCCGGTTCTATTCCAGCATCCCATATGGTCCCCTGTACAGTGACAGGTATAATTCCTGAGTGCAGAGCCAGGAGTAACCCTTGAGCATTGACCCAAAAAGCAAAAAAAAAATTTTTTTTAACTGAATCACAGTGAGATACACAATTGCAAAGTTGTTCATGGTTGGGTTTCAGTCATAGAATGTTTCAACACCTAGGCTTTAATCAGTGTACATTTCCCACCACCAATCACCAATGTTCCCAATTTCCCTGCCACCCATTTCCCCCACCTCTATGGTAGATACTTCTCTCTCTCTCTCTCTCTCTCTCTCTCTCTCTCTCTCTCTCTCTCTCTCCTTTTGGGCCTTATGGTTTGCAGTACTGATACTGAAAGGTTTTCAGGTATATCCCTTTACCTGCTTTCAACACTCAGTTTCTGTCCAAAAACAGGGACTGCCCTAGCACTGGAAATGATCATTTCCAACTATTATTGTCATACTGATCCCTTCTCTATCCTAACCGCCTCCCCCCCCCCCACACACACACACACACACTCTTGTGGCACGCTTCCAAACATTAACCAGTTCTTCCGGCCCCAATTTTCCTTGGTCTTGGATATTAGTCTCACTATATTTTTTATCCAGATCCATCCACTTCAGACCCACAGCTGCGCTGCTTGGCCGGCCCCTATGTGGAAGCAACCCATGGAGCTGACCTCCCCGTAAGGGGCTCGGTCAGCCCCTGGCCGGAGTCCAACATTGCTCCAAGGGTTTGCTCTCATGAGCAGGGGAGAGACCATGGTGGCCGGACTCGGAGTGGAGCTTTGGGCCCTGCCCTTTCCTCCACCTTCGTGCCAGTTGCCCAGGAAGAGAGAGATCCACCCATGCCAGACCCACATGTCCCTTGGTGCAAGGCTGTGCAATATTTTTATAGGATACTGAATTTTTCATAAGGTTCTTCCCAATTTCTTTCACATTTATACATAGTAAACAGTTATAACATGTTTTAACTGATACCAGTAATCCTGGCAGAAGCCAGAGCAAACCACACATCATGCAGTCAGTCATTCTCAACATCCAGATTTCATAGTTCCTCAGAGCTCCATCCAAGAGAAAACCTGATCTTCCCCTTTAAGTTTCATAAGTAAATGCTCGGGTTGAGAGCCTTCTACTGAGACTATACCACCTACATGGCAAAGCCTGGAAAGCTACCGTGTTTTATTTACTTTTTATGCCAAAGACTAGTAACTATTATGGACCTCAGTTCCATAACCTGAAGAATGGTTTCGGGCTCCTCCTGTCCCTGTAGCAAGTAGATGGCCTTGGGTTGCACTTGCTTGTGACAGGACTAATGGAGATGTTACTAGTGCCCACTCGAGCAAATCGATGAAACAATGGGAAGACAGTGATACAGTGATATTTTTATATCCCATAAATGAATGCAGTTATTCCATATCTGTCTTTTTTTCATTCTGACTCACTTCATTCAGCAAAATACTCTCCAACCATTTATAGGCAAATTTTATGGATTCATTTTTCCTAACAGCTGCATAGTATTCCACTGTGTAGATGTACCATAGTTTCTTTATCCAGTCATTTTTTCTAGGGTTCTCAGGTTGTTTCCATGTTCTGGATATTGTGAATAGTGCTGCAATGAACATAGAAGTGCAGATGGTGTTTCTGCTGTGTGCTTTTGGGCCCTTGGGATATATTCCCAGAGTGGTATTGCTGGGTCAAACGGGAGCTCAATTTCTAGTTCTTTTTTTAGCTATTCATTGATTTAAATAAGATTGTTGTTGTTTCTCTTCCACAGTTCTCAAAGGTGCCTATGCTGAGTGGGCATTTTAATAAGTATTTTTATGATATCAAAGGATTGATATTTGGAAGAATTTTTCATAAACATAGGTGGAAAAAAGAAATAAAAAAAAAAAATGAAAAGGAAAAATCCTATTCCTCCATTGTGTTCACTGCATTTTATCTATGTTCCTTACACATATTTCTCTTCAGAGGAGAGCATGAACGAGTCTCCAACTACCACAAATTCTGCAGTCCAGTTTCCCATGTTTGGGGAAATTGCAGGGTCAGCACATCTGGAGTTCAATGGATAAGCCTCCGCCCTGGGAAACATCTTCCTGATCATGGTACCTCCCCGCCAGGTAAGTGTATTATTATGAATATTTTGATGTAACATATATTCACTACACACATGTTAATCAGATAGCAGGCATTGTTCCTGGGACAAGAACAAAGTCAGTAAATATCCTTTCTTTAGGTCTACAGGGTGAGAGACTATCTGAGTTCATCATGTCCACCAAGACCATTCATGGGAACTCATAGTTCCAAAAAAAAACAGGTGGGCATGCGAATCCCCGGGGGGACAGTTCCACAATGAAATTGACATACCACATCATCTTCAATCGATGGTTTTGTCTGAACGATGTTGCTGTCATCTCCAAATTCCAAACAGGATCGGACCACCGCCTCCTTCATGCAAAATTCTACTTCCCGTAACGGGAGAAAAGACTGCAAAGTTTAAGAAGAGAACTCCCAGAACGACCACCAACTGGGAACTCTTTGGCACCATTGCAGCAACATGGGAAGATACCACCATTGACGACATCGATGAAGAATACAACCAACTGGTTCAGCACCTCCATGATTGTGCGAAGAATGCCAAGAAAGAGAAAGACACAAAAGGACGCCTGTCTTCAGAAACTCTCAAGCTCATTCGCCAACATGGCAAGGCGCGAGCCTCAGGAGACCAAATGCTAACGTCCAAGCTTGCTAAATGGTGCAGAGAAGCGATAAAAGAAGATCTCAAAGACAGAAGAGCAGAAATATTGGAAGATGCAGCAGAAGCCGGGAAAAGCATTCGCACCGCCTGCCTGTCCTTCGCCAACTATAAGACCAAGATGACTGCCCTCCGATGCCCTGACGGATCTATCACATCTTCCAGAAAGGCAATGGAAAAGATTATCTATGACTTCTACTCAAATCTCTTTGATAGCCACATCCACCTGCCCACATACCAAATTCCACAAGATGGATATGTCATTCCCAACTTTCTCCCTTCTGAAATCCGACATGTCATTTTGTCGGTAAAGAAGGAACAACAGCACCAGGCCCAGACAAAGTCAGAACCTGAATACCTCAAGAATCTGCCATTGTTACTCATCAATACACTAGCTCGGCTCTTCACACACTACCTGTCCGAATGCAAGGTACCCTCCCAATGGAAAACCAACAGGACAGTTCTACTGTTCAAGAAGGGAGACATTCACGACATCGGCAACTATCTCCCCATCTGCCTGTTGTCCATCATCTACAAGCTGTTTACACGAGTCATCCTTGAACAGGATTGGCAGAACACTAGATGAAGGACAACCATGCGAGCAAGCTGGCTTCCGGATAGGATTCAGCACAATCGACCATATTCACACAGTAACCAAGCTCATTAAGGTTTGTAGGGAGTACAAGATGCCGCTCTGTCTCATGTTCATTGATTTACAGAAAGCCTTTGATTCTGTGGGAGACTGAAGCAGTCATCAAAGCCCTAGCCAAACAGGGTGTTCAAACCCAATACATCAAGATCCTTCGTGAGCTGTATTACGGATTCACCACCAGGATCTCACCATTCTACAAAGAAGTGATCATTGATGTCAAAAGAGGGGTTCGACAGGGTGATACCATTTCACCAAAACTCTTTAGCGCCACCCTCGAGAACACCATGCAACAATTAGAATGGGAAGGAATGGGAGTGAAGATAGATGGTTGGCAACTACACCCACCTCTGCTTCGCTGATGACATCTTTTAATAATACCAAACATTAGCCAAGCGGCACAAATACTGGCTGACTTTGACAGAGAAAGTGGAAAGATAGGTCTACAGCTGAATTTAAAGAAAACTATGTTTATGAGCATAGTTCAGACATGAGTTAGACATGGGGCAGAGCTGCTACTGGCTCTCCCTGTGCCCAGCCGCTAATAAGGAGCCCGGGAGGCATGGCAGGTTCTAGTCCTGGCCCACCACCCCAGCAGAGCCTCACAACAAGCCAGACAACCCCCACTCCATGAGGGCCTCCATTTTTCATATCCAGACTTCCCCCTTGTCAGAACTCCACCCAGCAGACCAGCCTATCACAGCCCGGTTCTTGCAGCCACTTGCGGCCACGCAGTTCATCAATAAATGCTGGATTTTGAGATGACTACAAGAGTATGCTACCCGCACGGCAGAGAGAGCCTGGCAAGCTACCCGTGTTGTATTTGATATGCCAGATACCAGTAACAATTATAGACCTCATTCCCATGACCTGATGGAATGGTTTGAGGCTCTTTATGTTCCTGGAGCAAGCAGGTGCCTTTGGGCTCTACTTGCATGAGACGGGTTATATGGAGATGTTACTGGTGCCCGCTTGAGCAAATCGATGATGAACGGGAAGACAGTGATACAGTGATGTTTATGAAAAATGAACTAGTTCCAGAGGCCCCATTCACTCTTAATGGAACAAACATCTCTGAATGCAGCAGTTATGTGTACCTAGGTCGAGAAGTCAACATGATGAACGACCTAAAACCTGAGCTGCGCAGGAGGAAGAGAGTGGTATGGAATGCCTTCAAAGGCATTGAAGAAATAGCTAAAAGGACAAAGAACCTCTGGCTCCAGGCACATCTCTTTGACTCCATTGTTATCCCTGCACTAACATACACCTCAGAGACCTGGGGCCCTACGAAAGCAGGATGAGAATGCTATTCGGGTCTCCCAGAGAGGAATCGAAAGAGCTATACTTGGACTATCACCCCTCACTCAAGTGAGAGAAGGAATCCGAGTCTGACCTCCGTCGCTATTCCAGAATCAGGGACGCTGTCTCATTTGCCAAGGCATCGAAAATCAGATGGGCTGGACATGTAATGCGATTTGGAGACAACCGCTGGACTAGAGCTATTACCGACTGGATCCCACGGGATGTCAAAAGATCACGTGGCCACCCACCTACAAGATGGTCAGACTTCCTTGTCAAGACCCTGAAGGAATGGCTTGAGGCTCTTCATATTCCTGAATCAACCAGATGCCATTGGCCTACATTGGCACGTGATAGGGTCCAATGGAAATGTTACTGGCGCCCACTCGAGCAAATCGATGAATAACGGGATTCAAGTGATCAAGTGATCAAGGTCTACAGTGGTGTGTATTGTATCTCTGTGTGTTTGTGTCTGTGAGCAATAAGCACAGAAGTTAATAACTAAGTGACATTAGATCCCCCAGACTTCAAAGACTGGTTGTTCAAAGATAGGTTGTTCAAAAGATAGGTTGGTTCAAAGATAGGTTGTTTTAAGAAAGGGGAACTGCAGGTGTAAACATTTGGTTGGTTGATTTGGAAGTCTTTATGCTTGCTGTGGACCATCAAGAATGAAACTGAAGCTGAGGTAGGAGATGGCGGCCACAGACCACAGAGAGGAGATGGCAGCGTGGGCCACAGAGTGGAGGCGGTGGACACAGTTCACAGAGAGAAGACGACAGACACGGGCCACAGAGAGGAGGAGACAACAGACACAGGCCACAGAGAGGGAGACAACAGACACAGGCCACAGAGAGGAGAGATGGCGGACACAGGCCACAGAGAGCGAGAGGATACAGACACAGGCCACAGAGAGGGGAGATGGGCGGACACAGGCCACAGAGAGGAGATGGCAGGACACAGGAAGTCACAGAGAGGAGATGGCGGACTCAGGTCATCTCACGCGGGGGCTTGTAGCTCAAACAGTTTCAGTGTTATAATGACATTAGGAATTTCCAAAGGGAATGAACAGAAGGTGACACAATTTAACTGCTGCTTTAAAATTCCACACTGGCTCCTGTGTAGAAAATGGCTTAAGGAGGGACCAGAACCATAGTACAGTGGGAAGGGCGTTTGCCTTGCATGCGGGCAACCTGGGTTCAGTTCCCGCATTCCATATAGTTCCCCAAGTACTGCTAGGAGTAATTTCTGAGTGCTGAGCCAGGAGTAACCCCTGAGCATCACTGGGTGTGACCCAAAAAGCAAAAATAAATAAATAAATAAATAAATAAATAAAAGAAAATGGCTTAAGGGATGCAAGAACCAAAGCAGAGAGACCAAATAGAAAGGTGATGAGAGCGGACAGTAAGGGGATTCTTATTATGATGTCAGTTGCAGAATTTCTAAGGTGATTTTTGCCACCATCACAAATGCATAGAGAAGAAAGTTGGAATGTATTTTATTTTTGATAGCTTCATCATACCTTATTGTATTATAATATGCAGTCTATGGATTAGCTATCTATTGCTGAAAAATAAATCACTCCAATACTCAGTAGCTTAGTGGCTTAAAATAACTTCAGTTACTTATTATTTCATAGTTTCTGCAGATTAGGGATTTTTAGAGCACAGTTAGAAGGTCCTGGCTCTGGTCTCTAATGTGGCTGCAGGCAGCTGAGGTTACTGCTACTGTACCTTGACTACACCTGCAGAACCATCTTTAAGGTGATTAGCTACTGACCCAGAATTGCTGTCTCCGTGTGGGCCTTTCTGCACAGCTGCCTGGGAACCCTCTGCACACAGAAACTCTGCTCCCAGAGCGGGTCTCCCAGCCGCCAAAGCAGAAGTTGCCCTGCAGAAGTCTTTTATGCCCTGAACTCAAAAGCCACCTATCACCGCCATGGCACCATTGTGTATATCAGACAGACACCAGCATATGCAGGGTGGTGGGGAACCACACCAGAAATGGAGATCACAAGCAGAGGCCCCAGGACACTGCAGACACTGTGATTTTCATTGTGGATCTTTCTTTAGCGAAGGGCTTGCCTTTCTATGGCTGGCTGTGGGGACCAGGACCTCACAGATGCGAGGTCTTGGGCCCCTCATTCCCCAATTTTTTTTTTTTTGTAATGCTCTAATTAGCCCTGCCCCTCAAGGTGTTGCAGATGTGACTGCGGTGCCCAGCAGCATTGGTAGGTGGCAGATAGGAGACAGGCTTGTCTACACCCCAGGGCTCTGTCCTGTGGGCCCTGGATGGTTGATGGTCTGACAGAAAAAAACTGGGCCCCCTGGGATGAACCCAGAGCCATGGCAGAGCCTGGCAAGCTACCCAGGGTGTATTCGATATGCCAAAACCAGTAACCATAATGGCCCTTATTCCCAATGAATGGAGACGTTACTGGTGCCCGTTAGAGCAAGTCGATGAATAACGGGAAGACAAGTGACAAGTGGCTCTAATTAGTCCACTAGAAAAAAGACAGAACTCCCTGTGTTAAAATATGTTTCCTTGTTGTACCAAATTATTTCTCGTTTGAGAGAAAGGTTGTCCTGCTCATTCAGATTTTTTTTTTTTGTTTCTAATAATTTAGTCACTGGTGACTCTCCTGTGGGGTCTCTTTGTCTCTGTCTCTGTCTCTCTCTCTCCTCACCCCACACACACACACACACACACGCCTGCTCCAAGACAACCCCTAGCGGAATCTCCCATCCCTCTCTCCCGGACACCCCATGCGACAGAGAAGACTCTGCTGAGAACCTCTGGTCCCGCAATCTGGGTGGTTGCGGGTGTCAGACCTGTGAAACCTGCAGGTGCGGGAAGGTGGATAAGACCCTGCACCTTCCCTGTATGGGACCCCGGCGGTCGCGGGGCTGGGGGCGGCGCTTCAGAGGACCCAGCGCGGGGGATTGGCGCTGTCGGGCCGCGGCGGGGACCCCCGACCCCCAGCGAGTCTGCGGGAGACCCCGAGTGTGCACCAGCTCTCCGCAGGGCGTTCCCGCCTCGAGTTCACTCGAGCAGGGCAAGGCGCCAGCGGCTCCGCTCGTTCCTCCGCGGGTCCCCCCGCCTCCCGGTTCTCCCGTGGTGCAAAGAAAAGCCACCCGGCTCCGCCCAGACGCGCAGCCCCGCAGCCTCGGCGCCTCCAGGCCCTGCCAGGCGGGGATGGGCGTCCCTGAGACCCTTTATCCGGCTCCGGGTTCCGGGACCCGCGGGGAGCGCTGCACCCTCGCGGCTGGCCCAGCGGGAGCCGCGAATCCTTGTCGCCCCGCAGCCGCCCGGGAAGTTACATTTTGCTCCAATCCCGGACACTTTGAGCCTAGGGACTCGCAGTCCCCCGCCGCAGGGGCTCCCAGGCCCTTGCCGACGGCCCCCACACCTCGGTCGACCCCGCTGGGAAGGGTCCTCCTCGCTTTTCGGGGAGTCAGGGGGTCCAGACAGGACCAAACGCATTTGACGTGTTTTAAGACCACACAACTGGTGTGTGTGTGTGTGTGTGTGTGTGTGTAACTCAGTGGCCTGGACCCCCCCATTCTGTCCCCGCTAAGCACCGAGGCTGGGAGTAGCCCCTGAAACTGCGGGTGTGGCCCCACGCCATAACTACATTAGCGACGTCCCTGGAGACAGATCTCATTCCAGTAGCGCTTAAATCACTGGAAGCAACAAACCTCCCCACCCGCGAGGAACTACTGAGCCGCGAGCAAACACCTTCTAAAATCAAAACGCGCTTACGAGGCCCGGCGGGGCTTTTTTTATTCGTTTATTTCTTGATGCATTTATTTTCTTCGAGGGCAGGGGTGGCCGCCTCCCTTCGCGCTGCGCCGCGCTGCCGGGAAACCCCCAAGACCCCCTCTCACGTCCCCCGGGTTTCTTTCCTAACGGTGCGGGCGCAGAGGGGGCCGCCGAGCCCCCAAAGCTCTGCCCGCGGGTTGGCAGATGCGGAGTTGGAGGCTGCCGGCCTGCGGCGTCGCTCCTCAAACCACCCAGCGCCGCTGTGGCTGCAAAACTGAGCTGCAAACACCGCCCCAGCCACGCCCCTGAACGTCTAGTTCCGAGGCGGAAAATATTTTAGAGCCCAGGGGACACCCTCCGTTTCACCTTGGGGAGTGGGGCAGAAAGGGGGACAGGGAGGCGCTGACGCCCCGCTTGCCTTGATCTTTCTGCAGGTGGGAGTGAAGGAGGGCCGCAGCGCTATTGCACCCACCTCTGCTCGCTGAGACCCTTTATCCTTCTCCCCAGCTGACAGAGGCTCAGCCTGCGTGGCGCGGCTGCGGGCACCCAGGTGGGAAGCGCGGGGACGCGAGTGTCTGAGCTAGGCCCATCTGCTGAGCCTGGCCTGGAGCTCTGGAATCGCAGACTGCGTGGCTGCAAGGGGGTTGGGGCGGAAGGTGAAGGTGCAGGGGGAGAGGGTGGAAAGATGTCCCCAGGAGCAAGCCGGCCGCGGCCTCTGCAGCCTTCACGGGCGGCCGACCAGCTGCAGGAACCTCTCGGGGCTGGTAGTCCGGCGGGTAGGGCCTTTGCCTTGCACGCGGCCGACCTATGCCGGTTAGATCCCTGGCATCCCATATGGTCCCCCGAGGCACCGCCAGGAGTAATTCCTGAGTGCAGAGCCAGGAGAAACCCCTGAGCATCGCCGGGTGTGACCCAAAAAATGCAAAAAAAAAAAAAAAAAAAAAAAAAAAAAAAGAAACACAGTCCTGGTCCCACCTGGCCAACCAACCGCTGCAGTCTGCGCTTTCCCTGGGTCCCCAAGCACTTTAAGCTTGAGAGACCCTCATCAAGAAAAACAGCCAGTTCAGACTTGCAATTCCCTCGGACATCTGGCCACAGAAAGGGGTAGCCGTGAAGGGGACCCTGGATTTCCCTATCAAAGGCCCTGACCCTCCTTTATTTGCAAGGGAAGAAGGGACCTGGGTAGGAAGCTCCCAACCGTCCCCCTCCTCCGGGCGATCAGCCACAGGCACCTCCTGAGTCCTTGAATCCTGGGGTCAGAACCAGAACTAAGCTCCAAGTGCCACCACGTGTGGCCTAGAAGTTAAAACAAAAACAATTTTTTTTTTTTTTTTTTTGCCCATCTGAACTCTGACTCTACCCCAGGGAGAACTTGCTGGCCCAGCACCATCGGTAACCTGGAGTAGGGGGAAGGAAGAAAGCAAAGTGCCCAATGGGCTGGCCTTGTCTCCTGGGCCAGTCTTTGTCAGTTTAAATAACTGCTTTCTGGATCTGGATGGCAGGTTAGGAGCTACACTGATAGGTACACAAATGGAGAACACATAGAGGTACACATGTGGAGTACACATAGAGGTACACAAATGGAGTGCATAGTAGGGTATACTTGTTAGAAAGGCATCCTGGGAGTTTATAGCATTCAACAAATACTCTCAAAGTTACTTATATGCCAGATACCGGAATTTGGTCTCAGTGATGCCATTATCATTGTTGTTGTTGTTATATTATTATTATTATTATTATCATTTCATTATTATTTATTATGTGCATACACAGGGGTTCTCAGGACTTACTCCTGGCTGGGTGCTCAGGCATCATTCCTGGCAGGGCTCAGGGAACCGTATGCAGTACTGGGATCAAACCTGGTCCACCTCACACAAGGCAAACACTGTACCTGCTCTGCTAGCTCTCTCGCCCCTTGGGATGCCATTTTTATACCAGAGCTGTCTCGTTATTATGCATGTCATTTCTCTTAAGCCTGAGCTATGATATTGGTTATAATGAAAATGAAGTATGGCAACTGAATAGAGTTGGTTGGGGGAGTGGGGATTTGTGCTCATTGGTCGGGTTCCCTGTTCAGGTGGCAGAGACCAGCGAGGGGAAAGCAGAGGAGAATTGAGGTGCAGTCTGGGCGGCCGAGGTGGGAGCATGTTCTGTGTGTTGGAATAAGAGTGAAAGGCGGGGCCGGAGCAATAGCGCATCTAGCAGGGCGGCTGCCGTGCATACAGCTGGTACAGACTTCAGCAGTGATACTTGAGCACAGAGCCAGGAGTGAGCCCTGAGAACCAGCTGGTGTGCCCAAAAAAAAAAAGAGTGTGATCTGAGCAGACAAGATGCAAAGTGGTGTTTAGCTGAGGGGGTCTTGGAGGTCTGTAAGAATTTTGGGTTTTACTGTGTAGTAGACGGAAACCCACAGAACAGGATGTAGCTTTTGTGGGCTTTGATTTTGTCTTTGCCTCCAAGCAGTGCTCGGGGGTCCTGGGGGGCCTCTCCTGGTGATATTCAGCCTGGTTGTGCAGCCTAAGGTTCAGTGCCGAGGTCTGGTGTCTGGTCCAGCTCAAGCTCCGTGGTGCTGGGGTCCACCAGGGATATGCCAGGTGGTGCCGGCGTGGCACTATGTGATACTAGTGAGTGTACTAGGAGTTGTGAATGTGTTCTTCAGTCAGTTAAGCTGTCTTCCTGCCCATGTTTTGAGACTAAATGTAACTGTCTCTTGATAACTGCAGGGTGGAAGTGAAGAAGCTATAGACTTAGGCAGGTGAGACTTGCTCAAGGTTTCTTGGGCGATTTTGCTGGGACTGGTGGAGTGGTGTAGAATTCTGCAGATATTTTGAGGTAGGGCCAATAAAACTTGAGAGAAAATTGAATGCTGGAGAATAAATGGAGTTAAGGATGACTCCAATGTTTTTATCTGGAGAAATTGAATTTTTGTGGAATGAAATAGAAGACTAAGATGCAACAACAGGACTTAGTGCAAGGGTAATATCAAGAGAAGGTTTTGTTCACCCTCTGCTTAACTCTGGACCCATATGTGTTTCTGAAAATGATAGAGAGACACATCTTGCCAGTGATTTGAAATTTTTCCTGTTGATACTTTGTGATCAAAAGAAAAAGTCTGCAAAAAATACATAATATTATAGAATTTCAAATCTACAGGCTTAAGAAATGCTTTTTGTAAAAGTGAATAAAAAAGTCTTTTTTCTGAGGCTGGACAGATGGTACAATGGGTAAGGTATTTGCTCTGCCGGTGGCTGACCTAGGTTCGATCTCCAGTATCTCACATGGTCCCTGGAATGCCACCAAGAGTGATTTCTGAGTGTATATCTAGGAGTAATCCTTAAGCATTGTCAGCTATGCCAATGCCCCAATGGGAATGGAGAGATAGTACAGTGACTAGGACGCTTGCCTTACATGTAGACAAACTGTTCACTCCCTGGCATCTCATATTATATCGGCACCCAAGCACCACTGCCAAAATATATACAGGGAATGTGAAGTTGAAGTCTAAGGCTACAGGACCATGGAATTAAAGCCAGCCATTTCCTCGTAGAGAAATCACATTACTTATTATAATTCTTAAGAAATAAAGCAGATCTTTCTGGCCAGGTACAAGTTGATTGAGAAGCATCAAATTTTAAAAATTGCTTTGCAAGACTTAATAATTATATGGCTACTGAAACATCCTGCGTGATTATCATCTCTGAGGTCGTATAACTGTTAAAGCCAACATTCATTTTACATGTATGTGATTAGCTTCTTTTTCTTTCTTGTCTCCATCCTACTATCCATATGGAGACAAATTCCCCATCTGTGCATTTCTTACATTCTTTATCATTGAGATTTTAATTTTAATGATTATAGAGATTACCATCGGCATTGATTTTAGTTTGACACTATTGTGAGTTGTTGTTGGCTTTATGGGGCCACACCCAGTAGTGCTCAGGGCTTGCTCCTGGCTCTGTGCTCTAGAATCATTTGTGGCAAAGCTTGGGGATTCTATGGGGCTGGGGGTTGAACCTAGGTCAACCCTGTGCAAGGCAAGTGCCCTACCTGCTGTATATTTCTCTGGCACCCTGAGAGTATGGTCTTTCCTTTTATTTATTATTATTATTAGTTTGGGGTTTTTGGTCACGCTCTGCAATCTCCAGGGATTACTCCTGTCTCTGTACTCAGTGATCACTCCCGCAGAGCTTGAGGACCATACAGGATACCAGGAATCAAACCAGGGTAAGTCAGCCATGTAGGAGGCAAGTGCCCTACCTGCTCTCCTATCTCCCAGTCCCTGGTTTTCCCCACTCAATCAATCAATTAATCCATCCATCCATCAATCAATTGCCCTTTGGGTTATCACATCCGGTAGTGCTCAGAGTTACTCCTGGCTCTGCACTCAGGAATTACTCCTGATGGTGCTTGGGGGACCATATGGGATGCTGAGGATCGAACCCCAGTAGACTGCATGCAAGGCAAATGCTCTACCCAATGTGCTGTTGCTCTGGCCCCTCTATTTTTCCACTTTTAAAGCACATTCACTTTTCTTATAATACTGAGATGCTACACGTTTATGTATTCCACTGCAAAATTAGACCACGGGGTTACGACCATCACTTTCTCTTAAGATACAACCTGGATTTTATTTAATGCCTCACTGCTAATCATCTTATCACTGCAAAGTCAACAACCCTCATTCCTGAACCTGAGCTCTTTGGTTTTCACTAGTTTTTCTTATGTCAGTAGAGAGAAATTTTCCCTAGGCCACACTCTTTGTAGTAATCATTGATTTCTCTTTCTCCTAGTCGCCATAATTTTCCATATGTGAGTCTCAGGACTTGACTTTCAAAATGCTACCAGAGTCCTAATGCTTCTCACTATTGTCAGTGTGCCATGTTGAGCCCAGTCACTAAAATCTCTTCCGTAGACTATTGCAATAGTTTCCTAAAGGACCTATTTGCCATCCACTTTTCATGTTCCTATTTTCAACAGTGAACAAGTCGATCTTTCTGAATAAATGCATTTTCTCACACCTTTGCTTAAAGCTCTTTAAACCCTTGGACCTACTGTGCTCTAAAGTACATTCATAACCAAGTCCCTCCTCTCTGACTCCTGTTCCTTTCTTCCTGCTCCTTCTGTTCCCATAATTCTGGCCTCACTGTCATTCCACAAATGTGCCAGTCAGGGTTTGCACTTGCTGCTCTTTCTGGGCTGGAACGGCTTCTCTGACACACACCTGCACACCTTTCAGAGGATTATGTCATAAATCTGTTACCTGTTCAATAGCGAGGCTTTCAGGAACACTACTCTATAGAAATAACTCCTTTCTTACATTCCAGCACTTCCAAATTTATTTACTGATTATTTATTTAGAGTTTATTTACTGTTCTTAGGAAGACACATAAATATCAATATCCTTATCAAAAAATTTCCCCTGATATTTGGGCAAAGAAACCTATTGGTTTACTCCTGGGTATACTTGGGGAACTACATGTAGCAGTGGGAATTGAACCCAGGTCAGCTGCATACAATGCAAGCGACCTACTGCACTATCTCTCCAGCCCTCTCCATATCTTTATTAAGAGAAACAAAAATAAAACAGTAATAAAAAGTTAAAGAGAACTTCCAAAGTCCTTATTTTGTTTGAATTTACTAAAAGAAATTAACTTCTGGAGCGTTCACACTCCTGTAAGGATGAGAATAATTAATGTTAAAGATTTCTAAGTTGCCCCAATACCATTTTACATTTATGTGTATTATCAAGAAATAAAAAGTCATATAATTCACCCCAAGTTAGCACTCTAGCCAGCCCAGGACTTGGCATGTGATACATTTTATGATGTTGGTAAAGAATAGTAATATTCTCATGTTACCGATGCAGTACTTTTGCCTCATTAGATTGGTATTATAAGAGTAAAAAAAAAATCAGTACCCTCAGGTTGGAGAGAAAACATGGCGGCAGGGGAAGCCTGAACAGAATTGAGGCCCTGTGGGGGAAAGGGCAGGGTTGGGTGTGGGGAGATGCCCAAGGGAAAGTCAACTCAATTCATGATCAGACGCAGCTACCATCCAACAAGCTTCCTAAAGCAAGGCTGCATGTGAGGGATAAATTCTGACTCTCTGACTTCTTCCTGCCCTCTTCACTGGTATCTTCTATTGTATTATGTAAGGGTTCTTCAACCATTCATCAGTTCTTGGAGCAATGCCCTTCCAGTGTAGATAGGTTGAAAACAACTGGCTTCCCTGCCTTGGTTATAACGACGATCTGTGGGGTAGTAGCAAGACATGGGGGCTGCAGGTGGTTTAAAGGTTTAATGCAACCTTCTTCTGCCTGTAAGCTGACTAGGAGCCTGAATAATTTAATTCCCAGTCATATAGATTAAAGCAGGGGCAGGGTGAGATAGAACTAAGGAAAAATGGCAGATGAGTGGTACACAGCCATATGACCTTGGCAAATCAACTTTTTGAACATCAGTTTTCTCATCTGCAAAATGGAACCACTTAGGACAGTTGTTTTGAGAATGAAGAAAAATAAATTTGTGATTCATTGAGGGCAGTCTAAATTCTCTAGCTATGATAAAGTGTTCAAAATAATTACTTAGTCTCTTGATTCTGTAATTCCTCTTCCCCTTGAAAAACAAGAATATATAGGTTTGGTGCCTATGGAAATAGTCTGATTTGATTCTTAGATACTTAACCTGTTCCTTAAGCACAGCGGGTAGGGCGTTTGCCTTGCACACGGCCAACCCAAGTTCGATCCCCGGTATCCCATATGGTCCCCGAGGCACCACCTGGAGTAAGTCCTGAGCGTAGAACCAGGAGTAACCCCTGAGCACTGAGCACCCTTGGGTGTGATCCAAAAAGCAAAAACAAATTATCAAAAGGGGAACTTTTGATAAAGTCAATGATTTTTAAGGTTTTTTTTGTCACCCATGACAAGAATGTTTGCTAATTAGTTATAGAAAATGTGTAAGGGATCAGCCAAAATTAAAGACTTATTAAATGTATCACGTGGTAACGTTTCAAAATATCTTACTTACATAAGAATAAAAGAAACTCTGAGAACATTACATGTTCTCACAGTTTGAGAACAAATAAGGAATTGAAGATTTCATGTCTTCATAGACCTGGCACACAGCTCTTTCTATGTGACATGGCAGGTAGGTGAAAAGAAAAAGCACTTTCATTTGCCATTGAATACTATGATTACCAGGAGAAAAGCAGCTGCACTTTTTAGTGTTTTCCTTAAACACTACAAGTTGAAAGAAGCACCAGTTATTTTGTTTGTTTTGGGTTACTGTTACTGTTTTTGAAATATTGAATATACCACGGGTAGCTTGCCAGGCTCTGCAATTTTATCTGATTATGAAAATCAGATGGACCTGACATGTAATGCGATTTAGGGACCACTGCTGTACTAGAGCTGTTACAGACTGGATCCCACGGGAAGTCAAAAGAACGCAGTGGCTGTCCACCTATGAGATGGTCAGACTTCTTCGTCAAAAACCTGAACCAACGGCTTGAGACTCTTCGTATTCCTGGAGCGAGCAGATGCCATTGGGCTACACTTGCATGTGAAAGGGACGAATGGAGATGATACTGGCGCCTGCTGGAGAAATTCGATGAACAAAGGGAAGGTAAGTGATAAGTGACGTTTGTTTTGGGTATTGGCCACACCCGGTGCTGTTCCTGACTTTGCACTCAGGAATCGATCCTGGTGCTCAGGGGATCATATGGGATGTTAGGGATCAAATCCTGGCCGGCCACATACGAGGAAAGCACGCTACCTACTGTATTGTCTCTCCTGTCCCACACACCACACCAATTATTTTGTATCTAGATATTTATTGTCATGATCGAAGCAGTGAGATTGCATCAGTTTTTCTTTTTCTTTTTTATGTGGGACCATCACACCTGACGATGCTCAGGGGTTATTCCTGGCTCTGCACTCAGGAATTCCTCTTGGCAGTGCTCGGGGCACCATACAGGATGCTGAGATCCAACCCATGTAGGCCGAGTGCTAGACAAATGCCCTCCCTGCTGTACTATAGCTGGGGCCCCCATTTTTAATGTGGAAAGATCTGTATGAGTATTCTATGAAATATTAATGATATTGATCTGTTTTTTTCTTTCTACTTCCAGTCTGATAAGGAAGCAGAGCCTCCCGATACACTGAGGTCATCTCAATGTCTGCATTGAAAGAGCCACAGAGCAAATGGAGGCTAAGAGCATGGGCCCTGCAGCTGAACTTCCTGTTAAACCTAAGATCATATTCCACTAAAACTGTAATCCTGAGAAAGTGAAAAATGTCTTTTTCAGAATCTTAATTTCCTTGTGATTTAAAATTGAGAACTAATTAAGTCAGGTATTATAATATTTAAAACAAAAAGCAGTTGAAAGAAATTCTTCTTTCAATGTCAAAGTTGTTGTAGATGATTATATTCAGAACTAAGCATTCTAATTTCCTTAACACTAGAAGGTTTGTGCTTAGTTTTAAATATAATATTTCCCTGTCACTCAATATTTTTGGAAACACACATTTAAAAATTGCTTTTCTTTAAACTGCAGTGTAACGATTGGTGTTATCAATTAATTTGTGAATTCCAGAAAAGAAAATCATTATATCCACAAAAAGTACTCGCTGAGTTAATAAACCAAGCAAGCAGTGTGATATATTGAAGATGTTTGCAAGGCTTACTAAAGTTTGTTATTCTAGTCTGCCTTTTTAGGGCTAAACAGTGCTTTGGTCATAATACAGCCGTCAGGGAACCTGACCCTAATCCTGACTTATAACCCTGGCTCCATAGAAGCTAGGTTGTATCCCCTGTCACCAACATGGTACTTGGAGCATTGCTAGGTGTAGCTCTGGAGGCCCCGTCCCCACCCCACTCTGGGGTGGCCCTGGGCAATCTCCGGCACTGTTGGGCCTGGGCGTGGTTACATCCTTGGGCCTTGCACCACTGGGGCCCTGGGACTAGCTGATCGCCACTTGGAAGGACACCCCTCAATAAATAAATAAATAGTAAAACAATGCTCTATCTCTTGAGGCATGTGCAAATAATACTCAAGACATTTCTTCTACTCAGGAAAACAAATGAAACCAGTAACCGGAGGGGACCAGCGATGACCTTGCAGAGCTTCCTGGGATTTATCTGCAGTTCAGGTGATGGAGTTAAAATCGTGTGAACATTTATGGTATGGGTATACAAAACCACTGCACACCAACACCTCCAAAGTGTCCAGGGGCCTTGACCAGACCAGTGTCATTTTAACATAGTGGACTAAATAGGGGGTGTAAGCTGCGGGAACTTGAGGGGTCAGTCCTGGTAAATACAGTGATTTCAGGTATAAGAAGATAAACATTATTTTAGTGATGGGCATGTTCTAGATTCCTGGACTCTTATTTCCATTTGAGGTAACACCCCCAGAGTTCTCCAATGGTTTTATTTGGGATGGGTCTTCTGTGAAGGTGCTTTGTTCTGTGTTGTGCAAAGCAAACATTTGTGCTTTACTTCTAAATTGATGAAGGTGGTTAGTCAAGACATAGGAGGGCAGATGGCTCCTGGGGGTCGGCTAGTCTTTGCAAACACCTCCCCGCATCGCAACAATTATGTTCTCTTCTCTCAATAGACTTTACATTTTTTTGATAGGGGTTTGGGGAGAGATTTGGGCCACACCTGGCAGTGCTCAGGGCTTATTCCTGGCTCTGTGCACAGAGACCACTCCTGGCAATGCTTGGGAAGTATATATAATGCCAGTGATCAAACTGCAGCCAGCCACCTGACCTCTGCACTGTCTTCCGGCCCCTTTAAATATCTAAATATTATATAAAGTTAGTTACTTTCAGATGATTAAACTTTAAACTTTTGTTTCACTTAGGGTATCATGGATATTATTGCTTCAGGGAAAAAAACCCAGTATTTTAGCATAAAGTAGGAATTATTTTATGCTAAAATAGGGGAAAAGGGGAAAGGAAATTGATAGTTCAAATGGCAGGCAGATACAGCACAAAACACGAGGGTCAACAAATGCCAAGTGATTATAAATAACTGTACAATACTGACATTAGCAATAAGCATCCTGGGGATACCTAGGAATAAAAAAATGAGCTATCCTCTAACTATGTTATATTTCTCACATTATATACAACTCACTGTTGTATACCTTAACTTACCTAACTAATTTTACGTCAATGACATCCCAATGAAGCTAAACAAAGTTGAGGTATCTTGAAGAACTATTAAAAAAGTCTAGGATAAGCAATGTATCGATGAGTTATTAATCACTGTAAAGGTGTAGGACAGATGCATGCTGAAATGGGAGTAGGATATTTTTAAAGATAATTTTATTTTTAATCTAAGAAACATTAATTACTTATGTTAGGCAACATTTCTTTTTCTCAGAACATTCTTTTATTTTGATATCATCTCCCCCCAGTTACTTAAAAAGATGTATATGTGTGTGTATAAGGTGTGCGTGCATGCACACATTGGTGTGATATGAACCAGAGCTGTGCATCTGAAATAAGCTATTACTCATCAGGAATGTTTTTTTAAAAAAATTATTTCTTTATGTATTTATTTATTATTTATTTTGCACTATTGGGTCACACCTGGCAATGCTCAGGGGTTTCTCCTGGCTCTGCACTCAGGAATTACTCCTGGCGGTGCTCAGGGGACCATATGGGATGCCAGGGATCGAAGCCGGGCCGGCACAAGCAGGCGCGTGCAAGGCAAATGCCCTACCCACTGGGCTATCGCTCTGGCCCCCATAAGGAATGTTTTAATTTCAATCCAGCTTTTGGTCTCATTGTTATGAATGTCATGCATTTCTTCATGTCCCAACTCCAAGGAGAAAGTTCTGTCTCTTACCTTCTTGGAGTTAGTTCTCTGATATTTCCTTTGAGTGTCTGGAGGTCAAAGAGTTCTAGCCTACCAATCTAAACTTTTTATCCCATGCTTCCCCTCCCCCACCCCCGAGAATGTCATTAAAAAGATAATGGATAAATAGGGCAAAATAAAGATTTTGGCATGTCTCAGCAAATGATTTTTCTTCACAACCATTTTTTCCAAGCCATTATTTTACTAGGGATTGATAAGAAATTCCTATTAGCTGTAGTTCCCCAAATAATCTATCCTAGGGATAAAAAGTAAAGGCAGCGAAGATTTCTGTTTGAAATCACATAGCATCAAACAATGGTTTCCAATATGACCTTTATTGAGCAATTACTGCTGTGACGTTTAACATCAATCAACGAAAAGTTGCAACTGTGCCTGTCAGCGAGGTTCTCCCGTGATCAAAAGTCCATTTTTCAATGCACCAGTGAGGTAAACATAATTATTCATATATAGCTTTCTTAAGGCTAAGAGAGTTCTGTGATTCATTGATAATTTTTGGCTCAGTTGGTTCTTTGCATAATACATCTCAAGACATTCCCCCTAAGTGCTCCCCTTCCAACAGCTTAGGGAATTGACCAATTCCCCAGGTACATACAATATCATGCATTTGAATCCCCCAGAGACTGAGGAGGGAGCACCCTGAGTTTGCATGCAGTCCCCTCATATTGCACAAAGTAAAATACAATGTCTGGAGCCCCCCGTGGGAGAACCCGTTCTGTTTTGAAGCTGTCAATCACATGCATTTGGAAATTGTCATATGGCTTAACCTTTTGCAGTGGACTCGAGTACTAGTCACTCTGGGTGACTTCCTTTACTATGGCATGTGAAGTGACCTTCTCTACCTTTTTACTAGTCACTAGTTTCTCCTCAAAGCTCTCTTCATGCTCTTCCACCTTCTGAGTGACGGTTACAGATTTGGTAATGTATTTGGTAGCACCATCTCCCCCTCACTGGTGATTTTCTCTATCTTCTTGGTCACCACCGCTTTATCCTCACTTCTATCACCCCCTTCTTCTCCTCTGCTGGGCTCAAGTCTAGGCCATTAGTGATGACCCCTTCTCCTCTTCTCCCCCAGAGCCTTTCTCCTTGGTTTCCTGCTCTTCCTCCTCCTTCCCTTCCACCTCCCCCATTGACTGCAATGTCCTCCTTTGTGGATTCCTTGGAACCTTGGTCACTGCCCTCCTCCTCGCTCCCTCCTTCCTCTTCTGCTTTCTCCTTTCCCTTTTCCTGCTGCGGTGACTTCTCTCCCGCCTTGGCATCCTTCTCCGAGCTCACTTTTGCTGATTTGGTGACTGTGACCTCCTCTTCCACCACTTCTTCCCTCACAGGCGACTCTGCTTTCTTCTGCTCTGAGACATCCTTTGGCTTCTCCTCCTTTTTCTCTGCCTTCTCTTCCTTGTGAGCTTCCTTTGCTTCTTTCTTTACTTCTTCCACTTTCACTTCTTCCTCTTTCTGTTCACCTTTCCCAGCTCCAGCGTCTGCTTTTGGCTTCACCTCTTCCACTGGTGATTTGGGCATCGGGGACTTGGCTTTCTCTGCTTTCTCCTCCTTAGCTTCTACCACCAGCTCTTCCTTGGGGAAGCCACTTTTTTTCACTCTTTTTCTCAGCTTTCTTTTCATCCTTAGCTTCAGTTTCTTCCCCATTACCTTCAGCTTCTTCCTCTTCTTCCTGCTCACCTTCTTCTTTTTCACTAGAACCTTCCTTCTCGGATCCTCCTTCTTCAGCTTGGTCTGATTTCACACCTTCATCTTCCTCCTCTTCCTCCTCCTCCCTCCTCTTCACCTTCTTCTTCCTTCTCCTCTCCTTCTTCTCCTTTAAGTTCAGGTGCTGTAGCTTTAACGGGAGACTTTTTGTAGCAACAACTTCTTTCTCAGCATCTTGTTCCTCTTCCTCTTCTTCTGCCTCTTCTTCCTTGCCTTCTTTCATGGACACAGCCAGCTCCTCTGCAATGGCCGCCAGGGCATCCTCCATTTCTGACTTCTCATCTTCTACTTTGGTTTCCTCTATGATCTCTTCAACAAATTTGTGTTGGACCTTTAGTTTGGGAGCCTCAACTTTGGTTTTCTGAATCTTGCTGGATATTGTGATTGAGGGTTGTCGGTGTGTGTACAGTGGCCCAGTGATGCTTCCTGAAAAGGTGCTAAACCTGGTCTCTTCACCCTCTAGGAGTTTCCTGGATCATCAAAGAAGAAAAGGCATAATTAAAAGCTAATAAGGTCTTCCGAGTTCCATGACACTATGTGCAATGCAGTAGTAACCTTTCAAAGAATAGAATGGCATAAATAAACGATGACTTTAAACTAATGCAGTAGCTGGTGTCATTTCACTGTTTATTGAACTGTATTCAGTAGCAGAGAGAGATTCTGAAGGAACATCTGCTGGTCTGCTGCAGCAAGTAGCCACACCCAGTGGTCCACTGACCACACCCAGCCACTAAATCTCAGCCCTGCCGCAGTCTGTTTGCCGCAATGTGAGTATGCTGAAAAGCTCCCTAGTGGCCAAAAAACTTGAGTGAGCTTCTTAAGCACTGGGCTTCCATGACATTAAGTTTCTTTTAGCAAAAACAGCGTTTTGAGATGTTACCAAAGCTTATGTTATAGCTATGTACTAATATGGGTGTATCAAGTTAGTGAGAAAATGGTTATTTGTGTAATTATTAAGCTTTCCTAAAAGAGATAGTTTTGTGAGCACAACTTATTCTTACATTATTATAATGATCTTATGGGTTGCAGAAAACCCTATCTAATCAAGGTTTTTTTTTTTCCTGTGAGCTGAGTCTATAGCAAGGTAATATCAGGAACAGGCGTATAATCTTTTCTGACTCTGGCTATATTCCAAGATTAATCTAGATGTAATCTGGATGATACATCTCTTTATACAATCAACCTAATGTAAGAGATAATACATTTAAATTATCAGTATGGATATAAAATAAATGTATACATTATAAATTATTAATTCATACACGTATTCAGGTTAATGTTAAATAAAACAGACGCTGAGTGCCTTGTTGCTGGCCCTTGGCATAAGACTGAAAAGCTACAAACATTAGATGAAATATTAAACATGAAAGCTCCTTATTGGAAAACATTTTTTCTCACTGAAGTAAAAAGTTTAAGGTTCTTAAATTAATAGGCGTTCTCACAATTCAAGGCATTTAATTTCAACACAGTGCATGCCTGATCAAGGCATATAAAAAGCAGTAATATCACATTTGCAATTCCCTGGAGGAGGTTTCAATTAATAAAACCATGTGATTGAAGACCTCTGAAACCGCTTTAGACCTTTACAGAGCACCTGCTTTAACTCTGGCGTTGAAGCCTCCGTGTGCGGAGCCTGCAGTGCGGTTTGGACTCAGGCAGGGTCTGCAGCATCTTACCTGTAGGCGGCGATTTCGATATCCAGAGCCATCTTGACGTTGAGGAGATCCTGGTATTCCCGCAAATGACGAGCCATTTCCCACTTTGTGCCCCAGCTCATTTTCTAGCTGCTGGATGGTGTCCTGCAACAGACAGTCTCATAGACTTTGCTTCCAAAACAGCAATTTATTTTGCTACTGTTTCCCCGCACCCTACCCCACCCCCTCTGGCGCTGCAAACCTTTCCGACGTCTCCCCAGCACCCACTCTCCTTAAAAGAGCTAAGAAATTCTCAAATAAACATATGCACAAGACCAATAAGACAATAAAATCTTTTTTCACATAACCCGCCCCAATATTGGAACAACGCTTAAGAGGAAACAGCGATGCCCGGGAAGCCCCACGCATGACCTGTCATTTCCCACCTGAGTCCTTTGAGCTGAAGCCAATTGAAAATTCTTCCAGTCCTAGCCAGAAATGCGGCAATTGCGCGCATTTTTTTTTTTTTTTTGGCACAAGCTATCCCAAAGTTGCTGCTCTATCAACGACTTACATATGCTCCTACTTTAAACACACCAGCATAAACACATGTGAACCTCCCCACGAAAGGCAGCCCGTTTTGGAAACAGGGCAGGGTTCGGAGCTGGAAGAGCTAGGAGAAAGAGGAGTGAGGAAAGAGAGGGAAGGGGTCTGGGGTGCTCAGCGCCCCTAACCTGGCTTCCAAACTCGCGCGCGCATCAGCTCGCGGCCAGCAGGGGGCGCGGGGAGCGGGAGCCAAGGCGCGTGCCCGGCTTTCGGGGCCGCGCGGCGCTGGCGCTGGCGCAGCGCAGCCGCCGTCTCTCCTACCTGGTAGCTGCTGAGGTCGTGGTTGTGGCGCTCCTCGATGTCGCTGAGCTGCCGCTCCAGGGACTCCTTGGTGCCGCGCACGGACTCGAGCTCGATGCTCTTGGACTGCAGCTGGCGCCGGTACTCGGCGATCTCTTCCTTGGCGGAGCGGATGGCCTCCTTGTTCTGCTCGGCCGCCTCGGTGAGCTTGGCGTAGCGGCACTTGAACCACTCTTCGGCCTGGTGCATGTTCTGGTCCGAGTGACACTCGAGCTGGGAGCGGATCTCCTTCAGCGCCGCCGAGATGTCCGTCTTCAGGTAGTCTTTGCGCTCCACCGTGACGTGCGACGCCTGGATCTGGGCCAGCAGGTCAGCCACCTCCTCTTCGTGGTTGCTTCGCAGGAAGGCCACCTCGTCCTGCAGCGACTGCACCTTCTTGTCCAGCTCCACCTTGACCAGCGACGACTCCTCGATGTCTTTGCGCAGCGCCCGGATGGCCGCCTCGGTGTCGTCGCGCAGCCGCGCCTCCTCCTCGAAGCGCTCCTTGAGGCGGTGAATGTCCTCCTCCAGGTGGTCGGAGTCCAGCTGCACCTGCGCCTTCTCGTGGTTCACCAGCTCCAGGCTGCTGCGCAGCTCGCGGATCTCCTGGTCGTACGCGTCGCTCAGCTGGGCCTGCGTGGCCTGTTTCTGCCGCAGCGCCTGGATCTCCGCCTCGATCTCCTTGTTCTGCTGCTCCAGGTAGTGCACCTTCTCGATGTAGCCGGCGAAGCGGTCGTTCAGGCCCTGCAGCTGCTCCTTCTCGTTGGAGCGGGCCAGTTTGTAGTCGCCGGCCGGCCCGGAGCCGCCGTTGAGCAGCGACGAGGACTGGCTGAAGTCCAGGGCTGCTCTCGGCCGAGCTGAGCATGGCCGAGCTGTAGGCGAGGCGCGGGCCGAGCGCGCTGCGCTTGTACGAGGACGACACGGTGCTGGGCGAGCTGCGGGACCACGACTGCGAGCGGAAGCCGCTGGACGGGGAGCCGCTGAGCCGGCTGAAGCTGGAGCGGGTCTCCGTGACCCGCCGGTAGGCGGACGGGTTGCCCAGCGAGTCCAGGGTGTAGCTCATCTTGGAGGCCTCGGGGCGCGTGGCCGGCACAGCGCTCGGCCGGCCCCGCCGCAGCCGCTTTATAGCCGCGGCGGCTGGGCCCGGGCCAGCGCCCCGCCCCGCGGAGGCGGCGGCCGAGGAGGCGGGGACTGCGGGCCCCGGCCGGGGGGATGGGGGCCCCCGCCGAGCCGTGATTCAGCGCCGCTCCACGTGCGCCCCGGCCGCTCGGACCCGGTCCCGGCCCCTCCCGCCGCCCTCCCTGGGGTCCCGCTTCACCAGTGGCCCCTCCAAGCTCCCGCTGCCCTATTTTACTCCCTCTTTGGACCGCTTTTTGGCATCCTGGGGCGAGTGTCCACCCAACGCCCTTTGTCTTGTCACTTTCCCGCCGCTCTGCGCCCCGTGGCCGCCCGGCCCCACCCGGCTGAGCTCGGACCCTCACGCCTTTTGCTCCTTTGCCCTTGTCCCAGTCCTTCTGTTTTCTTTCTTTTTCTTTACTGGTTCTCGGTGCTACAGCACCCCCCCCTCCCCCCAGCGCTTCTCCCTCCCAGCTCCCCGCAGAGGCCACTCTGGCCGCCCCGTTCTCGCTCCTCTCCAAGCCACTTCCAGGGGACCGTCCCGCGCTGCTCCCCTTCCTCGCCCCCAGGAGTTTCCTGCCCTTCCCCTGGTCTCCTCGCCGCACCTCCATCCACCGCGTGTCTTAAAGCAGCCCAAGAGCCCAGAAGAGTTGAATCTGGGATAAACAAAACCAAACAAAAGCCACTTTGAGGAGCGGCCGGTCTGAAAGCGTCGGGAAAAGGGTAAAGAGAATGGGCCCGGTCTTTATTGGTGTTGAATGTGGCACCTGGCGCTCCTCTCTGCTTAACGGTGCTGGGACGCCCACGGCTTCCGCTGGGGCACAAAGGTAAGGCCGGCGCCGGGGTCTGGGCGCCGGCAGCACCACGGACAGCGCCCGGGCCCTGGAGCCAGAAGATACTGGCTGCTGTGCTCTGGGGGCTAGGCCCTGTGCAGGACCTGACCGCTTATCCCTGGTTTCCTTCCCGGGCTTCTCCACGGGAAAATACAGTTAAAGGCTGTTGGGGGCAACTCTGCTGGGTCCAAGCTGCAGTCGCAGCCTAAGATTTCTCTGCAATGCAGGGTTGGCACAGTGAACAATCGCATTTGAAAAACAACTAAAATTCACTCAAGTTCCCAGAAAGACTGATTTGAGATCAGGCTGAGTTTTGTAACCTATGATAAGTGCATGAAATCAAGATATACGGGGCCTGAAATTTGAAGGTCAAATATTCCTTGGAGAGGGAGGCATGGAATCTGCGGAGAGAGAGAGAGAGAGTGCGGGCAACTTCAGTGTATGATACATTTGAAGGCAAACAATTGCCTCGGCATCTTCCTGTTCAGTTTAATCAGTGTGTGCCTTTAATGACTGAAAAGAAAACTGAACTAGTTTAAATTTCAGAGAGAATCTACCACAGAGATTCACTGTAATCTCGAAAGTCAGACTCCCCTCTCCATTTCAAGAGTAATCTCTTTCCCACCTAGGTTTTAAGGGCTGATTTGGAGTTGATATTTTCCATACTTTTAAACACACGTTTATTTAAACAAGGACCCACGCAGATCTCTCTTGCTGTTTGGTGCATTGCTTCTAGTTCAGTATCCCATTTTTCATATTGCTTTCAGGGCAGTTTAGGGTTAAACAAAGTTTAAGATACAAGAAGACAGAGTGAAGAACAGAATACAGTACTAATGATAGTCTTCACTGCGGTAACAGACCCAAGTGATTGCATATAAAATGCTTGCTATATGACTGACAAGAAACCCTTAGAGAAAAGTCGAGAGCACCAGTCTTCAAAGGCGTTTTCTTTTCTCTCTCTCTCTCTTTTCTCTCTCTCTCTCTCAGCATGCTGTAAGTTCCTGTTGATGAGGACAAATCTACCTGTACTCAGGGGAAGTAAAAGGTTTCTGGAGGTCTTTACTTTGCTTTATAAAATTTGTCAGCCCACTTGTACTTTAAAATAGCAGAGGTTAGCTTAGAGAGTTTTGGTTCATGAACATGCGCCATGCAGGCTGGAGGGGAGGGGTGCTGTAGTTCCCTGAGTGACAGGTTTTATCTCAGGCATGGGGGCACTTGTCCCCATTTGCTGAGAGGGACAAATGACTGACAGAAAGCACTGACTTGTGAATATTGTGAAGATGGGATACTTTGACTTCAGGTGGATGAATAAAGGAAAAGAGAGAAGCCACCATCTTTCTGTAAAGTGCTGCATTCTCTAGGCTGGGTTCTTGCAAGGTGCCGCCATGTAGGGCCACATGTTAATTATGCAGTAACTATGCCTTTGTGACTTATTACTTGATACCTTTGTTAAAAAGCACAAAAATACCTGTTGGTTTCAGATGGTGCAATCCTTGCAAGCACTCCGGCACAAGAGCACATGGTTAACTCGCGGACTGCTGCAGTGGGCGCTCTTCTTCCGGGCTTGGAAAATGAGATGACTCTGCAGAGAGACAGTTGCAAGGCAGCTCCTGTCTGCAACACTCTTAGCATGTGTTGCTGTGTATCTAAACCAGCTCAGAGGCTGTTAGGGTTCCAGGTGGTTACAGAAGGAGGAAGAATTGGGTCCAAGCAGAAAAAAAACTGCTACTAAGGTTAAATCCAGCTGGTGCCCCATCTTAGTATTGTAACTTCAATGTCACCAAAAGTATTGTTCCATTTGAGCACTGCAGGAAAATGTGCCTCTTGGAACAGTCCCCAATTAAAGACTCTCCCAGGACTTGAAACATGATCTTTCAGTATCATGTTTAGCAGAGTTTTGTATTAGGCATTGCACTTGTATATCTCCTCCTGAAGGTGACTTGAAGGTTATGCTCATCAATAAATTTCATATAAAAACTTTTTTTTTTTTTTTTTTGCAAAAGCTATAGACTTCACTTTTCCCTCTGGTTGTTTTGAAGAGGGTTTGCTATCATTATGTTTTTTTTTTCTTGGTAGAATTAGTGCAAGTTTACACTTGACGCTAAAAGACATGGGATATTATGAGAATATTTATGAGGATAAAAACGCATGAGGATTTACCTGAATTTATAGCACTGCTCAGTTTAACTCTGATGCTTTTTGTAATTCATTATAAATAAAAGAGTTATGCATGAGATTCAGGTGTGAGGCATTTGAAATGAAATATTCTCTGTGCTATAATCTGCAGCGTGTTCTGAATACTTTAGAGAAAAATTCAAAGCATGCTGTGTGTTTTTTCAGTGCAAGAAGTGCAAGTGTTAACTTTGCAGTTCAGAGACAGCTATTGTGAGATTACTGGGCCTTGTTTAATAATAAGAGCAAAAATAAACTTTGCTTAAGAGGGTTAATCATTGGGTCTAAGAGTAAGGATAGAAAAAAAATGGAGTTGGCATTTTCTTCCTTTTCCCATATTTTCTTGCATTGCCTTTAAAGAATTCTTTTTTGCTATGTAAAAACACAAAGAGGATGAGGTGTGGAATGTTGCAGCAAGCGAGAGGCTGCCGCAGATGGTCGGTGACTTATACTGAAGATGAGTTGATCAGTTTCTTCTTTCCTCCTGTCAGTGTCTGGAAATGGAGCTGTTTTGCCTGGGATCTGCATCTGCAACTCAAGATGAATATTTCTTTACAAACTATCTTTGTTAACTATTTTAAAGGCTGTTGGTACAGAAGGTCAGGGGTTGAATTTTTCAAAGAAATCCTAATTGTGAAATTTTTTTTTTATGAAAAGTCAATTGTGAAAACTCTAGGACTTAATTCTATTTTAGTCTCAGGATGTCAAACTTTAAAAACAGCTTTTGACCCTTTTTTTTTTCAAATTTAGATGCTGAAAACAAACTAAAATATTCTCTGGGAGAAAGGCTGTTTATTAGGAAAATTGGATGAGCATCTTTTTATTGTCTTTAGTACTGCCAAGCCTACGTGAACCACAATCCCCTTTTTAAGTTGAATGGTGTTCATTTATTTTGCCAAATATTTTGTGTTATATTTCTGTCATAATTTTTATGAAGTTAATTGAATTATCAAAACTATTGTTAACTTTATATTCTTCCTAGCGTAAGCAGTTCTGAAATTTTATATCTAAAATTTTTATGTTTTATGGGGCAATGATTGAACTTTCAGCTTTCTCATAGCTTGTGGGTTTTATTTTTTGCTGTGTAATGAGCAGTTCTGAAATTTTATATCTGAAAATTTTATGTTTTGCGGGGTAATAACTGGACTTTCAGCTTTCCCATAGCTTGCTGATTTTATTTTTTTGCTGTGTAATGCTGTAAACTAGTTCTATAAAAATCAGAGGAGGAAGACTTCACGTGTATAGAAAGTATTTAAAACAGCCTTGTTAGAGTAAAATAAAGTTTACTAGATGTGAAATAAAACAATAGTGCTTGTTAATGTTTAGCATATTTTCAACTGGATGTTTTGGCTTTGCCTGTACAACAAGAGGCTTTGTGATGCCCACCTGAATGTTTAAAACCCTGTATTGCACAGAAATTTACACCAGGGCAGCCACGTAATTTTTGTAGCATCTTTTATGCAAGCTCTCGGAGTCCTGACTTAGGTAGCAACAATTCTTTTATTAGAAACTCTTAATTAAAATGAGCTCTGTAATCTGAGCAGATCAATAGTCTCTCTTATATGGACTAAAAATATATTTTAAACAGTTAAACCCACGTGCATAAAACAAAATTAGAAAAAAGAGCCCCAGCTAATATCAAAGTCCCATTGTCCCATGACTGGGTTCTTTCTTCACAACTTCAATGAATCCCAAGCATGATATTTCAGCTTCCTCTGAACATGGCGTCAGTGTCATAGCTATCTCTTTGCACTTAGACTTTTAAGAACAACTTATATTTCAGAGTCTATTTGCTCACTTTTGGGGCATCAGAATTAACATATGGCCCATGCAGAAATATATAGAATTCCAAGAAATAATTTAAGCATTTCCTAACTTTATTTTGGGTAATATAGACATGATGGGATCTTTCTGTTTATATAATTGCCTGACCTGCTTTGTAAAATAAATATGTGTAGATATTATGTATATAATATATTAATCTGTGCTTTGTAAAATGAATCTGTAATTTGCTTATCTTGGAGGAAAGAAAGTCTGCCAGGCAACCTGGGTTCTGGCCAAGTGTTTAACTCTTATTTTCTCCTTTAAGAAAAGATTTTAATGAGTGCTTTAGATTAAACATGAGAAAATATAGTAACAATTAATTATATAATAATGATAATGGATCAGGAAAGTCTGTTTGGGTCTGGGCATTCATTTCTGTTTATCTGCCTGCCTCATTGTGAAGTTGAAGCCAGTGACAGTCATAAGTGGCAATCTGTAATTTGGCCCAGTCATGCATGAATACAGTGTTTCTTTATAATTAATGGTGCCCTGAGTCCCAAAGCCATCATTATCATTATCCTCACCATCAGATTTTTACATGAGAATACCACTTTACATCGAAGAAACAAAACCAGAGCAATGTGATAAAATCCTTTCCGAAGTGGGGGAAGGGTAGATAGTAGATCGCAAGTGATTTCAGTTGGTGAAATTGAGAAAATTATTCAAAATTCAAAGCCACGCAGAACTCAAACTTTTGGGGGGGAGATTGGTGGAGAGAGAGAGAGAGAGAGAGAGAGAGAGAGAGAGAGAGAGAGAGAGAGAGAGAGAGCTCCCTAAGGGTGCTCAGGAGGTTGGGAGTCCCACTATTCCTGGCTCTTGGAATAGTGCCAGGATAGGAAGATGTGAGGGGATGTGATGTTTTTTCCAGCCTGGCAGTGCCAGGGATACCCCAGCAACCCTCGCAGAGTGCTCCCAGGATCATGGGGTACTACCAATTGTACCAGCATCAGAGGCATGCTAGCTCTAACCACTGAACTATCTTCTGGTCCTCAGATCATCTGACAGTGCTGATATTAAGAAAAATCCTCTAGCAGGACATCAAATTGAAAGTCAGTCAACACGGAAAATAAAACACTACTAGGCAGGTATTAGTAACATCTGTTATAACAGGTCTTAAGTGCTTAACAAGTGTAGGTCACTGTACCAAGACTTGTGTGGTTTGTCTTATTTAATTTTCTTACCAGCTTATCAAGGTGATGCTGTTATTCTCCTCATTGTGGAGGAAAAGCATTTATGCTTATAGGCTCAAAGAGGCAGAAGGCTTCACAAAGCTAGGAGTGGTGGAGTTGAGATAGGAACTTAGCAGTGTCCATCTGGAAGAAGCCTGACCCTTGCTATGGTATTAACTGACCTTGATGACCAGGAAGGCACCAGAGGTCGAAGAACTGGACTTTCAGTGGTGAACGTAATGTTGTGTAGATACCTGGAATATTTAATATTGTCATGAATGTTGCCTCAAAACAAGCAAAATTAATTAAAAGCTAATTGTTTAGCTCTTAGGTCATGTTATAAAAAAGTGATCTAAAGACATATTAAGTACTCTTTTTCTGCATTTTTATATTTCTATGAAAACAAAGATTTTAATATTTTCACAGCTAACATTTTATTAGTCATATTAAAATATATTGAAAATGAAAAGCTTAAACTTGTCTTTGTTTTTTTTTTATCCTAAACTAATTGTCTGTGTAATTTGGGGGACAAACTCCTTCGTTCTAACCCATCACCTATAGATGCTATCCCTAATTATCTACATGTTGTCTGATATCTCTCTTTCATGTTTATATGCATATTTGATTTAGTTTTAAAGACATTGACATTGGACTTGTGTATTTTACAGTGTTATATTAATTTACTAGTATATGATTATATTTATGCACATTTAAATTCATGCGAAAGAGTTTTAATAAGTATATTCGCTTTTTTGGTAGATGTCCGATGACTTTAGACTAAATGTACTTTGAGCAAACCAATAATAAGCATTGAAAGCTATTTCTTGGCAGAAGAAATAGCTTGGCTCACAGGCTTCATCAAGAAAGGTTTGCAATGGAATGACTGGCAAAGAAACAAACTCTTAAATCTATTAAAGCAGCAAAGAGACAGCCTTGAATAATTTTAAATGACTTCATGGATGGTTGGAGGTACAGCTGGCTTTGCTTAGGACTTACTCCTGGCTTAGTATTCAGGGATCTCTACGTGAAACTCTTGACCATCTGTTTCATATATGAAAATCAGTATTGTGTGACTGTATTTGTATAGGTTGCTTGGAGACAAGCAACCTTAATCCATTTTCTTTTGTTATTTATGAGATAAAATAGTCTGACTCACCTGCTTTCTTTCATTTGTATAGATCCTCTTTGGCTTCGGGTCTATCATATAGGGTCAAGGAAGAGAACTGTTTCCTATTTGTTTTCCTGAAAAAAACTTGACCTTGAAAAAAAAAAGAGCACATATCCTGAATTAGACATGACAGCAATCAGCTTCTAGACTTGTATTACATAAAGTTATTAAGAACTGAATGCCTAATGATGAAAATCCTTCTTATTCCACCATGACTCATTTAACACAATTGGCTGTGAATTTTTCTGCCTCTGCTAATCTTCATGGTCTCTTCTTCTGTCAGCCTGGAAATTCAGCACCTTCTTGAATACTCGTAAGACGCACCTTCCTGAGTAAGGGCTATATGTTGTGTTAAAGCCCAGCATCTGGGTGTATTTACCTCCCCGCACTAAAGAGAGCTGTCCACTTCAAGTTGCCTGTCTCAGTGTTCCCCAAACTGGGCCTGACCGAAGCCAGGTTTTGGGAACACAAGTTTTGGTTTTCTCCAAATCTCTTTCAGTTTTTTTCCTGATATAAATTTTCCCTTTGGTCCTGAAGCATTCAGGTAGGTGAGACCACCTTCTGGTCACTGAAAATCACATCTCAACACCATAATTAAACATAAAATTCTAAATAACGGATAGCAAATCTGAAAAACTTCTAGGCTTTTCCCAGGTGTTTTACCGCTGTGAGTGTCTAATCAATATGTGTTCCATGTATCAAAAGGGAAGTCCCACCTTTCCCTCTAAACCTCCCATTCAATTAATCTCTTTAATATTGGGCACTGTGTGGTACACAAAACTAGAGGGCAGACATGATCCCGGCTTGGATGAGCCCAGTCCGATGAAGGATCCAGGCAAATAAACACACAGTTATACCATCTATGTAACCCATGATAAAGCCGTTATTTCTGGCTTAAGCTAAAGATTAACAGTGCCGGGGAGCACATGGGATGAGCCACTGGTGAGAAATGGAGAAGAACTTCCAGGCAGGTCTCCAGAGCTGAGTTTGCAGGTATAAGTAGGAAGCGTGCAGACGGAGATGAAAAGCCACCAAAGGCATCGGGGTGATCACAGTGTACCCAAAGAATTGCAAATGAGGACAATAAAGGGGAGCACGCAGCCCTCACTGAGAACAGAGTAAAACCCAGGTTAGCCTCAATAGATGGGAGCAGATAGCGCAAAAGGGGGTACACAGTCTAACAGGAGAGCAGGGAACCTGAGGTCCAGGGTCAAATGGGGAATAAGCCAAGGTTGACATGTTCGAGGACATGTGTCTCAGCCTGGTGACAGAAACAGAGGAGACACTATGGAAGACTCCATGTGTTATAACAGGCCATTTGCGTTTATCTTATAGCTGATTACTACAAGCTACTGAAATATTTAAGAGGCATTTTTGGGTGAAGGAGCAGAATAGTTGGGTGACTTAATGAAGAACTTGGAAGACGGAATAAATGGGAGGGTGAGGGAGAGGAAGGGACCATGACAGATAGATATTGACTGGTGACATAATTCTGTGGGTCCAGTGACTGTGACTACTGTAAAAAATCACCACACTCTCAGTAGCTATAAAGGACACATTATATTTCTATTTGAGAGATCAGAAGTTTAAGATCAGTCTTAGTGACCTAAATTTAAGGGTCGAACAGGCTGCAGTTCTTCAGGACGCTCTTGAGGAAAAGTGATTCTTGGCAGCTCCAACTTTGAGGCTACCATATTTCTTGACTCCTGGCACTTTTCTCTGTTTTCAAAACCAGCAAGTGCCTCTCTCCACTTCTCTTCACTGCTCTCTTTTGCTCCATTTATTTCCTACTTGTCCACGCCGAACCTACTGTTCTCTTTCTTGTAAGACTTGTGTGATTATGTTGCCACTTTGCTATCCCAGATAAGCAAGGATCATCTCCATTTAGTTATTGTTTGCTAGTGTTGACATAACAAAAACTAAACTTGTGGTTTAACTGAAAGAAATGAAGCTTTCTGTCATCTGGGAGGCTAGAAATCTGAGATCAAGGAATCAGCAGGCTTGTTTTTTTATGGCCTTTCTCCTTGCTTCAAAGATGGCTCTCTTCCCCCCCATGTCTCCTGTGGCCAGCTCTGTGTGTACTCAGTGTTAGGCATCGGGGGTCCCTTTTCGTGTTTGATCCCCTCCACTTCTTACAAGGACACACCATATTCAGGGGCCCTCAAACTTAAGGTTATTAAGGCCTATTTTTAACTTACTTACGAATGTAAAGACTTCATCTCCCAATATGTTCTGAGTTACTGGGTGGTTAGGGCTTCAACATGTGAATTTTGAAGGGACAAAATTCAGTTAAAACAGGATCCTCAAATCTAAATTTATAAAGAAGTCAAGCTATCATTATCTACATGATATTGTATATAAAATATTAAGGATTCCATCAAAAAATCCTCCTGGAAAATAGGACCAGAGCAATAATATCATGGGTAGTGCACTTGCCTTGCATGTGGCTGACCTGGGTTTGGTCCCCCAGCACCCCATATGGTCTCTGGAGCCCCACCAGGAGCACAGATCCATGAATGAATCCCGTGCACTGCCAGGTATGACCCCAATGAAAACCAAAAACTTCCTGGAAATGATTAATTTATAAAGTAAAATAACGGTACAAAATCAACACACAGTAATCAGTTGCAAAGAAAGCAATAAAAACACTATGCCATTTATATTTTTTGTCCAAAAAAGTCAAGTATTTAGTAGTCAACCTAACAAAGGAGGTGAAAGTCCTATTCAGTGAAAAATATAATTCACTTATGAAAGAAATAGAAGAAAATACAAGGATATGGAAAATCCCATGTTCATGTCTGGTAAAGATCAGTATTACTAAATTGTTGCTTTGACTTACCTGCTGAGTTACAGATGCAAAAAGATCCCTGTTGACATTTCTCTGGCATATCTTAAGAATGAGGGACGGTTGGGCCTGAGCAGGTCCTGCAGGTAGGGTGCCTTGGATTTGGCCAGCCTAGGTTCAATCTCCAGCATCCCATACAGTCCCCTGAGCACTGCCAGGAGTGATTCCCAAGGGAAGATAACACATAAGTACACTTTGGTGCTGCCCAAAGCTTCCACCAAGCCCAACCTCACCCAAAAAAGTTAGGACATTTGGGCCAGTCTCCCAATGGATTATGGATTCTTCTGATTATGGATCAGAAGAATTAGAACACAATTTCTTTAAAACTTAAAAAATTTAATTAAAGACCCAGACATGACAACTACTTCTAAAATTCAAGGCCATAGAAGATTATGAAGGGTTTTAGGTCTTTGCCTTCCATGCAGCCTATCCAGATTGGTCCCAGGTATCAAATATTGACCCCTGAGCAATGTCAGGGTGATTCCTGAGTACTGATCCAAGATTAATTTCTGAGAACCATCAGGTGTAAATCCGAAACAAAGTAAAAACAAAATAAATTAAAAAATTTTGTATGAAGCTATAAAACTCCCGGATAGTCAAAGAAATTTTTACAGACAAGAATATGGGAGGCATTAAATTCTCAGACTTTAATCTTTCTTTCTTTCTTTCTCTCTCTTTCTTTTTCTTTCTTTCTTTCTTTCTTTCTTTCTTTCTTTCTTTCTTTTTCTTTCTTTCTTTCTTTCTTTCTTTCTTTCTTTCTTTTCTTTCTTTCTTTCTTTCTTTCTTTCTTTCTTTCTTTCTTTCTTTCTTTCTTTCTTTCTTTTTCTCTCTCTCTCTCTTTCTTTCTCTCTCTCTCTCTCTTTCTTTCTCTCTCTTTTCCTCTCTCTCTCTCTCTCTCTTTCTTTCTTTCTTTCTTTCTTTCTTTCTTTCTTTCTTTCTTTCTTTCTTTCTTTCTTTCTCTCTCTCTTTCTCTCTCTCTTTCTTTCTCTCTTTCTTTCTTTCTTTCTTTCTTTCTTTCTTTCTTTCTTTCTTTCTTTCTTTCTTTCTTTCTTTCTTTCTTTCTTTCTTTCTTTCTTTCTTTCTTTCTTTCTCTCTTTCTTTCTCTCTCTCTTTCTTTCTCTCTCTCTTTCTTTCTTTCTTTCTTCTTTCTTTCTTTCTTTTCTTTCTTTCTTTCTTTTTTCTTTCTTTCTTTCTTTCTTTCTTTCTTTCTTTCTTTCTTTCTTTCTTTCTTTCTCTCTCTCTTTCTTTCTTCTTCTCTCTCTCTCTCTCTTTCTTTCTTTCTTTCTTTCTTTCTTTCTTTCTTTCTTTCTTTCTTTCTTTCTTTCTTTTCTTTCTTTCTTTCTTTCTTTCTTTCTTTCTTTCTTTCTTTCTTTCTTTCTTTCTTTCTTTCTTTCTCTCTCTATCTCTCTTCCTTCTTTCCTTCCTTCCTTCCTTCCTTCCTTCCTTCCTTCCTTCCCTTCCTTCCTTCTTTCCTTCTTTCCTTCTTTCTTTCTTTCTTTCTTTCTTTCTTTCTTTCTTTCTTTCTTTCTTTCTTTCTTTCTTTCTTTCTTTCTTTCTTTCTTTCTTTCTTTTTCTTTCTTTCTTTCTTTCTTTCTTTCTTTCTTTCTTTCTTTCTTTCTTTCTTTCTTTCTTTCTTTCTTTCTTTCTTTCTTTCTTTCTTTCTTTCTTTCTTTCTTTCTTTCTTCCATAGGGAACTTGGCCATACCCTCCTGGCAGGGGATCAAGGGATTATATGTGAAGTTGGGATTTGAAGGTGATCAGCTACTACCAGGCGAACATCTTTTCATGCTATCTCTCTGCCACACCCTCTCCCAACTTTAATCTTAATTACATAGCTATAGTAATCAAAATGCATGATAGTAGAACAAGACAGACTCTCAGATCTATGGGATAGAATTGAGAACCCAGAGATAAACCTTCAAATTATGTCAAAGGCAGTTTATGTCAAAAGGACTGGGCATCTGAAATAAGGCAAGTAGAGACTCTTCAACAAATGGTGCTAGAAAACTGGTTAGCCACATGCAAAAAAAATTGTTATCTCATGCCCATACACAAAGGGACATTTAAAATGGATTAAAGGTGTCAGAGCATAGTATAACCGGTTGGGCGTTTTGCCTTGCCCGTGGCTGACCTGGGTTTGATCCCCAGCATCCCATATAGTCCCTGAGCAATGCCAGGAGCAATTTCCGAGTGCAGAGCTAGGAGTATCCCCAGAGCATTGCCGAGTATGATCCAAAAAGGAAAAAGAAATTAAAGACCTTGACATTAAACTTCGACTTCATCAGAGGAAACAAGCAAGATTCTCCAAGATACTGACCTCAGAGGAATTTTCAATATCTCATTGGTAAATAAAACAGAAATAGACATTAACAAATGGCACTTGAACAAAAAAGCAAACAAATCAACAAAGAGAAAAACCCAAAACAAACAAAACCCAAACCAAAACCAAAACAACCCCCAAATAAAAAACCCAAGCAACCCCCAAATCCTTTGTACTGAGAAAGAAATACGGCCCTAAAATAAAAAAGTTACTCCAATGGCTGAGAGGAAATATTTCATATTATACACCAGAAAAAGACCTAATAAGCCAAGATATATAGTTTTCTCAATGCTCAACAATAGAAAACAAACCATACAAAGCAATATGAAGAGGGAGATGAATAGGCACTTCTTATATAAAGACATAAAGTCACAAGCTACAGAAAAAACTTTCCAGCATTACTGACTTTCAGAGAAATGCAAATAAAATGATAATAAGATATCAATTCACACCAGTGAGAATGAGTGATGTTAAAAAGATTGGAAACAGTAAGTGTTGACATGTTTGTGGTCAAAGAGAACTGTCTCCTTCACTGTTGGTAGGACTATTGTATAGTTCAGCCTCTCTGGAAAATGGTTTGAAGACTTCTCAAAACATTTGCAGATAGAATTTCCATATGACCCTGCAATTCACCCAGGAAATCTACTCAAAGAACACAAAAATATTTTTTTTTAGGATTTTTTTAAGTATTTTATTATACCACTGTGAGATATACAATTACAAAGGCATACAATTAAAATATTCAGATTTGGGTTTTTGGTCATACAGTGTTCCAGCACCCATCCCTCCACCAGTGCCCTTCTCCCATCACCAATGTCCCCGGTCCCCCTCCCCCCCAG
The DNA here is from genome assembly GCA_021461705.1 of Cryptotis parvus. NCBI lineage: Eukaryota > Metazoa > Chordata > Mammalia > Eulipotyphla > Soricidae > Cryptotis > Cryptotis parvus. The sequence continues at coordinate 16,443 of JAJIBD010031068.1, read as the reverse complement.
TCCGCCTTCATGGCAGGGAAGAACACAAAATATTAATACATCAGGTCATATGTGTATGTGTGTGTGTGTGTGTGTGTGTGTGTGGTGGCGTGGCCATGGTGCATATTCCTTGCAGCACTATTTACAATAGTTAGACCTGAAAACAACCCAAGTTTCCAATGACGGATGTGTAGGTAAAGAAATTGTGGATGGGGCCAGAGTTTAGCTCAGGACCCCTAATGATGTTTACTTTGTAACATGATTTTTTAGAGTTAAATGAAATAATGTGCACGTTGTTTAGTGCCTTTGACAGTGCTTGACAAATGGAAGCCACTGCTATAATACATGAAAATGAATAACTTCATCTCAGTGCTAGGCCCATGCTGGACATGAGGTAAGCGCTGTAGGTAGTCTATGATGGCAAAGCGACAAGTACATAATGCATTCCTTCCTGGAAGCATTGAAACACCAGACAGATGAGAATTTGCTTGCAATAAAATGAAAATAAATTGATATGCTTTAATCATCGGTTTTAAAGTAGGAAAATTAGAACTAAGATAATTATCAATCAGAGCATTCTTCGGTGTTTGCTTCAAGCAAATTATCCAACATCAACTAAGGTAACAGACACTTGTGTTTAAAAAAATGCAAAATTTATGAATTTGTATAATAGAACCTTCTTTTCCTGTTACCCTTCCCCACAGTTTCTTTCATTCTTTCACAATGAGACAGAAAGTTGCCTGATTAGCAGTTACACAAATAATGAATGTGACAGGGTAGCTTAATCCCCCATTTGTTTTTCTTTTTTTTCGTTTCTACTCCTTCTTTTTGTTACCAGTTTTAGGAGCTGCTAGTTGAGTTATTCCGAATGGACATCCAGCTTTGTGTGAGAGTTTCCTGAGCTTCCAATATGATCAAATGTTTTATTTCAGACCTCCAGTGAAGCACTTGGTCTCAACCAGAAGTTTCACGTATTTCCACAGAGGACAGGAAGGCTCTGAATGGGATAGTTTGGTGCATATCTACAGAAAAGATGTCCAGGAAAGTCTGGCTCTTAGTTCAAATCCAGCCTTTGCTACTTCCAGCTGCGGAATTTACAGATAGAAATTCCTCCCATTCCTGTTTTCATCTGAACTGAGGTGGGAATTCTAGTTGTGCCTTCTGGATGCAGTTGTCTTGGAAAGAAGAAATGTCCAGTGAATCGCAGTTACTGCTAAATGAGCTCCTTCCCATATTTAGGTTTTTAACAATTTAGCATTTATTGAGCTCCTATATGCAGGAGTGGGGAGGGGTTTGTCATGGTCCTCTCTAAGCAATAATCTTTATAAAGAGGTGGGACGGTAAGGAAGTATTTTTGTTTGTTTGTTTTTGCTCTTTTGGCTCACACCAGGTGATGCTCAGGAGTCACTCTTGGCTCAGCACTCAGGAATTACTGTTAGCAGTGCTCAGGGGACGATATGGGATGCTGGAGATAGAACCTCGGTTGGCAGCATGCAAGGCCAAAAAAGTACCCACTGCACTATCACTGCAGCCAACAGTAAGTACGTTTTAAGTCAAATTTCCAATATAAATGTTTCATCTTTTAGTAAGAACGTGCAGAGAACACTGACTAACACTTTCCCCTAGCAGCTGGCAGCTGATGCCCTGAAAATGTCCATCAGCGCACAGTGTGACTGCACACATGTTCCCTATGAAGCCTTCTGTGTTGGGAGCCACTTTCATTCTTAGGAGTAACTTGATCATCTCTAGAGGAGGTATACGTCATTTTAGTTTTAACTTGAACCTCGATTTTTTTTCCCTTTTTAATATACTTTTATTGAGACTGGGCCCCCTGGGATGAACCCAGAGCCACGGCAGAACCTGGAAAACTACCGGGATCTATTCGATATGCCAAAAACAGTAACAATAATGGACTTCATTCCCAATGAATGGAGACGTTACTGGCACCCGCTTGAGCAAATCAATGAACAATGGGAAGACAAGTGATACAAGTGGATATGCAGGGTATGTATGTATGCATGTACGTATGTATGTATGTATGTATGTATGTATGTATGTATGTATGTATGTATGTATCTCTTTCTCTCTCTATCTATCATCTATCTATATTTTGGAAGTTTTGGGGTCACCCCCAGTGATGTTCAAGGATTCCTCCTGGCTCTACACTCAGCAATTACTCTTGGTGGTGCTCAGGGAATCATATGGGCTGCCAGGGATTGAATCCAGGTAGCTGCATGCAAGAAACCTGGACTCTGTGCTATCTCTCCAGTCTTAATGCAGGGGTATATTTTCACAAGTACATCCTTTGGGGGTTCTGCCTAGGGAACTCAACGAGCCAGTATGGGCAATTCTAAGTCAACTAGGTCAGTGGTTCAATGCCAGGGCCTCAGAGTGCAGTACTGCCTGGGGTCTGTGGTGCTTGGGGGGGTGGGCAATTGGTGCTACAGGTCAAACTCAGATCACTGCACTATCTCCCTTGCCCCATCTAGATCTATACATGTCTTATTTAATATACATAAGCTAAAAGAGATGATTCTTTATTCCTTTTTCTTCCTTCTTTTGTCCTTTCTTTTCTTCTCTGTCTCTACCTCCTTTTCTCTTTATTTCACAGGAGAATGAAACATGACAGTGAAATATCCAACTCAACTCTTCTGGGTAGTGAAAAGGGGGCCACCTCAAATTGTGTTTCTTCTCACCACAACAGGGGGTATAGAAAAAAATCAATGGATTTGTTACAATTACTCTGCAACCTAGCTTCCTTGGCTATTGAATATTCAGATTCTTATAAATTTGGAGTGTCTAGGTTTATGCTTTTCAGGTACTTTAAAATAAAGCGGGATTGAAAACATTTATTACAGCATGCTTCATGCTAAAATATATGACAGACATCTTATTATTTTCTTGGCAAACAGCTAATGCTCCAGAAAAGGGCTTAGAAAGGGCTCTTTCCTTACGCCATTTGTCTAAAACACGGACTGTCAGAACAATCAGAACCTATGCTTGCCAGGGCTTCTCTGTAATTTTATAATCAGAAAAACTACTGTAATGTGCAAATCTAAATGCAAACTGCCTCCTATTTAATTACATTATGGGTGTAAATTACCCCCAGTGCCAAAAATTTCTGCCCTGGATTATAGAACTCTGTGTTGCAATTATGTCTTCTGGTACTCTTTGAAATTTTACAGTGGTAACAAATGTATAATAGCAATAATTATGGAAACCACTTGCAATGTACAGCTTAATTAAAAATCTAGTTTCATGATTCCATATTTGAAACATAAAATTTAACCCTGTCAAACTTTTGACATTAATTTATTTATATTTATAAAATTTTATTTCATTCATTCATTCATTCTTCTTGTTATTATAACTATAATAATAATTAATATTATTTTGCCTTTTTGGGTCAGACCCGGTCATGCTCAAGGGTTACTTACTCCTGGCTCTGCACTCAGGAATTACTCCTGGTGGTGCATAGTGGACTATATGGGATGCCAGGGATTGAACCTGGGTTGTCCACGTGCAAGAGTGCAAGGGAAACTCCCTACCAGATGTACTATCTTTCCAGCCCTCACCATGTTAAATTAATGCCTAAATTTAATCCATTGTTGGTTTGCAACTTTAGGAGTAAGTGACAAAGTTATGGGGAATGTAGTGAGGATCACATTGACGAGGGAGGGGACCTGGGAACTTTGGTGACTTGCATTAGCTCACCTGTCAAATGGGAGTGATAGCTGATCTACCCAAATAAGACGGCTTTTTCTCATTTAGGTAGACTTGTAATGGAATCTTACATATCAGATGACAAGACGAAGCTCATGTAATAAGAGAAGCAATATAAGAAAAAAGACATACCTTCCAGTTTCAGTGCTGACCCTGGAGAGTGGCCTTCCTGCTCTAGACATTTGCGAGGAAAGGTATTCTAGACTTCTTGCAATTTACCATTATTTTTGTTTCTTTGCAATATCTCTTTGTTTCTTTGCAATATGTCAATACAATACATGGCTGGAATTTGATTTCAAGCATGAGCATAGAATTTTCTCAAGCTCGGATTAGAGAGACACGTCACTTCTGCTTTCATGTCCCTGACGAGAACAACTCACACACATCAAGCAGCTTCCGGGGTCCCTGGTGAGTCCAGTGTGTGGGCAGCAGCTTCATGCCCAGCCTAGCTCTGTTCCTAGAACAGGAAGGTCTGGATTCTGGTGGATGAATCTCACTGTCTGCACTGGACATGACTGTAAAATGTGAAGATGCTCCCACAGCGGAGGAAATGCTAGTTGAGCTTTGTCTGTGAACTAACACAGAACGTCATTTGTTTTTATTATTTCAATAGATCTACAGACATACATGTCTGTAGACATCTAGAGACAGACATGGGGCAGAGCTGCTACTTGCTCTCCCTGTGCCCAGCCGCTCACAAGGCGCCCAGGAGGGATGGCGGGTTCTAGCCCTAGCCCGCCAACCCAACAGAGCCTTGCAACAAGCCAGACGACCCCCACTCGATGAGGGCCTCCATTTTCCACATCCGGACTTCTCTCTCGTCAGAACTCCACCCAGCAGACCAGCCTATAGCAGCCCGGCTCATCGAGATCCACCCTGCTGCAGTCTTTTTAATCCGGCCCAGGTATGCTGATCCAGAGACAGACATGGGGCAGAGCTGCTACTTGCTCTCCCTGTGCCCAGCCACTCACAAGGCGCCCAGGAGGATCTTCTCTCGTCAGAACTCCACCCAGCAGACCAGCCTATCACAGCCCGGCTCGCGTGGCTGCAAGCGGCTGCGAGGTTCATCAATAAATGCTGGACTTAGAGATGACTACAAGAGTATGCTACGTGCACGGCAGAGCCTGGCAAGCTACCAGTGTTGTATTTGATATGCCAAATACCAGTAAAATTATAGACCTCATTCCAGAATGAATTGAGGCTCTTTATGTTCCTGGAGCAAGCAGATGCCCTTGGGCTCTACTAGCATAAGACAGGAAATATGTAGATGTTGCTGGGGCCTGCTCGAGCAAATCGATGATGAACGGGAAGATAGTGATAGTGATAGTGAATAGATCTACAAGGTAGTTAGTACTATCCCATGCAAGAAAACAGCTTGCAGGGCCAGAGCGGTAGCCAGCAGGTAGGGCCTTTGCCTTGCTCATGGCCAACCGGGTTCAATCCCCAGCATCTCATATGGTGAAGGGCACCATCCCTGAGCACCTCCAGGAGTAATTCCTGAGTACAGAGCCAGGAGTAAGCCCTGAGCGTTGCTGGGTGTGACACAAAAAGAAAAAAAAAAAACAAAGAAAAAAAAAGAAACAGTTTGGAAGATGCTTTGCCATAAGTCAAGGATGAAGGCTCCTAGTGGCAAAGTTTGGAGTGCAAATATATCTATATAAAACCAAATGGAAGGTGCTGTACACCGGGTCTGTCTGAAATGAGATTTAAGGAGCTGGGAGATAGACAGTGGTCAGCGGTTCCTGCTGGCTATTGAGTATAGCCCTGAGGTCCCTGTAGGTTCCTGGAGCTTCCCCAGCACTTCCTTGGGTAGTCCCTGAAGCCTTGCAGGACCAGGGTAGGAGCACAGCCTTGAACCTGCCATTAAACATTCCAGCCTGGTTGGCTGACTGCTGCTTGGAATGTCCTCTGCGTTCCTGAACATGGCTTGAGAGGCCCCCTTTAGCGAATTGAGCTGAAGGACAGCAGGCATGTACAGAATTCTGGCATCTGGCATCTGTCCTTCCTCAATGTTTCATTGTAACTCAGCTCCTATGCAAATGCTGTCCCTGGACCATAGCTCAGCTGCTGCCTTTCCACAAGTACTTGACTGCTATCGCTCTCCTCCCTTTAAGTGTCTCTGGCAGTACTGTAGGTATCGCAGGATTTCACGATCATCCTGGTCTTACTACACAAGTGAAGAAATCTTACTCCTGTGGCAGAGTTTTTGGACTTTAAAGGGAAAAGCTCTGGGGCGGAGCTATAACATAGCTGTCTTGCCACGCAACCGACCTGGGTTCAATGTCAGGCATCCCATGTGGTCCCCAAGCATTACCAGGAGTAATTCCTTAATGCAGAGCCAAGAGTAACCCTGAGTTTTGCCAGATGTGACCCCCAAAAGATAATAATCATCATCATAATAATAATACTAATAATAACAAAAATAAAGGGAAAGGTCTTTTTTTGTTTCTTTCAGTTGTTGGACACACTCTGTGATGTTCAGGGGTTACTCAACTAGTGGAGGAAAACGGCTGTGTAAGAATCATGCAAGCAGCCCGTTCCCTCGAGAAACTGTAACAGACTAATATTACAGTGCCCGAAAGCCTCAGCAGTTGTCTGCAGCCTATGAGCTGCCGTCAGGGCTCGAGGATGCCGGTTTCTAGGGCCAGGTACTAGATCCCTCCCTTACCTTTGTGAACGTCCATCAGGACTTTAGGGATGCTAATTTCTTGAGTTAGGAAAAAACCCACAGACACAATCTTCGTACATATAATTCACTGCATAATTAAAAACAAGACTGTGTTTGTCAATCATTAAAAAATATTCCTCGCTCTGTACTCAGGAATCATCCCTGGCGGGGATGGGATGCCAGGGATCTAACCCTGGTGGGCCATGTGCAAGGCGGTGCTCTAGATGCTGAACTGGCTCTCTGGCCCAGGAAAAGCGCTTTTGAGTGGCACTTTATTGTCCCCATTCCCCTATACTCCCTGCCAGTGTGTAGAACTGTGGTAAGTATTAGAAAGTGCTTATAAGTAGACCCGCACAATTAAGCCCAATCAGAAAACATCGGAGCATGATCTCCCAGACTTAGAGGAACGGGGTTTTCACTCTTGCTTTTCCTTCACTTTCAATTGACAACCCGTTAGGTTGAGTTAAGTTTGGGTTTTGACTTTCCCATCTCCTAGTGAGAAACCTTTCACACATCACTTGGCTCTTCTTTTTTAAGAACAGAGAGCACAGGGCAAGTTGATTTCAAGAATAAGCTGGTAAGACTTAGGAATTCTGGTCCTTGAGTGTCCAATTTGCATTAATGACAAGTGGTAGTAATGGAAGTGCTGGATTCTCTCCTAAAGCCATATACTTATGAAGATGCCACATAGTCACATCGCTAGTCATAACTAAAGTTTTCTTTGGAGTAATGGCAAGTATAATTATGTATTTCAACGTTTGAGTAATGAGTCAATGGTCAATTAATTTTTGTTGAGGGAGGTAAGCTAGAAAGCGAGACAGAGGGGGAAAAGATCACTTTCTTTATTGATCATTTCTGATCAATATGTAAAAATCAATTAATTTTGACCTTTTGGATCCCAGAAGGAAGTTTCCTACTTCAAGTGCTAAATATACACCAAGCAGGGCACTAGAGAATATCAATTTCATCCATTGTCCTTTCACTTTTTTGCTTCCTTCTAAGATTCAGTTACAGTCACATGCTGTGTCCATGACAGGTTGAGTCACAGGGGTGTGGATAATAGAAGACCCATTGGTGACTGTTGATTCCGATTAGAGAAACTGGCTCCAGGTGGTGCATCTGATTTCAGAGGAGGGCTGAGGCAGGAGGCTGTCCATACTAGTCCATTTTTCCAAGAAACCTGCTCATTACTGGGAGGCAAGGACAATGGTGATGACTTTGAACTTGCATTGTCTCTGAAATCAAACGCTGCATTCAATATCTTGGCTCAGATTCCTTCTTGACTTCTAACTCAGTTATTTTAGAAAAATGTGCGTGGGTTCCTGTTAGACAGGTGGCAAAAATAGCAACTGTGTCATGTCATTTTTTAATTAAGCATTTATATCACATTTTATAGTTCCAAAGGGATTCTTTGTCAGTGGCGATGACTTTGTGAGCCATATTTGAGAATGCATGTAACTCTTCCTTGGGAGAGAAAGAGGGGGAGAGAGGCAGAAAATGATGAAACAGTATTTTGAAGTGGTCCTGGGCAGGGATTGGAATCCATTCCTAAGACTGACTTACTATTAGCCCCCAGTTGCAATGACCCTATTGATGGAAACAAATGGACTGAAATTGTTCTCTAATTGATGGATCTGGACAAAAAGAGTTCCACAACGCAGTCTCTAGATGGATGGAGCACATCTTTAGAATCTTTATTGGAGGAGAATCCATATGTGAGTTAAAATAAAATATTTTCTTAGGTAGGTAAACAAAAAGCTCCTGTAAATGCAGAATGTCTGTGTGTGTGTGTGTGAGTGTGTGTGTATGGTCATGCTAAAAATTGAATTAAAAATATCAGTGTCAAAAACTGATGCCCAGTTATCCTGGGACTTTCCTCACTGAGATCTAATGAAAGGTCCAGAAATACTGTGAGCTTCTTATCTTTCAGGATGCTCAGGATCAAATCCAGGTTGACCATATGAAAGACAAGTGTGCTACCAATGTAGTATATAGAGCACAGAACTTGGCTTACATTATGAAACCTACTTCACTAGATCAACATCTACTTTTATCTGTTTGAAATTGTGAATTTAAGAGAGTAAATTTTAATAGCTTTTACTTTTATTTTGTTTTGGGACCACATGACAGCCGTATTGACAGTTTTCTGGGGTGGGGTGGGGTTGGATATTTTAAAGACTGTTGAGTGGGTCGAATTGACAACAGTGGGCAGGACACTTATTTCACATGTGACCAACCTGGGTTTGGTTCCCCATGTTACATACAGCCCCTGAGCCCTGAGGGTGATCCTGGAGCACAGAGCCAGGAGTAAGTTCTGAGCCCTGAGGAATAAGTGGGTGTGTCCCAAGAAACAAAAAAATAAAAGAAAAAAAGCAAACAAAAAAGTCTGTATTGCAGTTTTTAATAGAAATAAAGTCTTAACACCTTACAAGTCAAGAATTGAATTTCATGATTTTTAGTATCAGGGCATCAAGAATATTTCACCAAAATGGGTATCTAATTATATGTAGCTAATAAATAACATTTTGCAAAACTGTCACAGGAAAAAAAAATCACTACAAAATTAAACCAATTTGATTATTTAAAGGAAAAATACACCAGAAAGTTTGGTGGAAAACAGAGAACAAAACCTCATGAGCTTAAAAGTTAGTACAGGAACATGCTTCCATGATATTTACAAAATTTATCTCAAGTAGTTTCCCCAAAGAAACTGTGTTTATACTAGCACAATGTTTGTGTTTAAAATGTCGTAAAAAGTGCTTAGGCTGGAGAGATAGCACAACAGGTGGCGTAGGGGCCTTGAATGTAGCAGGCCAGGTTCTATCCCAGCATCACGTGGTTTCCTGAGCACTACCAGGAGTGACCCATCTGATCACTGAGGTGGGAGTAGGCCCTGAGCACTGTCAGGTATATCCCCAAAGCAAAAACAGGAGAAGAAATGAACTTTATTTCAAAGCAAAAGTTAATACTTATATAATAATACATTGTTCACAGTGTAATATTCTTGGGATTTGTGTAGTCCAACAAAAGGATATTTTCTAGTAATAGAGCACAAGATTAATCACTATTTTTCTATTGTTAATTTGATACTTTTCATGACAAATACTTACTGTGCTGAAATATATTCAATTCAAATCATTACTCAGTAAAGCCAACATATGTCATGATTTTGATATTTGTCATTGAATTGTAAATTTCAATGTAAATGTAGCCGATGAAAGATATTTACAAAGCTTTATTTTTGTTGACTATCTGCAAAATCCGAGATCTGAGATGTAAAAGGAATCCATAGGAGCAGATCAGGACTCTGTCTTCTTTCGAGAAGAGTCCTGGCCCATTTCACGCTGTGAACAAATGTGGAGAGTTTCTACATCTCAGTCAAAGGAGAGTCCAAGCAACATTTTTAGGGCAGTTTCTCCATTTGCTGACCTTGGTCCTTTATTACGATCCCCTCTCCCTCCCATTCATTGGCATTTGGCATTCAGGGATATTCCTGGTTTGGGGTCAAGACTTGCACCTGGCAGAGCTGGGAGGGCCGGAGTGCTATGTGGTACCTGGGTCTCTGGCGTTGCTGGACATAGAACTAGGTAGCACCTAGTCTTACATGCAAAGCATGTTCTTGCATGAACTCTTTTTTGCTCAGGGGGTTACTCCTGGCTCTGCACTCAGGAATTACTCCTGGCGATGCTTGGGGGACCATATGGGATGCCGGGGATCGAACCCAGGCTGGCACAGGCCGGCGCGTGCAAGGCAACGCCCTACCCGCTGGGCTATCGCTCCAGCCCCCTTGCGTGAACTCTTATATGAGCTTTTACACGCAAAGCATGCCCTTACATGACCTTTTTACATGATGTCTTACATGCAAAGCCTGTTCTTACGTGACCTCTTACATGCAAAGCATGAACTCTAGACCTTTGAGCTCTCTCCTGGCTCATCCCAAATGGTCTTGATGTCATGCTGTTAGTGTGACTTTGGTTCTCATAGACACTTAACGTAGAGATCAAATTATTGAAATTGTGTTAGTTTGACCAGGCATTATCTGCAACATGTTAGAATCTAGGGGGAAAAATGCACAGTTGGTTACTGTTTTTACAGGAGAAAATGGAATATTTTGATGACTTGCTCGAGAATACTCCCTAGAAATAGCTGATTTAAGTGTCCGACCCCCTCCCTAACTCTAATTTTGCTGGGAGGGATTTTATTTTACATGCCTTTGTTTTGTCTGTCTGCTAAGCTGCCGCGTGGGGAGCAGAAATGGAGACTAAGACGGAGGGGAACATGCACCCAAGTGGTAGAGAAAAGCAGAACGCACCAGGCCTGCGGGAGCACGTTTTCCTCTGTGCCACCATAGACCGAGCGGAAGCATAGCCTCTGAAACCAGGCTGCTCGTTTGCGCAAAGGGGAAAGATCCGGATTTTCTCCATTTCCATTGTGCTATAAATATCAGCGATATCGTAACCCTACGGCCATGAAATATTTATTCAATCAGCTCTGCGCCGGCACTGTGGTCAGAGCTGCAGACAGACTTGGGTGAAATGGAGTCTCCGCCCCAGGGAGTGCTAAGTCTAGTTCACATTCTTCTAAGTCGGCAGCAACCAGCTCATTAAGGAAAGACAAATCCGAATTTGCAAAGGCTTGATTTATTGAACAGAATAATGAAAATCGAGAGCTGCAAGTTGAGTTAATATGTATTATTTCGAGGCAGTCTTGTAGAATCTGAAGTAAGGAAAAGGGGGTATTTGCAAAGTTTGGACCTCCCCAAGCTCAGTTCTTAGATTTTGGGCCCTTGACTCTTTGGGAGGCTCACCAGGCACAGTTTTGTCACCTCGTCCTACACACCTGAAAGCTTGCTGGAACAAAAATAACTTAGTAGTTGTTCTCAGAAATAGAATCACATAAGAATTATAAAAAGGAAAGCATACGTGTCTGAGACCTAGGTGTTGGGTCTGTGTATGGACTGTTGCAATTTTATTTCTCAACAATCATCAGGAAATTCTAATGTGAAGCTGTAGAGGGAGAGCAACTTATTAGAACCCATAAAGGCTATAAAGATGAATCACATCTCTGAACTTCCAGTGATTCTCTTCTAGAAAGCAGATTCTCTGGGCACAGATTATGTTTATATGTGACTCTAAGCAAATTCTTTCTTCTTCTTCTTCTTCTTCTTCTTCTTCTTCTTCTTCTTCTTCTTCTTCTTCTTCTTCTTCTTCTTCTTCTTCTTCTTCTTCTTCTTCTTCTTCTTCTTCTTCTTCTTCTTCTTCTTCTTCTTCTTTTTTTTTTTTTGGCTGTAGGGAGGCAAGCATGGCAGTGCTTGGGAGCTATTCCATGTGGTGCTGTGATGAGGGCCCAGCCCTCCTGCATATTCAAGGCATGTGCACAGACTATTGGGCTATCCAGCCTACAAAATATTTCTTGATATGACCACTGCATTTTAACCTTACACATTCATTTACTAGAGTTGAAACTTAAAATTTTTTGTTAATTATCTCTTGAAATGGAATTGTATCATATATTATTATTTATATCTCACTTTTAATAGGAGACTCACTTAGATTTCAAGCATAAAGTTTATTTTACATTCCAAATGGATTTACTTTACTTGATTTAATTACATTGGAAAATTGAATGACTGTGGCTGAATGTATTCCTCCAATTAATCAAATAGTCAAGGGAAGTCAAAGCCTATCTCTTCAAACTATGATACAAAAGCCCCAGATATTATTGCTAACACCTCTTATTTATACTGGCTTGCCCTACAACCACACTGTAATCATTATTTAATTATTCATTGATTCTTTCTTCCATGTTGACAGACAGTTGGAGCTTGAGAAGAGCGTTTACTTGCGTTTACTTGCTTTACTGTATATATAGGCTATGCCTTTTGAGATGAGAGTCTCCCTTTATCTTTATTAGCGATTTAGCGCACTTTCCCCTCACATTAACCTTTTTTTTACTGCCCACATTTCCAACTCTAAACCGTTACCTGTCTTTTTATTGTATTTCCATGGTTTACATCATTTTTATTGACCTGTCATTAAGGAAAGACAAGGTCAAAAATCATTGTTATTAAATTGAAGTAACAGCTCATGAATAAAAACCTGCATGACATAGAGCATTTGCATTGCTGGTTACAGTTACTATCCTAATTGCCAGTTTTGACATTAAGTTTAGTTGACTTGTTTAAGACAAAGTCAGCCTGTGAGCTTAGTGCTAAGTCTATGCTATTTGGGGAGTTTTGAGCCGGTAATCTTTGCACGTGGCCAGCCCCTTCCTGCCCCCCCCCACTTCCACTCTCCAACCCTCTGGTGGGTGATGCCTCAAATTACACCACTGAAGGTTCCTTGCTTTCCACTTTCAAAAGTCTCCTAGAGGCCAGAGCGATAGCCCAGCCGGGTAGGGTGGTTGCCTTGCAGTGGCCGGCCCCATGCAGGACCGGGTTCTATTACCGGCATCCCATATGGTCCCCCGAGCACTGCCAGGAGTAATTCCTGAGTGCAGAGCCAGGAGTATCCCCTGAGCATTGCTGGGTGTGACCCAAAAAAGAAAAAAAAAAAGTCTCCTAGGCAAATGAAGTACTTCTGTCAGTTTTAGCACTTTTTAAAAAAATTGTTTAAAATTTTTTTTATTATACCACTGTGGAGATAAACAGTTATAAAAGTGTTCATATTTGGGTTTTCAGTCATACAGTGTTCCAACACCCATCCCTTCACCAGTGCACCAGTGCCCATTTCCCACCACCAATATCCTCTGATTTCTCCCTCTACCCCAGCCTACGTCTATGGCAGGCAATTTTTACTTCTCTCCTCTCTCTCTCTCTCTCTCTCTTCCTTCTTTTACACACTGTGGCTTGCAATACATACAGTTAGAATTATCATGTATATCCTTTTGCCTATTTTAAATGCTCAGTTCTACACTGGTATTATCATTTATGATAATTATTAGTAGACTGTTCCTTCCTCTGTATTACCTAACCTCTGAATCCCATACATTTGCAGTAAGTTCTACCCACTGACAAGACTTCCTGATCCATGTTTTGTCTGGTCTTGGATATTGGTATCATACTATTTTTAATATAGTGCAAATAAATGCAGTCATTCTATATCTGTCCTTTTACCTCTGGCTCATTTAACTCAGCAAGATCCTCTCCATGTCCATCCATTTATAGGCAAATTTCATAAACTTGTTTTTCCTAACAGCTGCATAGTATTCCATTGTGTAGATGTACTACAGTTTCTTTATCCAGTCATCAGTTCTCGGGCACTCTGCTTGTTTCCAGATTCTGGCTATTGTGAGTAGTGCTGCTATAAAAATAAAAGTGCAGATGGTGTTTCTGCTGTGTGCTTTTGGCCATACCAGGGTATATTCCCAGGTGTGGTATGGCTGGGTCAAATGGGAGCTCAATTTCTAGTTTTTGGAGGAATGTCCATTTTGTTTTCCAAAAAAGGCTGTAGCAGTTGACATTCCCACCAACAATGGATGAGAGTCCCCTTTTCCCCACATTCATGCCAGTACTTGTCCTTGCCCTTTTGAAAATGTGCCAGTCTCTGTGGTGTGGTGTGCCAGTCTCCTTGTTGTTTTGATTTGCATCTCTCTGATGATTAATGATGATGAGCATTTTTTTCATATGTCTTTTGGCCATTCGAATTTCTTCCTTATTGAGTTTCTGTTCATTTCTTCTCCCAATTTTTTTGATGGGGTTGGCTGTTTTCTTCTTGTAGAGTTCTTCTAGTGCCTGATATATCCTGGATATTAACCCCTTATCAGATAGGTATTGAGTGAATATTCTTTCCCATTCTGTGGAATGGGAATATTCTTTTCCCATTCTGTGAACTCTTTGTATTTTGGTCACTGTTTTTTGTTTTGTTTTGTTTTGTTTTCTTTCGAGGTGCAGAAGCTTTTTAGTTTCATGTAGTCCCATATGTTTATCTTTGCTTCCAGTTACTTTGTTAGTGGTGTTTCATCTTTGAAGATGCCTTTAACATCAATGTCGTGGAGGGTTTTTCCCTATATTTTCTTTGACTTTATGGATTCAGGTCTGATATTGAGATCCATTTGATCTGATTTTTTGTGCATGGTGTTAGACAGAGGTCCAAATTGATTTTTCCCAGTTTTCCCAACTGCCCAGTTTTCCAAGCACCACTGGGAAAGAAGAGGCTTTTCTTGCTCCATTTAGTACTTTTTGTTCCTTTATCAAAGATTAAATGATCATGTATTTGAGGATGGGTGTTAGGATACTAAACTCTATTACATAGCTCCACAGATCTGTTTTTTTCTTTTTCTTCTTTCTTTTTTTTTTCTTTGTTTTGGTCTCCCGGCAGTGGTTGGTGTTTTCCTTGCTCTGCACTCAGGAATTACTCCTGGTGGTGCTTTGGGGACTATATGAGATGCCCGGGATCGAACCGGCCGGGCCAGTGGCTTTATGCAAGGGCAAACTCCCTACCTGCTGGAATTGTCTCCGGCCCCACAGATCTGTTTTTATTCCAATACCATGCTGTTTTAATTACTACCACTTTGTGGTACAGTTTGAAGTTGGGAAAGGTGATGCCTCCACCTTCTTTTTCCCAAGGATTGCTTTAGCTGTTCATGAGGTTTTATTATTCCATATGAATTTCAGTAGTGTTTGGTAAATTTATTTGAAGAATGTTTATGGGCATTCTTATAGGGACCACATTGAATCTGTACAAAAGCTCTAGGGAGCATTATCATTTTGACAATGTTGATTCTCCCCATCCATGAGCAGGAATATGTTTCCATCTCCTGTATCCTCTTTTATTTCTTAAGGAAGGTGTTTATAGTTTTTTGTGTACAGGTGCTTTACACTCTTAATTAAGTTGATTCCTAGGCATTTTATTTTCTGTGGCACAATTATGAATGGGATTGTTTTCTTAATATCCCTTTCTTCTCTTTTTATTTGTATATAGGAAAGCCACTGAGTTTTGGGTACTGAATTTGTATCCTGTCAATCTACTATAGGTATTATTGTTTCTAGGAACTTTTTTGGTAGAGAGTGTAGGGTTCTCTAGGCATAATATCATGTCATCTGCAAATAGTGATAGCTTGACTTCTTCCTTGCCTATCTGGATGCCCCTAATGTCCTTTTCTTCTCTGATTGCTGTCAAGTACTTCCAGTACTCTATTGAATAGAAGTGGTAAGAGTGGGCAACCTTGTCTTTTCCCCAATCTTAGGGGAAGGCTTTCGTTTTTTCTCCATTGAGAATGATGCTTGCTGTGGGCTTTTTGATAGATGGCTTTGACTAGATTGAGAAAGTTTCCTTCAATTCCCATTTTATGGAGGTTTTTTCATGAAAGAGTTCGGATCTTGTCAAATGCTTTCTCGCGTCTACTGATATGATCATATGGTTTTTATTTTTTCTTTTATTGATATGATGTATTATGTTGATTGACTTGAGAATGTTGAACCATCCTTGCATTCTTGGATGAATCCTACTTGGTCATAATGTATAATCTTTTGATGAGTACTTGGATTCTGTTTGCTAGTATTTGTTGAAGATCTTAGCATCTGTGTTCATCAGGAGATTGGTCTGTAGTTTTCTTTTTTTTTGTGTTGTCTCTGCCTGCTTTGGGTATCAGTGTGATAATGTGCCTCATATAAGCTGTTTGGGAGTGCTTCTGTTTCTCTCTATTTCCTGGAAGAGCTTGAAAAGGACTGGAAGTAAATCTTCCTTAAAGGTTTTGTAGATTCACTCAGTAAATACATCAGACCTTGGCTTTGTGTTTGGGCAGACTTTAATTACTGTTTCAACTTCCTCATGTTGATAGGCTATTTCAGATATTACAGGTCTTCTTGTTTCAGCCATGGGATGTTATAGGACTTCCGGAATTTATCCATTTCTGCCAGGATCTCATGTTTCATGGCATACAGGCTTTCAAGTAATCTCTGATGATCTTTTGTATTTCTGTTATGATGTCTCCCTTTTCATTTCTGATTCTGTTTATTTGGGTTCTCTCTTTCCCTGTCCTTACAAGTCTTGCCAGCGGTTTGCTCGATCTTGATTATTTTTCAAAGAACCAGCTCTTGGTTTTATTAATCTTTTGGATTGTTTTGGGCTTCC
>JAJIBD010031067.1:0-13002 GCA_021461705.1 Cryptotis parvus | reverse complement strand
CAACAAGCGAACGACCCCCACTCGATGAGGCCTCATTTTTCCACATCCGGACTTCTCTAAATCAGAACTCCACCAGCAGACCAGCCTATAGCAGCCCGGCTCACATCTGAGATCCACCCTGCTGCAGTCTTTTTAATCCGGCCCAGGTATGCTGATCCAGGACAGACATGGGGCAGAGCTGCTACTTGCTCTCCCTGTGCCCAACCACTCCACAAGCAGAGTTCTCTCGTCAGAACTCCACCCAACAGACCAGCCTATCACAGCCCGGCTCGCGCGGCTCATAGCGGCTACGGGTTCGTATCAATAAATGCTGGACTTAGAGATGACTACAAGTATGCTGCGTGTGCAGCCAGAGCCTGGCAAGCTACCGTGGTAATATTTGATATGCAAATACCAGTAAAAATTATAGACCTCATTCCAGAGTGAATTGAGGCTCTTTATGGCCTCTGGAACAGCAGATGCCCTTAGGCTCTACTAGCAGACAAATATGTAGATGTTGCTGGGGCCTGCTCGAGCAAATCAGTGATAATTGGGAAGATGAGTGATAGTGATAGTGAATAGATCTACAAGGTAGTTAAGTACTATCCCATGCAAGAAAACAGCTTGCAGACCAGGTAGCCAGCAGGTAGGGCCTTTGCCTTGCTCATAGCCAACCGGGTTCAATCCCCAACTTTGCATCTCTATGGTGAAGGGCACCATCACAGGGCACCTCAAGGAGTAATTCCTGAGTACAGAATTAGGAGTAAGCCCTGAGCATTGCTGGGTGTGACACAAAGAAAAAAGACAAGAAAAAAAGAAACAGTTTGGAAGATGCTTTGCCATAAGTCAGGAGATGAAGGCTCCTGAAGTGGCAAAAGTTTGAATTACAAATATATCTATATAAAACCAAGGAAGGTGCTGTACACCGGAGTCTGTCTGAAATAAGATTTAAGGAGCTGGGGAGATAGACAGTGGTCAGCAGTTCCTGCACTGTGAGTATAGCCCTGAGGTCCCTGTAGGTTCCTGGAGCTACAGCACTTCCTTAGGTAGTCCTGAAGCCTTGCAGGACCAGGGTGGAACACAGCCTTGAACCTGCCATTAAACATTCCCAGCCTGGTTGCTGGCTACTGGAATGTCCTCAGCGTTCCTGAACATGACGAGGCCCAACTTTAGCGAATTGGGCTGAAGGACAGCATGAGTATGTACAGAATTCTGGCATCTGGCATCTGTCCTTCCTCAATGTTTCATTGTAACTCAACTCTATGCAAATGCTGTCCCTGGACCATAAAGCTCAGCTGCTGCCTTTCCACAAGTACTTGGCTGCTATCGGCTCTCTCCCTTTAAGTATCTCTGGCAGTACTGCCAGGTATCGCAGGATTTCATGATCATCTGGTCTTTACTACACAAGTAGAAGAAATCTTACTCCTGTGGCAGGATTTTGGACTTTAAAGGAAAGCTCTGGGGCCGGAGCTATAACATAGCTATCTTGCCCACTTGTTTGACCTGGAGTTCAATGTCCAGGCATCCCATGTGGTCCCAAGCATTACCAGGTAATTCACTTAATGCAAACCAAAGAGTAACCTGAGTTTTGCCAGATGTGACCCCAAAATTAATCATCATCATCCTTAATAATAATACTAATAATAACTTAAAAAATAAAGGAAAAGGTCTTTTTGTTTCTTTCAGAATTCATTGGACACACTCTGTGATATTCGGGGTTACTCAACTAGTGGAGGAAAACGGCTATGTAAGAATCATGCAAGCAGCCCGTTCCTCGAAAACTGTAACAGAATAATATTACGGTGCCGAAAGCCTCAACAGTTGTCTGCAGCCTATGAGCTGCCGTCAGGGCTCGGATGCGGTTTCTGGGCCAGATGCGATCCCTCCCTTACCTTTGTGAGCGTCCATCAGGACTTTAGGGATGCTAATTTCTTGAGTTAGGAAAAAACCCACAGACACAATCTTCATTACATATAATTCACTGCATAATTAAAAACAAGACTGTGTTTGTCAATCATTAAAAAAATATTCACGCTCTGTACTCAGGAATCATCCTGGCGGGGATATAAGGATACTGAGGATCTGACCCTGGTGGGCCATGTGCAAGAGCGGTGCTCTAGATGCTGAACTGGCTCTCTGGCCCAGGAAAAAGCGCTTTTTAGTGGCACTTCATTATCCCCATTCCCCCTACTCCCTGCCAGTGTGTAGAACTGTGGTAAGTAGAAAGTGCTTATAAGTAGACCCGCTGAAAATTAAGCCCAGGAAAACATCGAGACATGATCTCCCAGACTTAGAACGGGTTTTCACTCGCCCTTTCCTTCTTTCAATTGACAACCGTTAGGTTGAGTTAAGTTTGGGTTTGACTTTCCCATCTCCTAGTGAAACCATTTTCACACATCACTTGGCTCTTCTTTTTAAGAACAGAGAGCACAGGACAACAAGTTGATTTCAGAATAAGCCTGGTAAGACTGCGGAATTCTGGTCCTTGAGTGTCAGAGTTGCATTAATGACAAGTGGTAGTAATGGAAGTGTTTGGATTCTCTCCTAAAGCCATATATGAAGAGATGCCACATAGTCACATCGCTGATCATAACTAAGAGTTTCTTTGGAGTAATGGCAAATATAATTATGTATTTCAACGTTTGAGTAATGAGTCAATAGTCAGTATTTTTTGTTTAGAGAGGTAGCTAGAAAGACAGAGGAGAGGAAAAGATCACTTTCTTTATTGATCATTTCTGATCAATATGTAAAATCAATTAATTTTGACCTTTTTGGATCCCAGAGGAAGTTTCCTACTTCAAGTGCTAAATATACACAAACAGGCACTAGAATATCAATTTCATCCATTGTCCTTTCCACTTTGCTTCCTTCTAAAGGTTCAGTTACAGTCACATGCTGTGTCCATGACAGGTTGAGTCACAGGGGTGTGGATAATAGATCCATTGGTGACTATTGAGTTTCCGATTAGAGAAACTGGCTCCAGGTGGTGCATCTGATTTCAGAGGGAGGGGCTGAGGCAGGAGGCTGTCCATACTAGTCCATTTTCAAGGAAACCTGCTCATTACTGGGGTAAGGACAATGGTGATGGCTTTGGACTTGCATGTCTCTAAAATCAAACACTCCATTCAATATCTTGGCTCAGATTCCTTCTTAACATTCTACTTCAGTTATTTTAGAAAAATGTCGCGTGAGGTTCCATTTTAGACAGGTGGCTTAAAAATAACAACTTGTGTCATATCATTTTTCAAATTAAAAGCATTTATATCACATTTTTATAGTTCGAAGGGATTCTTTGTCCGTTAGCGATGACTGTGAGAGTGCATATTCGAGATACATGTAACTCTTCCTTGGGAGAGAAAAGAGGGGAAGGCAGAAAAAGGCCAGTGAAACAGTATTTTGAGTGGTCCTGGGCGAAAGAGTTGGGAATCCATTCTTAAGACTGACTTATATTAGCCCCCAGTTGCAGCCTCTTGATGGAAACAAATGGACTGAAATTGTTCTCCTAAGTGATGGATCTGGACAAGGATTCCTAGCACTGTCTCTAGATGGATGGAGCACATCTTTGCAGATCATTTATTGGAGGAGAATCCATATGTGAGTTAAAAATAAAAATATTTTCTTAGGTAGGTAAACAAAAGCTCCTGCTAAATGCAGAATGTCTGTGTGTGTGTGTGAGTGGGTGTGTATGGTCATGCTAAAAATTGAATTAAAAATATCAGTGTCCAACTGATGCTTAGTTATCCTGGGACTTCCTCCTGAGATCTAATGAAAGGTCCAGAAATACTGTGAGCTTCTTATCTTTCAGGATGCTCAGGATCAAATCCAGGTTGACCATATGAAAGACAAATTTGCTACCAATGTAGTATATAGAGCACAGAACTTGGCTTAATTATGAAACCTGCTTCACTAGATCTACTCTACTTTTTATCTGTTTGAAATTGTAGATTTAAGAGTAAATTTGAATAGCTTTTTACTTTTATTTTGTTTTGGGACCACATGACGGCCGTAGTGAGGGTTTTCTGGGGTGGGGTGGGGTTGGATATTTTAAAGACTGTTGGAGTGGGTCCGATTGACAGCAGTGGGCCCAGGACACTTATTTCATGTTGACCAACCTGGGTTTGGTTCCATATTACATACAGTCCCTGAGGCCCCTGGGGGTGATCCTGGACACTGAGCCAGGAGTAAGTTCTGAGCCCTGAGAATAAGTGGTTATGTCCCAAGAAACAAAAAAATAAAGAAAAAAAACAACCAAAAAGTCTGTATTGCAGTTTTAATAGAAATAAAGTCTTAGCACCTTACAAGTCAAGAATTGAATTTCATGATTTTTAGTATCAGGGCATCAAGAATATTTCACAAAAGGGTATCTAATTATATATTAGCTAATAAATAACTTGTTTGCAAAACTGTCACAGGAAAAAAATCACTACAAAATTAAACCAATTTGATTATTTAAGGGAAAATACTCAGAAAGTTTAGTTGGAAAACGAGAACAAACCTCATGAGCTTAAAAGTTAGTACAGGAACTTGGCTTCCATGATATTTACAAGATTTATCTCAAGTAGTTTCCCCAAGAAGCTGTGTTTATACTAGCACAATGTTTGTGTATTAAAATGTAGTAAAAAAGTGCTTAGGCTGGAGAGATAGCGCACAACAGGTGACCGTAAGGAGGGCCTTCTGAATGTGCAGGCCAGGTTCTATCCGCATCACGTGGTTTCTTGAGCACTACCAGTGACCCATCTGATCACTGAGGTGGGAGTAGGCCCTGAGCACTTATCCAGGTATATCCCCAAAGCAAAAACAGGAAGAAATGAACTTTTTATTTCAAAAGCAAAAGTTAATACTTTCATATAATAATACATTGTTCACAGTGTAATATTCTTGGGATTTGTGTGAAAGTCCAACAAAGAGATATTTTCTAGTAATAGAGCACAAGATTAATCACTATTTTTCTATTGTTAATTTGATACTTTTCATGACAAATATTTACTGTGCTGAAATATATTCAATTGAAATCATTACTCAGTAAAGCCAACATATGTCATGATTTTGATATTTGTCATTGAATTGTAAATTTCAAATGTAAATGTAGCCGATGAAAGATATTTACAAAGCTTTATTTTTTGTTGACTATCTGCAAAATCCGAGATCTGAGATGTAAAAGGAATCCATAGGAGCAGATCAGGACTCTGTCTTCTTTCGAGAAGAGTCCTGGCCCATTTCACGCTGTGAACAAATGTGGAGAGTTTCTACATCTCAGTCAAAGGAGAGTCCAAGCAACACTTTTTGGGCAGTTTCTCCATTTGCTGACCTTGGTCCTTTATTACGATCCCCTCTCCCTCCCACCTTCATTGGCATTTGGCATTCAGGGATATTCCTGGTTTGGGGTCAAGACTTGCACCTGGCAGAGCTGGGAGGGCCGAGTGCTATGTGGTACCTGGGTCTCTGGCGTTGCTGGACATAGAACTAGGTAGCACCTAGTCTTACATGCAAAGCATGTTCTTGCATGAACTCTTTTTGCTCAGGGGTTACTCCTGGCTCTGCACTCAGGAATTACTCCTGGTGATGCTTGGGGACCATATGGGATGCCAGGGATCGAACCCAGGCTGGCACAGGCCGGCCGCGTGCAAGGCAAACGCCCTACCCGCTGGGCTATCGCTCCAGCCCCTTGCGTGAACTCTTATATGAGCTCTTACACGCAAAGCATGCCCTTACATGACCTTTTACATGATGTCTTACATGCAAAGCCTGTTCTTACGTGACCTCTTGCAAAGCATGAACTCTAGACCTTTGAGCTCTCTCCTGGCTCATCCCAAATGGTCTTGATGTCATGCTGTTAGTGTGACTTTGGTTCTCATAGACACTTAACGTAGAGATCAAATTATTGAAATTGTGTTAGTTTGACCAGGCATTATCTGCAACATGTTAGAATCTAGGGGGAAAAATGCACAGTTGGTTACTGTTTTTACAGGAGAAAATGGAATATTTTGATGACTTGCTCGAGAATACTCCCCTAGAAATAGCTGGATTTAAGTGTCCGACCCTCCCCTAACTCTAATTTTGCTGGGAGGATTTTATTTTACATGCCTTTGTTTTGTCTGTCTGCTAAGCTGCCGCGGGGGGGAGCAGAAATGGAGACTAAGACGGAGGGGAACATGCACCCAAGGGGTAGAGAAAAGCAGAACGCACCAGGCCTGCGGAGCACGTTTTCCTCTGTGCCACCATAGACCGCAAGGAAGCACAGCCTCTGAAACCAGGCTGCTCGCTTGGCGCAAAGGGAAAGATCCGGATTTTCTCCATTTCCATTGTGCTATAAATATCAGCGATATCGTAACCCTACAGCCATGAAATATTTATTCAATCAGCTCTGCGCCGGGCACTGTGGTCAGAGCTGCAGACAGACTTGGGTGAAATGGAGTCTCCGCCCCAGGGAGTGCTAAGTCTAGTTCACATTCTTCTAAGTCGGCAGCAACCAGCTCATTAAGGAAAGACAAATCCGAATTTGCAAAGGCTTGATTTATTGAACAGAATAATGAAAATCGAGAGCTGCAAGTCGAGTTAATAAGTATTATTTCGAGCAGTCTTGTAGAATCTGAAGTAAGGAACAAGGGGTATTTGCAAAGTTTGAACCTCCCCAAGCTCAGTTCTTAGACTTTGGGCCCTTGACTCTTTGGGGGCTCACCAGGCACAGTTTTGTCACCTCGTCCTACACACCTGAAAGCTTGCTGGAACAAAAAATAACTTAGTAGTTGTTCTCAGAAATAGAATCATATAAGAATTATAAAAAGGAAAGCATACGTGTCTCGAGACCTAGGTGTTGGGTCTGTGTATGGACTGTTGCAATTTTATTTCTCAACAATCATCAGGAAATTCTAATGTGAAGCTGTAGAGGGAGAGTAACTTATTAGAACCCATAAAGGCTATAAAGATGAATCACATCTCTGAACTTCCAGTGATTCTCTCTCTAGAAAGCAGATTCTCTGGGCACAGATTATGTTTATATGTGACTCTAAGCAAATTCTTTCTTCTTCTTCTTCTTCTTCTTCTTTTTTTTTTTTTTTTTGGCTGTAGGGAGGCAAGCATGGCAGTGCTTGGGAGCTATTCCATGTGGTGCTGTGATGAGGGCCCAGCCTTCCTGCATATTCAAGGCATGTGCACAGACTATTGGGCTATCCAGCCTACAAAATATTTCTTGATATGACCACTGCATTTTAACCTTACACATTCATTTACTAGAGTTGAAACTTAAAATTTTTGTTAATTATCTCTTGAAATGGAATTGTATCATATATTATTATTTATATCTCACTTTTAATAGGAGACTCACTTAGATTTCAAGCATAAAGTTTATTTTACATTCCAAATGGATTTACTTTACTTGATTTAATTACATTGGAAAATTGAATGACTGTGGCTGAATGTATTCCTTCAATTAATCAAATAGTCAAGGAAGTCAAAGCCTATCTCTTCAAACTATGATACAAAGCCCCAGATATTATTGCTAACACCTCTTAATTATACGGGCTTGCCATACAACCATACTGTGATCATTCTTTAATTATTCATTGATTCTTTCTTCCATGTTGACAGACAGTTGGAGCTTGAGAAGAGCGTTTTTTTGCGTTTACTTGCTTTACTGTATATATAGGCTATGCCTTTTGAGATGAGAGTCTCCCTTTATCTTTATTAGCGATTTAGCTCACTTTCCCCTCACATTAACCTTTTTTTTTTACTGCCCACATTTCCAACTCTAAACCGTTACCTGTCTTTTTATTGTATTTCCATGGTTTACATCATTTTATTGACCTGTCATTAAGGAAAGACAAGGTCAAAAATCATTGTTATTAAATTGAAGTAACAGCTCATGAATAAAAACCTGCATGACATAGAGCATTTGCATTGCTGGTTACAGTTACTATCCTAATTGCCAGTTTTGACATTAAGTTTAGTTGACTTGTTTAAGACAAAGTCAGCCTGTGAGCTTAGTGCTAAGTCTATGCTATTTGGGAGTTTTAAGCCGGTAATCTTTGCACGTGGCCAGCTCCCTTCCTGCCCCCTCCCACTTCCACTCTCCAACCCTCTGGTGGGTGATGCCTCAAATTACACCACTGAAGGTTCCTTGCTTTCCACTTTCAAAAAGTCTCCTAGAGGCCAGAGCGATAGCCCAGCGGGTAGGGCGGTTGCCTTGCACGTGGCGGCCCATGCAGGACCGGGTTCTATTACCGGCATCCCATATGGTCCCCCGAGCACTGCCAGGAGTAATTCCTGAGTGCAGAGCCAGGAGTATCCCCTGAGCATTGCTGGGTGTGACCCAAAAAAAAAAAAAAAAAAAAGTCTCCTAGGCAAATGAAGTACTTCTGTCAGTTTTAGCACTTTTTAAAAATTGTTTAAAATTTTTTTATTATACCACTGTGAGATAAACAGTTATAAAAGTGTTCATATTTGGGTTTCAGTCATACAGTGTTCCAACACCCATCCCTTCACCAGTGCCCATTTCCCACCACCAATATCCTCTGATTTCTCCCTCTACCCCAGCCTACGTCTATGGCAGGCAATTTCTACTTCTCTCTCTCTCTCTCTCTCTCTTTCCTTCTTTTACACACTGTGGCTTGCAATACATACAGTTAGAATTATCATGTATATCCTTTTGCCTATTTTAAATGCTCAGTTCTACACTGGTATTATCATTTATGATAATTATTAGTAGACTGTTCCTTCCTCTGTATTACCTAACCTCTGAATCCCATACATTTGCAGTAAGTTCTACCCACTGACAAGACTTCCTGATCCATGTTTTGTCTGGTCTTGGATATTGGTATCATACTATTTTTTTATATAGTGCAAATAAATGCAGTCATTCTATATCTGTCCTTTTACCTCTGGCTCATTTAACTCAGCAAGATCCTCTCCATGTCCATCCATTTATAGGCAAATTTCATAAACTTGTTTTTCCTAACAGCTGCATAGTATTCCATTGTGTAGATGTACTACAGTTTCTTTATCCAGTCATCAGTTCTCAGGCACTCTGCTTGTTTCCAGATTCTGGCTATTGTGAGTAGTGCTGCTATAAAAATAAAAGTGCAGATGGTGTTTCTGCTGTGTGCTTTTGGCCTACCAGGGTATATTCCCAGGTGTGGTATGGCTGGGTCAAATGGGAGCTCAATTTCTAGTTTTTGGAGGAATGTCCATTTTGTTTTCCAAAAAGGCTGTAGCAGTTGACATTCCCACCAACAATGGATGAGAGTCCCCTTTTCCCCCACATTCATGCCAGTACTTGTCCTTGCCCTTTTGAAAATGTGCCAGTCTCTGTGGTGTGGGATGATATCTCCTTGTTGTTTTGATTTGCATCTCTCTGATGATTAATGATGATGAGCATTTTTTTCATATGTCTTTTGGCCATTCGAATTTCTTCCTTATTGAAGTTTCTGTTCATTTCTTCTCCCAATTTTTTGATGGGGTTGGCTGTTTTCTTCTTGTAGAGTTCTTCTAGTGCCTGATATATCCTGGATATTAACCCCTTATCAGATAGGTATTGAGTGAATATTCTTTCCCATTCTGTGAACTCTTTGTATTTTGGTCACTGTTTTTTTTTTTGTTTTGTTTTGTTTTCTTTCGAGGTGCAGAAGCTTTTTAGTTTCATGTAGTCCCATATGTTTATCTTTGCTGCCAGTTACTTTGTTAGTGGTGTTTCATCTTTGAAGATGCCTTTAACATCAATGTCGTGGAGGGTTTTTCCTATATTTTCTTTGACTTTATGGATTCAGGTCTGATATTGAGATCCATTTGATCTGATTTTTGTGCATGGTGTTAGACAGAGGTCCAAATTGATTTTTCCCAGTTTTCCCAACTGCCCAGTTTTCCAAGCACCACTGGGAAAGAAGAGGCTTTTCTTGCTCCATTTAGTACTTTTTGTTCCTTTATCAAAGATTAAATGATCATGTATTTGAGGATGGGTGTTAGGATACTAAACTCTATTACATAGCTCCACAGATCTGTTTTTTTTTTCTTTCTTTCTTTTTTTTTTTTTTTTTTGGGGTCACACCCGGCAATGCTCAGGGGTTTTTCCTGGCTCTGCACTCAGGAATTACTCCTGGCGGTGCTTTGGGGACCATATGAGATGCCCGGATCGAACCCGGGCCGGCACTGGTGGCCCCATGCAAGGCAAACTCCCTACCTGCTGGACTATTGCTCCGGCCCCCACAGATCTGTTTTTATTCCAATACCATGCTGTTTTAATTACTACCACTTTGTGGTACAGTTTGAAGTTGGGAAAGATGATGCCTCCTACCTTCTTTTTCCCAAGGATTGCTTTTAGCTGTTCATGAGGTTTTATTATTCCATATGAATTTCAGTAGTGTTTGGTAAATTTATTTGAAGAATGTTATGGGCATTCTTATAGGGACCACATTGAATCTGTACAAAAAGCTCTAGGGAGTATTATCATTTTGACAATGTTGATTCTCCCCATCCATGAGCAGGAATATGTTTCCATCTCCCTGTATCCTATTTTATTTCTTAAGGAAGGGTTTTATAGTTTTTTTGTACAGGTGCTTTACACTCTTAATTAAGTTGATTCCTAGGCATTTTATTTTCTGTGGCACAATTATGAATGGGATTGTTTTCTTAATATCCCTTTCTTCTCTTTTGTTATTTGTATATAGGAAAGCCACTGAGTTTTGGGTGCTGAATTTGTATCCTGTCAATCTACTATAGGTATTATTGTTTCTAGGAACTTTTTGGTAGAGAGTGTAGGGTTCTCTAGGCATAATATCATGTCATCTGCAAATAGTGATAGCTTGACTTCTTCCTTGCCTATCTGGATGCCCTTAATGTCCTTTTCTTCTCTGATTGCTATGTCAAGTACTTCCAGTACTCTATTGAATAGAAGTGGTAAGAGTGGGCAACCTTGTCTTTTCCCCCAATCTTAGGGGAAGGCTTTCAGTTTTTCTCCATTGAGAATGATGCTTGCTGTGGGCTTTTGATAGATGGCTTTGACTAGATTGAGAAAGTTTCCTTCAATTCCCATTTTATGGAGGGTTTTTTCATGAAAGAGTTCGGATCTTGTCAAATGCTTTCTCTGCGTCTATTGATATGATCATATGGTTTTTATTTTTTCTTTTATTGATATGATGTATTATGTTGATTGACTTGTGAATGTTGAACCATCCTTGCATTCTTGGGATGAATCCTACTTGGTCATAATGTATAATCTTTTGATGAGTACTTGGATTCTGTTTGCTAGTATTTGTTGAAGATCTTAGCATCTGTGTTCATCAGGGAGATTGGTCTGTAGTTTTCTTTTTTTTGTGTTGTCTCTGCCTGCTTTGGGTATCAGTGTGATAATGTGCCTCATATAAGCTGTTTGGGAGTGCTTCTGTTCTTCTATTTCCTGGAAGAGCTTGAAAAGGACTGGAAGTAAATCTTCCTTAAAGGTTTTGTAGAATTCACTAGTAAATACATCAGACCTTGGCTTTTGTGTTTGGGCAGACTTTTAATTACTGTTTCAATTTCCTCATGTTGATAGGCTATTTCAGATATTACAGGTCTTCTTGTTTCAGCCATGGGATGTTATAGGACTTCAGGAATTTATCCATTTCTGCCAGGATCTCATGTTTCATGGCATACAGGCTTTCAAAGTAATCTCTGATGATCTTTTGTATTTCTGTTATGATGTCTCCCTTTTCATTTCTGATTCTGTTTATTTGGGTTCTCTCTTTCCCTGTCCTTACAAGTCTTGCCAGCGGTTTGTCGATCTTGATTATTTTTTCAAAGAACCAGCTCTTGGTTTTATTAATCTTTTGGATTGTTTTTGGGCTTCCAGAGCTTTAGTACTTTTAAATCATAAATATAATTCAAGGATAATAAGAGAACGTTCCTTTATTTGGGAGGGGATGGGGACCATATCTGGCCTTGCTCAGGGCTTTCTCCTGGCTCTTCACTCAGGGATCACTCTTGGAGGCGATACAGCTGAAGCTAAGTGGAGGAAGCCAGGTTGTTTTGATACAACTGGAACCTAGAATGCTAGGTCACTTTAGCCAATTAGCCAATCAGAAAGGAAATGCTTGGGAGACAGAATTTGAAAAGGAAGTCCCAGATCCTCTCTGGTGTTCTCTCTCTCTCCTCTCTGGAGAGAGGGGCCCACTCTTGTAGGCTCTGCCCCTTCTCTCTCTCTGTAGAGGGGGCGCTCTTGCAGGCTCTTCCCGCCCCCTCTCTCCGGATCTGGTATGGCAGCATGCTCAAATAAGGGGCCCAGTGCAGCTAGGCCATGTAAGGTCTGGCAAGGGTAGAAACAGCTTCTGGCTGGGCTTGGAGGTCCAGGTTCCAGCTCAGGCAGGGCTTGGATGCCCAAAATAGTGGAGGGAAAGGCTGGCTTGGAGGCCCAGGGGTTCAGGCAGGGCTTGGGCCCCCAGGATAGCTCAGGACAGATTGCATTCAGAGGCCAGGTTACAGGCAGTGCACGGGAGGCTGGGAAATCATGCACAGGATAAAGAGAGCAGGAACGGGGAACAGACTTGGCCATCATCATGAGAGAGGAGTAGACTACTTTGAACAGGACAGGGAAGTTGTACACTGGACCAGGCAGCATTGAAGACAGGACCAGGATATCATTCACAGGTAATAGAGAGGCCAGGACATCTGAGGAGGGACCTGGAACCATCTGTACAATAAAACCAACTTTCATTCATCTGAGTTTTGTAGAGTTTTGTATGTAAATCTTTCATGTAATTCTTAAGAACCCTCTAGTACAGGAAAATCCACTTTTGCATTAACAGAGGGGCTGGTTGGGGAGGCATCTGGGATCCCAGGGAGGTGGGGGAGAACTCAGAAAGGTTATTGGTAAGGCAAGCTCCATATCCACTACTGCCCTGTCTCTGAGATCACACCTGAGTTGGCAGAGTGCAAGGCAGGCACTTGATCTGATGTAATATCTCTGTCGACCTGATGTAATATCTCTCCTGCCCCCCAAAGGAGTTTCTTATGGTGTGATATTAATGAATGAAGCTGTCCTGAGAGATACTTGCCTTC
>JAJIBD010031066.1:0-12790 GCA_021461705.1 Cryptotis parvus | reverse complement strand
TTTTCAAGCATTAGCAGAAGCTATAGAGGTGGAGTTTCCAAGCCCCACTAATCTGAGCTGAAGAATGCCCTACCTAGACTCTATGGGTTTATATCCAGAAATTAATGTTGCTGATTTTACTTGTACCTCTGAATAAACTTGCACAAAGAAGATCGTGTTCCAAAAAAGAGTCACTAAGATAATGCTATTTTGATAAAATCTACCCTTTAAATAATTATCCTTTAGGATTTATTTACAAATGATACCCCTCAGCTCTGTAAGACCTCAAATAGAAATGCTTTGTCGTTCTTGCCTGTCTCTTGGATTGAGAGGTGAAATAATAAAGGCTAGGGTAGCAAAATAACTGCCAATATACTTATCATAGATTTAATAAGGATGGCTTTGCTGAAAAGCATCACTGTTGTTGCTGTTGACCATCTGTAGTGACTCTCATATGCTCTTTAGAAGCACAGTTGTTTTTTTAAATCAGGGGTTACTCCTGGCTCTGCACTTAGGAATTACTCCTGGCAGTGCTCGGGGACCATATGGGATGGCTGGGAATCAACAGGGCCAGCACATGGAGGTCGTGCAAGGCAAATGCCCTACCCGCTGGGCTATAGCTCCGGCCCAACATGTTTATTCTTATGTCAATGAGTCTATAGTAGTTGACAACTTCCTAAGGGTAGTTTTTATCCATTCAGTGACTGAAGAAGCCAAGGTGCGTTGAACTTGCAGTTTAGACATTGTGTGTATGGTCTTTGATGACTGCAAAAATTAGATCGAAAATATGGAATTTATGGAATTTTTAACCAAATTGGTTTTTTCTAACTTATCAAACATTTACAAATTCCGTTATCTAAAACAACAGTGTTTTATGTATACAGAAAGGACTGATGCATCATATTTATATGAGTATCATAAATATATAGAATATAATTGAACATACCCTTAAGTCTCATTTAGCAATCTATGATTTCATCTAGCAATGTCTTTCTTAGTTTCATTTGTTTTTGTGAAGATTCAAAAATAGTTTCTTTCTTGAATCTTCTCAAACTCATAAGTTGATCTCCCTCACTTTATTTATCACTTGATCACTTGACATCCAGTTATTCATTGATTTGCTCTAGCAGGCGTCAGTAACATTTCCTTTGACCCTATCACATGCCAGTGTAGCCCAATGGCATGTGGTTGCTTCAGGAATATGAAGAGCCTCAAACCATTCATTCAGGGTCTTGACAATCTCCCTCAGGACTTAATAATCTACCTGCTGCGCATGCCCAAGTTTCATGCCTTATCAATGAAATCTGAGAGTTGTGGAGAGATGCACGATTAGCACTTTAAAACCCCTTGGAGATTTTAGTGAAAAAATCTGTTTTATTTTTTTAAAACTTTCTCTCATTCTTGATGTTTAATAAAAAAATGATAAAATGGTAATTTTGTTAGATTCTAAATATTCTGGCATTAGTGGGCCTGTTATTACATTGAAATGCAATTATAAAAGTAAAAACATCCAGGATGCAATTTTATATGTGCTATCTTGCTAGCTAGGTAGTAAAATTAGAACTCTGAGACCAAAGAAAAAAAGTCATTTTGAGGTGTTGGTTTATAGCTTGATGGATATCTTAGAATGAAATGTTTGCATATTCAGGTCAATTTTTTGATGATTGATTATGCAATCTGAATACTCATATATATTTTTATTTTATTTTTATCTTTAAAACATTACTGAACTTTACGTTTTAGCAAATACTTGTTACCATTAATTTTTTTCTTATTGTTTTTAACCATTATTATTTTTCTATTGTTTCATCTTTTTTATTTTTGAATTATTTCTTTATTTAGGTACAATGATTTACATAGCTCTTTGCAATAAGTGTTCAGGCTTATATGTTCCAAGATCGAATTCCACTCCACATTTTTCCCCAGAGTCTCTTCTTCCCAAACCCCAATCTGACTCCTTGACAGATACATTTTCAAGTTTAAATGTTAGAGTTTGGATCTCATGTTTACAGCAGTTTTGAGAAATATATATACATATATATAGCATATAGTATATATGTACTTTTCAGCTCCATGCCATAGAGGGTTATATGGCCCGTGGCTCTAGATCATATATAAATATATCATTTTCAGATATAAATATTTCTGAATATATATGATATATAAATATGACATATAATATATAAATATATCATATCATTTTCAGATTCTGTTTTCTTGCTTGCCCCCTACATTTCTCTCTTTCCTTTGCATCTTTTGTTTTAGTAATCTAGAACAAGTATTTTGCCCATCTTTACTCCCTATCCTGCTATCATCTAGATAGTTTACCTCTATGCTATAGATTAGTGAGAATATACAGTGTTTTTCTTTGTCCTTCTGACTTACATCACTTTACATAAGTATCTCCAATTCTATCTATGTTGCAGCAAACTGCATGATTTCATCATTATTTGTGGCTAAGTAGTATTCCATTATGTATCATTATCCTTTCTTCTGTCATTTGACACCTGGATTTTTTTCATAACCTAGCTAGTGTACTAAGTGCTACAATAGATATAGGTGCTACAATAGATATAGGTGTGAAAATACCTTTTTAAATGAAATGTTTTGTGTATTGTAGGTAGATACTAAACAGTGGGATCACCAGGTATTATGGTAGCTCTATTCTTATTTTTTGAGGAAGCCCCATAAAGACAACATTCCCACCAGCAGTGCATGAGAGTTCCTTTTTCACCAAATATCTGCTAGCACAGATTTTTTTTTATATATTATTTATCTTATATCATTTCTGGAACACATAATTCTCATTGTTGTGAGTGATATTTCATTATTGTATTAATTTGGATTTCCTTTAAGATGAAAACCTTTTTTCATATACTTACTGGCAACCTATCTTTTCTTGAGCAATGTTCATATAGTTCTTCCTTCAATGGAAAAATGTTGTTACTTAATTTATTGATGTAGATCTTTATGAGTACTTTGTATATCTTTGGTATTGATCTTTTCTTTGATGAATTGTGTCCAACTATTTTCTCCCAATCAGTAGGGCACCTGTTGATTTTAGCCTGTGTTTTTTTTTGCTATGCAGTGATTTTTTAAATTTTATGAATTCTATTTGCTTATTTATGATCTGTAATCTATATTTATTGAGTAGTTTAAAGGTATCTTAGAGGTACAAATCTTAGAGTGTTTTGCCTATATTTTCCTCAGTGTATTTTATGGAATCTAATCTAAATCAAGGTCTATGGTCCATTTTTAATTGAGTTTTATGCATGATTTGAGATATGAATACAATATGTGGCTATCCAGTTTTCAGATTACCCCATCTCTTATAGGGTCTATCTTAACACTGATTCATGGGTACAGACCCTTTGTGATAAATCAATTGTCCAAATATCTGAGGTTTTATCTTTGGGTATTCCATTCTAATCCATTTATCTGACAGTCTATCCTCATTCCACACCAAGTTATTTTGGTTATTATATATTTCTAACATAGTTTAAAGTCATCTTCAACTCCACCATTCTCCCTGCATTAACATACGCCTCAGAGACCTGGGCCCTAGAAAGCAGGATGAAAATGCTATTCAGGTCTCCCAAAGAGGAATCGAAAGAGCTATGCTTGAAATATCACGCCTCACTCAAGTGAAAGAAGGAATCCGAGCTCCAACCTCCATTGCTATTCCAGAGTCAGGGACGCTGTCTCATTTGCCAAGGCATCGAAAATCAGCTGGGCTGGACATGTAATGTGATCTGGAGATGACCACTTGACTAGAGCTGTTACCTACTTGATCCCACGGATGTCAAAATATCACGTGGGCCACCCACCTACAAGATGGTCAGACTCTTCGTCAAGACCCTGAACGAACGGTTTGAGGCTCTTTGTATTGCTGAAGCAACCAGATGCCATTGGGCTACACTGGCACGTGATAGGGTCCAATGGAAATGTTACTGGTGCCTGCTCGAGCAAATCGACGAATAAAGGGATGTCAAGTGATCAGGTGATCAAATTTCAAGTCAAGAAAGCCAATCCCTTCCAATTTTGGCTGTCTTGGTTGGTTCCATAACCTAGAATATATCTTTTCAGATGAGTGATCTTTGTATTTCAGGGGTAGATATCAAGAAGAGAAATTGCTGGGTCATAAGGAAGTTCTATTCTTAGCTTTTTTAAGTCACCTTCAAACTGTTGCAAAGAGACTGAACCAGACAACAACTCCACTATCAGTGACTAAAGATTTTGTTCTGGTGCAAATAGCCCGAAATGGAGCAAGGAAGCCTCTTCAACAAGTGGTGCTGGGAAACCTGGGCAGCGACATGTATAAAAATGAATTTTCAGTTCTGTCTAACACAATGTACAAAAATCAGATCAAAATGGATTAAAGATCTCAATATCAGTCCTGAATCCATAAAGTACATTGAAGAAAATATAGGAAAAAAACCTCCAGGACATTGAAGCTAAAGGCATCTTTAAAGGTGAAACACCACTAACAAAACAACTAGAAGAAAAGATAAACATATGGGACTACATGAAACTAAAAAGCTTCTGCCCCCAAAAGAAACAGTGTCCAAGATACAAAAACAGTCCACAGAATGGGAAAGAATATTCACCCAATACCCATCTGATAAGGGGTTAATATCCAGTATATATCAGGCACTGGTACAGCTATATGAGAAGAAAACAGCCAACCTCATCAACAAATGGGGAGAAATAAACAGAAAGTTCAACAAGTAAGAAATTGGAATGGCCAAAATACATAAGAAAACATGCTCATCATCATTAATCATCAGAGAGATGCAAATCAAAAACAATGAGGGGCTGGAGGATAGCCCAGCGGGTGGGGCGTTTGCCTTGCACACAGCTGGCCCATGCCAGCACGGGTGCGATCCCCCAGCAAGCATCCCATATGGTCCCCCCGAGCACCACCAGGAGTGGTTCCTGAGTGCAGAGTCAGGAGTAGCCCCTGAGCATTCGCGGGTCTGACCCAAAAAAAGCAAAAAAAAAAAAAAAAAAACAAACAACAATGAGGTATCATCTCACACCACAGAGACTGGCACATATCCAAAAGAGCAAGAACAACAAGTGCTGGCTTGAATGTGGGGGAAAAGGGGACTCTCATCCATTGTTGGTGGGAATGTTGACTGGTACAGCCTTTTTGGAAAACAAGATGGACATTCCTCCAAAGACTAGAAATTGAGTTCCCATTTGACCCAGCCGTACCCACTCCTGGGAATATACCCTGGGAAGCCAAAAACACACAGCAGAAACACCATCTGCACTTTTATTTTCATAGCAGCACTATTTACAATAGCCAGAATCTGGAAACAACCAGTGTGCCCAAGAACTGATGACTGATAAAGAAACTGTGGTACGTCTACGCAATGGAAGTCAATGCAGCTGTTAAGAAAAATAAAGTTATGAAATTTGCCTATAAATGGATGGACATGGAGAGGATCATGTTTAGTGAAATTAGTCAGATAGAAAAAGACAGATATAGAATGAGTGCATTTATTTGCATGACATATATATGTGTGTATATATGTGTGTATATATAATATGTGCATATATCCACATATTATGTGTCTTCACAATATACACATATTATGATACCAAAAATCCAAGGGCAAAAAACATGGATCAGGAGGTCTTCTCAAGGCGGAGATTTACTACAAACGTGTGGAGTCAGGAGGTTAGGTAAGACAGGAGAATGCAACAGTGTGGTAATAATTGTTGAAAGTGCTAATATCAACCTAGAATTGAGCATTAAATACAGGCAATAAAGATACACACTGATAACTCTAAATGTATGTATTGTAATCCACAATGTATAAGAGAAGGAAGAGAGAAAAGAGAAAGAGATAAAGAACCGCATAGAGGCGGCTAGGGGAGGGGGGAGGGAATCGGAAACATTGGTGGTGGGAAATGGGCACTGGTGGAGGGATAGTGCTGGAACACTGTATGAATAAAACCCAAAAAAATGAACATCTTTGTAATTGCATATCTCAGTGGTATAATAAAATGTAAAAAAGGTAGTTTTTTTTCTAAATATATTTTTGATTAAAAGATTTTTTCATTGGGGTTCGTGATTTTTAGTACTTATTGGTGGGGGTTATGCAATAATTTCAATATCACACCCACCTCCTTCCTTGAGAGCCAGCATCCTCTTCAACTCCACTCCTGATAAAAGTAATAGTGAATACTTCTTTTCAAATGTGTTTTGGCTATCTGCATGTCCCTATCTCATAGAAATCTCTGTTCATTTCTTTTATAGGGGATCATTAGTTTTGTTACTGCAGTTTGATAATTTTATGTATTTGAATATTATTACTCCTTTATCTTATTTTATTGGTGTAAATACGTTTTTCAATCTTAGAGTATATTTTTAGTTTAGTTCTAAACTAAACTAAACTAAACTAAACTAAACTAAATGTTTGTTTCTTTTCTAGTAGAATCTGACATAGTCTAATTTGTTTATTTTGGTTTTTGATATATTTGCCAGTGAGGAAAAACCAATTTTAGGTGACTTTAGATTCTGGTGGGTTCTCTTCCAACTTTCTTATGTGTATATTATGTATTCTTTTGGTCTAATTCGAGGTTTAATCACTTTGAATTAACTTCTATGTGGTGGAAGCAAATAGAGTCAGCCTCTCCTCTTTTCTTTTCTTGATTTGTATGCAGCTATTTATGTAATTAAATTAAAAATGAGGGTAGCAACAAAGAGATTTGTCTTGTTCCACTCCAGGATCCTCTGTCAAAAAGATTGAATTATCTTTGGTTAGGTCTAGTTTTATTTCTGGATTCTTAACTCTAATCCATTGGTCTGACAATCTATTCATATCATAGACCTTGATTGCATTTCAGAGTACGGTGTTCCAGCACCAATCCTTCCACTACACTCCTACCTCTCCTGAGCTCCCTCTGTGACAGTAACTTTTCCCCCTTCAGTTGTCCCAATATTCCCTTCTTAACTCCCTCCCCCCTCCCCACATCACAGCTGCAATCGGTAGCAACAGATAAATTGGTGGCCAATTGAAAGACAGCGATCCGCACTCAGGGACTCTATAGATTTTGGTCGTGTATTGTCATGCTTATTAAACGGGACTAAGTCATTAGGGAATCTTAGTGAAGAGTGTGATTTAATGACTTACTTTGTCTTCTAGACCTACATAATTGTAAATGCTTTTCTCCCTGATTCATCAAATCAGTGTATTTCTATCAGTCTTATTTCTCTATGCTAAGTTTTGCCTTGCATAAAAATGATTTTTGGTTTCTAAAAATGAATCATAGCACTCAGAATATGGGAATAATTTTGAAAACTTTAACTTGAATGATTAAATAATATTATGTTTTACTTTAGAAATAAGATTATTCCAAGAAAGCTAGAAATTGGAAACAAGGGAAAAGAGAGGAGAAAAGAGAAGATTTATGCCATAGTTAAAAGTTATGATATTCCCCAATTAACTCAATCAGAAGTCGCGTGAACCAAGAGAAAATAAACGCACACCACAAATAACCTTCCTTGATTTGTTTTCAAGATTCAAGTTGAATAAGATAAATAAATACAAGACGAAATAAATGTATTGAGTCTGAGAAGTTATAAGGTCGATAGGAGAAATTTAAACAAAGATACTTGAAATCTCATGGCTTCTCTGTTAAAATTAACTTTATTTTATATCTGCTTGTTTTATTGTGAGTACAGTAAAACATCTATTGTCTTTTTACTTATCTAAGGGAACATATTGTAAAAATCATGATCCAACTGAGAGAATATAATTTTCATTTCTAATATTCTATACCAGTTTTACTCTAGATTGAATAGACATCAATACATAATAGCTTCTATTCTCATCTGTCAGCATATGGTGTTGGATCATATGGTGCACAGTAAGGCAGACACAAGGTTTCAAACGCAATGTGGTATTTTAGAGGCATGAATTTTGCGAAATAAAAAGTCACATTAGAACCCCATAGGCAGTCGAACCCAGCTGTGCTCATAATCTCAGACAACAGGATATTTCTGTTCACTGTTTACAGTGAACACTCATGACACTTAGAGAGAAGCTCTATTATGGGAAATATCAGGGTGACAGGATCTCTATAAAATGCTCTAGGTGTATACACAGAAATTTGAAGACGGACATATACTTGCTTGCTCTTTCGGCTGTTGTTTTATGTTGTGTCTAGGGCTCCTTCTGGCCTCTGTGTCTAGGGATCACTATTGGTGGGCATCAGAAGCATGATGGCTGATCAAGTGGAAGTTTGTTGGTTGAATCTCTATAACCTGGTACATGTGCAAGGCAAGATTTATATACCATACTAACTCTCCAGCCCTCATTTGCATTTATTTATATAATATTTATTCATTTGTTTATTTATTCATTAATTTTTTTTGCTTTTTGAGTCACACCTAGCAAATGCTCAGGGGTTACACGGTTCTGAACTCAGTAAATAATTTCATGGTGGTGCTCGGGACCCATATGGGATGCTGGGATAGAACCCAGGCTGGCTCATAAAAAGAACCGCAACAGCCATACCCTC
Organism: Cryptotis parvus; assembly: GCA_021461705.1. Lineage (NCBI taxonomy): Eukaryota > Metazoa > Chordata > Mammalia > Eulipotyphla > Soricidae > Cryptotis > Cryptotis parvus. The sequence continues at coordinate 4,276 of JAJIBD010031066.1, read as the reverse complement.
TGTGCTATTACTCTGACCTCATTTGCATTTTCAGAGGTAAATGTTTTTATTCCTTTTCCAGTTACACATTTGCAGTAATGAATTAGAACATCTGTAGAGTAGCCTGTTAACTTTCTTCTTTATTGAGAAACAAGGACAGAAGGGAATTGCAGAGAAGTGAGAATAAATAGTCTTCCATAAAATTCTAAAGGGAGACATTTTACTTAAAATGGAGAAATAGTCATACTCTATTAAAAACTGTTACAGTACACTGCTGCCCAGAGCCTTTGCATCTGGCCTGGAGTTACTCATGCAGGCTACTTTGTAGATAAGGTCAGGAAGACAGTTTGGATCTCTGACTCTATGTGGCAGAGTATCATTTCACGAATTCTATGTTAGCTGATATAAATATTTAATCTCATGTTACCACAATCATTGTGGGACTAGATAGATCTTTTTAATTAATCTTTATTATACCACCATGAGATATACAATTAAAATGTTGTTCATGTTTGTAGGCTCTAGTCACATAGTGTTCCAGCACCCGCCTCCACCAGCCCCATTTCCCACCAATGGATGTCCCCATTCCTCCCCGCCTCCCATAGTCTGCCTCCATGGCAGGTTCTTTATTTCTTTGCACCTCCTCTATTTTCCTTCTCTTACATATTCCTTCTCTACATATTTCCTTCTCTACATATTGGCACATGGCAGAGCCCGGCGTTACCCGTATTGTATTTGATATATGCCAAGTACCAGTGGCAATACTATAGACTCATTCCCCGAATGGATTGAGGCTCTGTTCCTGGAGCAAGCAGATGCCTTGGTCTCTACTAGCATGAGATGTGAGATATGGAGACATTGGGGTCTGCCTAAGCAAATCGATGATGAACGGAAGACAGTGATAGTGACAGTGACATTGTGGGTTGCAACACATACACTTAGAGGCCATCATGCATTTTGCCTGTATTTAATGCTCAGTTCTGTGCCGGCATTAGCCCTTTCAACATTTATTTGCACATATTTATCCCTTCTCTGTCTTACCTAACCTCTGACTCCTGCCAGATCGCTTGTGGTAATTTCCACTTTTGGTAAGATATCCTGATCCCATGTTTCACTCCCAGATGATCTTATATCATATTATAGCAGCACATTTATGTCATGCAAATAAATACAGTCATTCTATATTTCTTTCTGATTTCTACCCTCCAACATGATCCTTTCTACGCCCATCCATTTATAGGCAAATTTCATAACTTCATTTTTCCTAACAGCTGCATAGTATTCCATCGTTGTAGATGTACCACAGTTTCTTTTATCCAGTCATCAGTTCTGGGCATACTATTGTTTCAGGTTCTGGCTATTGTGAATAATGCTGCTATGAAAATATGCTAAGTGTGGATGGTGTTTCTGCTGTGTGTTTGGCTTCACAGGGTATATTCTAGTAGTGGTATTGTTGGGCCAAAGGAGCTCAATTTCTAGTCTTTGGGAGGAAATTGGTCCATTATTGGAGCCATGAAAGGCTGCACAAGTCAACATTACCACTAACAATGTATGAGAGTCCTTTTCCCCCGCACATTCAGGATAGATCCACCAGTATATTTACCTGACCATGGTGGATTTCTACTAATATAGTAATACTAGACCAGAGAGACTGCTGCTTGCCCCTGCAAGCAAGCAAGGCAAGAGTGGCTCTCAATAAGTCTAAAGGCTAAAATACAAAACAACTATGAAATAAAGACAAGAATCTTGTGAAGGTTTGAGAAATATATACCTGGCAGAATATCCATTGGTACAGATATATGCCCTACCCCAGCTCCAGCATAGGGCCTGAGGAAACTGCAAGGGCCTGCAACCTAGGCTAGCGATATTAAGATTCAGGCGGACCAGATGAGGTCCTGGGAGAAGTTATATGAAGAGAATTGGCCTTAACTGCTTTCCGTTGATGTGAGCCAGTTCAAGAAGAGTTAGGAAAGCTGTAGCCTGCTGTTTCTGTGCCTTTTCTCTCACTTTCTCTTCACTCTCTGCCCTCGGTCTCCTCCTCTCCCTTCTCTTCCTGTTGGGCCTTAGTATGAAGTAGTGGCCATCTTAGCCTAGGATTCTAAACCTACATAACCAGGGCCCGCCGAATCTATAGTGAGGGGTTTCTGTTGTTGAATTGTATATCAGAATAAGTGTGAGCAGTTCTTTGAAATTCTGCTGATTCACTAGTCTTCTTTTGTCTGCCAGATGCTGAGATACCTTGGGGGTGAAGGGACTCTGAACCAGTGTCTCCAACAAACCATATATAAATTTTTTGTTTGTTTTTAAAGCCAAGCACTGTAGTGCTCAAGGATTGCTCTTGTCCTATGCTCAGAGAACACATCTCAGGAACCGCTGTCCATAAGATGCTGATTTGAACCTGGGTTGGTCACATAAAAGTCAACACCTTACCCACTGTACTATCACTCTGGTCCTTAAAAAATATTTTATGTGTATATTAGAACCAAATAGTAAAAGCAAGTAAAGTTAAATAATTCTTTTTTTAATTAAACATTTCATTATACCACCGTGAGATATACAATTACGAACGTTGTACATGTTTGAAGTCATTCAGCACTCCGTGCCCTCCACCAGTGCCCATTTCCACCACCAATGTCCCCACCTTCCTCCATACTCATCTAAATGGCAGGTTCTTTATCTCTTTTCTCTCTCTCTCCCTTCCTTCCTACATTGTATTCGCACTACACACTTGGAAGCCATCATGTGCATTTTGTTTGGTCTGTATTTAATGCTCAGTTCTATGTTGGTATCAGCCCTTTCGACAGTTATCACTGATATTGTTCCCTTCTCTGTCTTACCGAACCCTGACTCCCTCGCATTTGTGGTAATTTCCACCTTCGGTAAGACCACATGATATATTTCTGACATGCAAATAAATGCAGTCATTCTATGTCTCTTTCTTCTGACTAATTTCACTCAACATGATCCTTTCCATGTCCATCCATTTATAAGTAAATTTCATAACTCATTTTCCTAATAGCTGTATAGTATTCCATTATGTAGCTGTACCACAGTTTATTTATCCAGTCACTGCCTCAGGTATACTAGGTTTCCAGGTTCTGGCTATTGTGAATAGTGCTGCCAAGTGAAAATAAAAGTGCGGATTGTGTTTCTGCTGTGTGTTTTGGCTTCCCAGGGTATATTCCCAGGAGTGGTATGGCTGGGTCAAAAGGGAGCTCAATTCTAGTCTTTGGAGGAATGTCCATATTATTTTCTAGAAAGGTTGTACTAGTCGAGACATTCCCACCAACAATGTATGAGAGTCCCTTTTCCACATCCACGCTAGCACTGCAAGCACAATTTTATAGGATATAAAATTATAGTGTGGGGTTTCCTCTGGCTTCTTCTGATGCCCTCCCTCCGGATACCTCTCTGGGCGATCAGCCGAGCAGGAAGAGACAGTAACGGCTCTGCCGTGTTAGTGTTTATGAACTACAGGCAACAGCCCTGGAGAAGTTTGTGGGCGGGTTCATTGACCTCCCGGAAGGGATGAGTTAGGAGAGGACACAGCTCCATCTCCACAGAAGCCCAGTGACTTTTCCAGAAACTCTTACCATAATGGGATCCATTAATATCTGGAATCCTCAACTTGTCAGAACCCCTGCCCAAGAGAGAAGTCGATTTCAAGCCCAGATACACGGGTCTTGGGTGTACAATATAGGTGCAGAATATTTTAAACCACACAAAAAGTAAGATAAGACTGATAAACACTATAATAATATTAAGGTATTGAATTTTAAAAATATTGCTGAGTGACAAATGAAACTGATGTGTAATGCAGACATGTACAACTTACAAAAGATGTTTGTCCATAACTTCAAAGAAGTCCTAAGATAGTAGAAACAATGCTACATAGTCGTGGGAATTGGAAGAGTCAATATACCATCACTAGTATATAACTGTTTGATCAAGCTGGTGGCATTTTGTCCTGGTGAGATTTGATTGCAGACATCCATATGCTGTAACGAGGAATCTACTTCTAGAACTATGCGCTTATTCACTTACTAAAGTCTCCCTTACAATGGAACTGCAAAACCTACCTTGTCTTAAAACTATGCAGAAATTTCTAACATTTACATATAATTAATGTATAATAATTTATATATGTAAGGGAGATATACTATTTGCTACAGAAAATCATAAAATCGAAAAACAAAGGTGCTTAGTAATATGTTTTTAACTAGTAACAGCATATTTAAAGCGGGAGCAAGTAATATCAATATCAAGACTGTAATTGCCTTTAGAAGGGGAGAAAAAG
>JAJIBD010031065.1:0-31320 GCA_021461705.1 Cryptotis parvus | reverse complement strand
AGATCGCTTTTCCAAAAGAGTCACTAAGATAATGCTATTTGGGATAAAATCTACCCTTTTAAATAATTATCCTTTAGGATTTACTTACAAATGATACCCCTCAGCTCTGTAAGACCTCAAATAGAAATGCTTTGTCGTTCTTGCCTGTCTCTTGATTCAGAGGTGAAATAATAAAGGCTAGGGTAGAAATAACTGCCAATATACTTATCATAGATTTAATAAGGATGGCTTTGCTGGAAAAAGCATCACTGTTGTTGCTGATTGACCATCTGTAGGGACTCTCATATGCTCTTTAGAAGACAGTTGCTTTTTTTTAAATCAGGGGTTACTCTGGCTCTGCATTGGAATTACTCTGGGAGCGCTGGAGGACCATATGGGATGGCTGGGAATCAACAGGGCCAGCACATGGAGGTCGTGCAAGGCAAATGCCCTACCCGCTGGGCTATAGCCCGCCCCAACATGTTTATTCTTATGTCAATGAGTCTATAGTAGTTGACAACTTCCTAAGGGTAGTTTTTATCCATTCAGTGACTGAAGAACCCAAGGTGCGTTGAACTTGCAGTTTAGACATTGTGTGTATGGTCTTTGATGACTGCAAAAATTAGATCGAAAATATGGAATTTATGGATTTTTTTAACCAAATTGGTTTTTTCTAACTTATCAAACATTTACAAATTCCGTTATCTAAAACAACAGTGTTTTATGTATATAGAAAGGACTGATGCATCATATTTATATGAGTATCATAAATATATAGAATATAATTGAACATACCCTTAAGTCTCATTTAGCAATCTATGATTTCATCTAGCAATGTCTTTCCCTTAGTTTCATTTGTTTTTGTGAAGATTCAAAAATAGTTTGCTTTCTTGAATCTTCTCAAACTCCAAGTTGATCTCCCTCACTTTATTTATCACTTGATCACTTGACATCCAGTTATTCATTGATTTGCTCTAGCAGGCGTCAGTAACATTTCCCTTTGACCCTATCACGTGCCAGTGTAGCCCAATGGCATGTGGTTGCTTCAGGAATATGAAGAGCCTCAAACCATTCATTCAGGGTCTTGACAATCTCCCTCAGGACTAATAATCTACCTGCTGCGCATGCCCAAGTTTCATGCCTTATCAATGAAATCTGAGAGTTGTGGAGAGATGCATGATTAGCACTTTAAAAACCCCTTGGAGATTTTGGTGAAAAATCTGTTTTATTTTTTTAAAACTTTCACATTCTTGATGTTTAATAAAAAATGATAAAATGGTAATTTTGTTAGATTCTAAATATTCTGGCATTAGTGGGCCTGTTATTACATTGAAATGCAATTATAAAGTAAAAACATCCAGGATGCAATTTTATATGTGCTATCTTGCTAGCTAGGTAGTAAAATTAGAACTCTGAGACCAAAGAAAAAAAGTCATTTTGAGGTGTTGGTTGATAGCTGATGGATATCTTAGAATGAAATGTTTGCATATTCAGGTCAATTTTTTGATGATTGATTATGCAATCTGAATACTCATATATATTTTTATTTTATTTTTATCTTTAAAACATTACTGAACTTTACGTTTAGCAAATACTTGTTACCATTAATTTTTTCTTATTGTTTTTAACCATTATTATTTTTCTATTGTTTCATCTTTTTATTTTTGAATTATTTCTTTATTTAGGTACAATGATTTACATAGCTCTTTGCAATAAGTGTTCAGGCTTATATGTTCCAAGATCAATTCCACTCCACATTTTTCCCAGAGTCTCTTCTTCCCAAACCCCAATCTGACTCCTTGAGCAGATACATTTTCAAGTTTAAATGTTAGAGTTTGGATCTCATGTTTACAGCAGTTTTGAGAAATATATATACATATATAGCATATAGTATATATGTACTTTTCAGCTCCATGCCATAGAGGGTTATATGGCCGTGGCTCTAGATCATATATAAATATATCATTTTCAGATATAAATATTTCTGAATATATATGATATATAAATATGACATATAATATATAAATATATCATATATCATTTTCAGATTCTGTTTTCTGCTTGCCCCTACATTTCTCTTTCCTTTGCATCTTTTGTTTTAGTAATCTAGAACAAGTATTTTGCCCATCTTTACCCCTATCCTGCTATCATCTAGATAGTTTACCTCTATCCTATAGATTAGTGAGAATATACAGTGTTTTTCTTTGTCCTTCTGACTTACATCACTTTACATAAGTATCTCCAATTCTATCTATGTTGCAGCAAACTGCATGATTTCATCATTATTTGTGGCTAGTAGTATTCCATTATGTATCATTATCCTTTCTTCTGTCATTTGACACCTGGATTTTTTCATAACCTAGCTAGTGTACTAAGTGCTACAATAGATATCGGTGCTACAATAGATATAGGTGTGAAAATACCTTTTAAATGAAATGTTTTGTGTATTGTAGGTAGATACTAAACAGTGGGATCACCAGGTATTATGGTAGCTCTATTCTTATTTTTTGAGGAAGCTCCATAAAGACAACATTCCCACCAGCAGTGCATGAGAGTTCCTTTTTCACCAAATATCTGCTAGCACAGATTTTTTTTTATATATTATTTATCTTATATCATTTCTGGAACACATAATTCTCATTGTTGTGAGTGATATTTCATTATTGTATTAATTTGGATTTCCCTTTAAGATGAAAACCTTTTTCATATACTTACTGGCAACCTATCTTTTCTTTGAGCAATGTTCATATAGTTCTTCCTTCAATGGAAAATGTTGTTACTTAATTTATTGATGTAGATCTTTATGAGTACTTTGTATATCTTTGGTATTGATCTTTTCTTTGATGAATTGTGTCCAACTATTTTCTCCCAATCAGTAGGGCACCTGTTGATTTTAGCCTGTGTTTTTTTTTGCTTTGCAGTGATTTTTTAAATTTTATGAATTCTATTTGCTTATTTATGATCTGTAATCTATATTTATTGAGTAGTTTAAAGGTATCTTAGAGGTACAAATCTTAGAGTGTTTTGCCTATATTTTCCTCAGTGTATTTTATGGAATCTAATCTAAATCAAGGTCTATGGTCCATTTTTAATTGAGTTTTATGTATGATTTGAGATATGAATACAATATGGGCTATCCAGTTTTCAGATTACCCCATCTCTTATAGGGTCTATCTTAACACTGATTCATGGGTACAGACCCTTTGTGATAAATCAATTGTCCAAATATCTGAGGTTTTATCTTTGGGTATTCCATTCTAATCCATTTATCTGACAGTCTATCCTCATTCCACACCAAGTTATTTTGGTTATTATATATTTCTAACATAGTTTAAAGTCATCTTCAACTCCACCATTCTCCCTGCATTAACATACGCCTCAGAGACCTGGGCCCTATGAAAGCAGGGGATGAAAATGCTATTCAGGTCTCCCCAAAGAGGAATCGAAAGAGCTATGCTTGAAATATCACGCCTCACTCAAGTGAAAGAAGGAATCGGAGCTCCAACCTCCATTGCTATTCCAGAGTCAGGGACGCTGTCTCATTTGCCAAGGCATCGAAAATCAGCTGGGCTGGACATGTAATGTGATCTGGAGATGACCACTTGACTAGAGCTGTTACCTACTTGATCCCACGGGATGTCAAAATATCAACGTGGCCACCCACCTACAAGATGGTCAGACTTCTTCGTCAAGACCCTGAGCGAACGGTTTGAGGCTCTTTGTATTGCTGAAGCAACCAGATGCCATTGGGCTACACTGGCACGTGATAGGGTCCAATGGAAATGTTACTGGTGCCTGCTCGAGCAAATCGACGAATAAAGGGATGTCAAGTGATCAGGTGATCAAATTTCAAGTCAAGAAAGCCAATCCTTCCAATTTTGGCTGTCTTGGTTGGTTCCATAACCTAGAATATATCTTTTCAGATGAGTGATCTTTGTATTTCAGGGGTAGATATCAAGAAGAGAAATTGCTGGGTCATAAGGAAGTTCTATTCTTAGCTTTTAAGTCACCTTCAAACTGTTGCAAAGAGACTGAACCAGACAACAACTCCACTATCAGTGACTAAAGATTTTGTTCTGGTGCAAATAGCCCGAAATGGAGCAAGGAAAGCCTCTTCAACAAGTGGTGCTGGGAAACCTGGGCAGCGACATGTATAAAAATGAATTTTCAGTTCTGTCTAACACAATGTACAAAAATCAGATCAAAATGGATTAAAGATCTCAATATCAGTCCTGAATCCATAAAGTACATTGAAGAAAATATAGGAAAAAACTCCAGGACATTGAAGCTAAAGGCATCTTTAAAGGTGAAACACCACTAACAAAACAACTAGAAGAAAAGATAAACATATGGGACTACATGAAACTAAAAAGCTTCTGCCCCCCAAAAGAAACAGTGTCCAAGATACAAAAACAGTCCACAGAATGGGAAAGAATATTCACCCAATACCCATCTGATAAGGGGTTAATATCCAGTATATATCAGGCACTGGGTACAGCTATATGAGAAGAAACAGCCAACCTCATCAACAAATGGGGAGAAATAAACAGAAAGTTCAACAAGTAAGAAATTGAATGGCCAAAATACATAAGAAAACATGCTCATCATCATTAATCATCAGAGAGATGCAAATCAAAACAACAATGAGGGGCTGGGTGATAGCCCAGCGGGTGGGGCGTTTGCCTTGCACACAGCTGGCCCATGCCAGCAGGGTGACGATCCCAGCAAGCATCCCATATGGTCCCCCGAGCACCACCAGGAGTGGTTCCTGAGTGCAGAGTCAGGAGTAGCCCCTGAGCATTGCCGGGTCTGACCCAAAAAAGCAAAAAAAAAAAAAAAAACAACAACAATGAGGTATCATCTCACACCACAGAGACTGGCACATATCCAAAAGAGCAAGAACAACAAGTGCTGACTTGAATGTGGGGAAAAGGGGACTCTCATCCATTGTTGGTGGGAATGTTGACTGGTACAGCCTTTTTTGGAAAACAAGATGGACATTCCTCCAAAGACTAGAAATTGAGTTCCCATTTGACCAGCCGTACCACTCCTGGGAATATACCCTGGGAAGCCAAAAACACACAGCAGAAACACCATCTGCACTTTTATTTTCATAGCAGCACTATTTACAATAGCCAGAATCTGGAAACAACCAGTGTGCCCAAGAACTGATGACTGGATAAAGAAACTGTGGTACGTCTACGCAATGGAAGTCAATGCAGTTGTTAAGAAAAAATAAAGTTATGAAATTTGCCTATAAATGGATGAACATGGAGAGGATCATGTTTAGTGAAATTAGTCAGATAGAAAAAGACAGATATAGAATGAGTGCATTTATTTGCATGACATATATATGTGTATATATGTGTGTATATATAATATGTGCATATATACACATATTATGTGTATACATAATATACACATATTATGATACCAAAATCCAAGGGCAGGCAAATCATGGATCAGGAGGTCTTCTCAAGGCGGAAATTTACTACAAACGTGTGGGAGTCAGAGGTTAGGTAAGACAGAGAATGCAACAGTGTGGTAATAATTGTTGAAAGTGCTAATATCAACCTAGAATTGAGCATTAAATACAGGCACAAAGATACACACGATAACCTCTAAATGTATGTATTGTAATCCACAATGTATAAGGGAAGGAAGAGAGAAAGAGAAAGAGATAAAGAACCTGCCATAGAGGCAGGCTATGGGAGGAGGGAGGGAATCGGAAACATTGGTGGTGGGAAATGGGCACTGGTGGAAGGACAGTGCTGGAACACTGTATGGATAAAACCCAAAAATGAACATCTTTGTAATTGCATATCTCAGTGGTATAATAAAATGTAAAAAGGTAGTTTCTTTCTAAAAATGTTTTATTAAAAGATTTTAATTGGGGTTCGTGATTTTTAGTACTGCTATTGGTGGGGGTTATGCTAATTTCAATATCACACCCACCTCCCTTCCTTGAGAGCCAGCATCCCTCTTTCAACCCACTCCTGATAAAAAGTAACAGTGAATACTTTTCAAATGTGTTTTGGCCATCTGCATGTCCCCATTCATAGAAATCTCTTGTTCATTTCTTTATAGGATCATTAGTTTCTTTGTTACTGTGTGTTTGAGAATTTTATGTATTTTGAATATTATTACTCCTTTATCTATTTTATTGTGTGCAAATACGTTTTTCAACTTGGTAGAGTATATTTTTAGTTTAGTTCTAAACTAAACTAAACTAAACTAAACTAAACTAAATGTTTGTTTCCTTTTCTAGTAGAATCTTTTTGACATAGTCTAATTTGTTTATTTTGGTTTTGATATATTTGCCAGTGAGGAAAAAACTACTTTAGGTGACTTTAGATTCTGGTGGGTTCTCTTCCAACTTTTCTTATGTGTATATTATGTATTCTGGTCTAATCTCGAGGTGTTTAATCACTTTGAATTAACTTCTATGTATAGAAGCAACAGAGCTAGCCTCTCCCTTTTCTTTTTCTTGATTTGTATGCAGCTATTTATGTAATAAATTAAAAAAATGAGGGTAGCAACAAAAGAGATTTGTCTTGTTCCACCCAGATCCTCTGTCAAAGATTAACTATCTTTGGTTAGGTCTGAGGTTTTATTTCTGGATTCTTAACTCTAATCCATTGGTCTGACAATCTATTCATATCATAGACCTTTGATTGCATTTCAGGAGTACGGTGTTCCAGCACCAATCCCTTCCACTACACTCCTACCTCCTGAGCTCCTCTGTGACAGGAACTTTTCCCTCTTCAGTTGTCCCAATATTCCCTTCTTTAACTCCCTCCCCCTTCCCCACATCACAGCTGCAATCTTGAGCAACAGATAAATTGAAAAAATAATTGAAAGACAGCGATCCAAGACCTAGGACTCTCTATAGATTTTAATGTGTATTGTCATGCTTATTAAACGGGACTAAGTCATTAGGGAATCTTAGTGAAGAGTGTGATTTAATGACTTACTTTTGTCTTCTAGACCTTACATAATTGCAAATGCTTTTCTCCCTGATTCATCAAATCAGTGTATTTCTATCAGTCTTATTTTCTCTCTATGCTAAGTTTTGCCTTGGCTAAAAATGATTTTGGTTTCTAAAAATGAATCATAGCACTCAGAATATGGAATAATTTTGAAAACTTTAACTTGAATGATTAAATAATATTATGTTTTAATTTCTAGAAATAAGATTATTCCAAGAAAGCTAGAAATTGAAACAAGGGAAAAGAGTGAGAAAAAGTTAAAGATTTAAGGCATATAGTTAAAAGTTATGATATCTCCAATTAACTCAATCAGAAGTCAAAGCGAGAACCATGAAAGAAAATAAACGCACACCACAAATAACCTTCCTTGGATTTGTTTTCAAGATTCAAGCTGAATAAAAGATAAATAACACAAGACGAAATAAATGAACTGAGTCTGAGAAGTTATAAAGGTCAAGTAGGAGAAATTTAAACAAAGATTACTTGAAATCTCATGGCTTCTCTGTTAAAATTAACTCTTTATTCTTATATCTGCTTGTTTTATTGTGAGTACAGTAAAACATCTATTGTCTTTTTACTTATCTAAGGGAACATATTACACAAATCATGATCCAACTGAGAGAATATATAATGTTCATTTAATATTCTATACCAGTTTTACTCTAGATTTAATAGACATCAATACATAATAGCTTCTATTCTCATCTGTCAGCATATGGTGTTGATCATATGGTGCACAGTAAGGCAGACACAAGGTTTTCAAATGCCATGCAGTATTTTAGAGGCATGAATTTTGCGAAATAAAAAAGTCACATTAGAACCCTGTTGCTAGGCAAGTCGAACCCAGCTGTGCTCACAATCTCAGACAACAGGACATTTCGTTCACTGCTTTACAGTGAACACTCGATGACACTTAGGAGAGAAGCCTATTATGGGAAATATCAGGGTGACAGATCTCTCTACAAATGCTCTAGGTGTGTATACACAGAAATTTGAAGACGGACATATACTTGCTTGCTCTTTTTGCTGCTGTTTTATGCTGTGTTCAGGGCTCCCTTCTGGCTCTGTGTTCAGGGATCACTATTGGTGGGCATCAGGGAAGCATGATGGTTGATCATGGAAGTTTGTTGGTTGAATCTCTATAACCTGGCATGCAAGGCAAGATTTATATACCATACTAACTCTCCAGCCCCTCATTTGCATTTATTTATATATTTATTTATTCATTTGTTTATTTATTCATTAATTTTTTTTTGCTTTTTGGAGTCACACCTAGCAATGCTCAGGGGTTACTCCTGGTTCTGAACTCAGGAAATACTCATGGTGGTGCTCGGGGACCATATGGGATGCTGGGGATAGAACCCAGGTTGGCCTCATGCAAGGCAAACAGCCATACCCTCTGTGCTACTCCGACCCTCATTTGCATTTTCAGAGGTAAATGTTTCTATTCCTTTTCCAAAGCTACACATTTGCAGCACGAATTAGAACATCTGTAGAGTAGCCTGTTAACTTTCTTCTTTATTGAGAAACTAAGACAGAAGGAATTGCAGAGAAGTGGAGAATAAATAGTCTTCCATAAAAGGCTCTGTGAGACATTTTTACTTAAATGGAGAAATAGTCATACCTATTAAAAACTGTTACAGTACACTGTTGCCCAGAGCCTTTGCATCTGGCCTGGAGTTACTCATGCAGGCCACTTTGTAGATAAGGTCAGGAAGACAGTTTGGATCTCTGACTCTATGTGGCAGAGTATCATTTCACGAATTCTATGTTAGCTGATATAAATATTTTCTCTCATGTTACCACAATCATTGTGGGACTAGATAGATCTTTTTTTAATTAATCTTTTATTATACCACCGTGAGATATACAATTAAAATGTTGTTCATGTTTGGAGGTTTCCAGTCACATAGTGTTCCAGCACCCGCCTCCACCAGTGCCCATTTCCCACCAATGGATGTCCCCATTCCTCCCCCGCCTCCATAGTCTGCCTCCATGGCAGGTTCTTTATTTCTTTTCACTCTCCCTCTATTTTCCTTCTCTTACATATTCCTTCTCTTACATATTTCCTTCTCTTACATATTGGCATGGCAGAGCCTGGCAAGCTACCCGTGTTGTATTTGATATATATGCCAAGTACCAGTAACAATTATAGACTCATTCCCGAATGGATTGAGGCTCTTTATGTTCCTGGAGCAAGCAGATGCCTTGGGCTCTACTAGCATGAGACAGGACATATGGAGATGTTACTGGGGCCCGCTCAAGCAAATCGATGATGAACGGGAAGACAGTGATAGTGACAGTGACATATTGTGGGTTGCAACACATACACTTAGAGGCCATCATGTGCATTTTTTGCCTGTATTTAATGCTCAGTTCTAGGTTGGCATTAGCCCTTTCAACATTTATTTGCACATGATCCCTTCTCTGTCTTACCTAACCTCTGACTCCCACACGCTTGTGGTAATTTCCACTTTTGGTAAGACATCCTGATCCATGTTTCACCTGACATTAGATTTTGGTATCATAATATGTATATATGTATTTATGTCATGCAAATAAATACAGTCATTCTATATTTCTCTCTTTCCTTCTGACTAATTTCACTCAACATGATCCTTTCTACGTCCATCCATTTATAGGCAAATTTCATAACTTCATTTTTTCCTAACAGCTGCATAGTATTCCATCGTTGTAGATGTACCACAGTTTCTTTATCCAGTCATCAGTTCTTGGGCATACTGGTTGTTTCCAGGTTCTGGCTATTGTGAATAATGCTGCTATGAAAATATAAGTGTGGATGGTGTTTCTGCTGTGTGTTTTTGGCTTCACAGGGTATATTCCCAGGAGTGGTATTGCTGGGTCAAAAGGGAGCTCAATTTCTAGTCTTTGGAGGAATGTCCATATTGTTTTCCAGAAAGGTTGCACAAGTCAACATTACCACTAACAATGTATGAGAGTCCCTTTTCCCTGCAAGGACTAGATAGATCTTACCAGTATATTTACCTGACCATGGTGGATTTCTAAGAATAATATAGTAATAATTAGACCAGAGAGACTGCTGCTTGCCTCCCAAGCAAAGCAAGCAAGCAAGCAAGAGTGGCTCTCTAATAAGTCTAAAGGCTAAAATACAAAACAACTATGAAATAAAGACAAGAATCTTGTGAAGGCTTGGAGAAATATATACCTGGCTGTAGAATATCCATTGGTACAGATATATGCCCTACCCCCAGTCTACATAGGGCCTGGAGGGAAACTGCAAGGGCCTGCAACCTAGGCTGGGGCGATATTAAGATTTCAATGGGACTAGATGAGGTCCTGGGAGAAGTTATATGAAGAGAATTGGCCTTAACTGCTTTCCGTTGATGTGAGCCAGTCTGGGCTGAAGAGTTATGAAAGCTGTAGCCCGTTGTCTTCTGTGCTTTTTCTCTCACTTTCTCTTCACTCTCTGCCTCGGCTCTCCTCTCCCTTCTCTTCCCTGTTGGGCCTTAGTATGAAGTAGTGGCCATCTTAGCCTAGGATTCTAAACCTACACATAACCAGGGCCCAGCCGAATCTATAGTGAGGGGTTTCCCTGTTGTTGAATTGTATATCAGAATAAGTGTGAGTAAAGCCTTTTGAAATTCTGCTGGATTCACTAGTCTTTCTTTGTCTGCCAGATGCTGATACCTTGGGGCAGAAGGGGGATTCCTGAACCAGTGTTCTCCAACAAAAAAACCATATATAAATTTTTTGTTTGTTTTTGGGCCACACTGGTAGTGCTCAAGGATTGCTCTTGGCTCTATGCTCAGAGAACACATCTCAGGAACCACATAAGATGCTGGGATTTGAACCTGGGTTGGCCACATAAAAAGTCAACACCTTACCCACTGTACTATCACTCTGGTCCTTAAAAATATTTTATGTATATTAGAACTAAATAGTAAAAGCAAGCAAGCAATAATTCTTTTTTTTAATTAAACATTTCATTATACCACCGTGAGATATACAATTACAACGTTGTACATGTTTGAAGTTTCGCTCCAGCACCCGCCCTCCACCAGTGCCCATTTCCCACCACCAATGTCCCCAATTCCTTCCCTCCCATAGCCTGCCTAAATGGCAGGTTCTTTATCTCTTTTCTTTCTCCCTCTCTCTCCCTTCCTTCTCCTACACATTGTGGGTTGCACTACATACACTTGGAAGCCATCATGTGCATTTTGTTTGCCTGTATTTAATGCTCAGTTCTATGTTGGTATCAGCCCTTTCGACAGTTATTCGCACATGTTCCCTTCTCTGTCTTACCGAACCTCTGACTCCCTCGGTTTGTGGTAATTTCCACTTTTGGTAAGACCACCTGATATATTTCTGACATGCAAATAAATGCAGTCATTCTATGTCTCTTTCCTTCTGACTAATTTCACTCAACATGATCCTTTCCATGTCCATCCATTTATAGGCAAATTTCATAACTTCATTTTTCCTAATAGCTGCATAGTATTCCATTATGTAGATGTACCACAGTTTATTTATCCAGTCATCAGTTCTCAGGCATACTAGTTGTTTCCAGGTTCTGGCTATTGTGAATAGTGCTGCTATGAAAATAAAAGTGCGGATTGTGTTTCTGCTGTGTGTTTTTGGCTTCCCAGGGTATATTCCCAGGAGTGGTATGGCTGGGTCAAAAAGGGAGCTCAATTTCTAGTCTTTGGAGGAATGTCCATATTATTTTCTAGAAAGGTTGTACTAGTCGACATTCCCACCAACAATGTATGAGAGTCCCCTTTTCTCCACATCCACGCCAGCACTGCAAGCAATAATTCTTATAGGATATAAAATTATAGTGTGGGGGGTTTCCTCTGGCTTCTTCTGATGCCCTCCCTCCTGGATACCTCATGATCAGCCGAGCAGGAAGAGACAGTAACGGCTCTGCTTGTGTGTTAGTGTTTATGAATCACAGGCAACAGCCCTGGAGCAGTTTGTGGGGGGTTCATTGGACCTCCCGGAAGGGACAGAGTTAGGGGAGAGGGACACCAGCTCCATCTCCACAGAAGCCCAGTGACTTTTCCAGAAACCCCCTTACCATAATGGGATCCATTTTCAATATCTGGAATCCTCAACTTGTCAGAACCCTGCCCAAGAGAGAAGCCGATTTCAAGCCCAGATACACGGGTCTTGGTGTACAATATAGGTGCAGAATATTTTAAACCACACAAAAAGTAAGATGAAAAGACTGATAAACACTATAATAATATTAAGGTATTTGAATCTTTAAAAATATTGCTGAGTGACAAATTAATCTGATGTGTGTAATGCAGACATGTACAACTTACAAAAAGATGTTTGTCCATAACTTCAAAGAAGTCCTGAAGTAGAAACAATGCTACATAGTTTCAAATGTGGAATTGGGAAGAGTCAATATACCATCACTAGTGGTATAAATTGGAATGACCAAGCTGGTGGCATTTTGTCCTGGTGAGATTTGATTGCAGACATCCATATGCTGTAACGAGGAATCTACTTCTAGAACTATGTGCTTATTCACTTACTAAAGTCTCCCTTACAATGGAACTGCAAAAACCTACCTTGTCTTAAAACTATGGCAGAAATTCTCAACATTTACATATAATTAATGTATAATAATTTATATATGGAAGGGAGATATACTATTTTGCTTACAGAAAATCATAAAATCGAAAACAAAGGTGCTTAGTAATATGTTTTTAACTAGTAACAGCATATTTAAAGTGGGAGCAAGTAATATCAATATCAAGACTGTAATTGCCTTTAGAAGGGGAGAAAAAGTGGGAATACAAATGGGCTTTTAAAGGAAAACAGATATTTATCTATTTATTCACAGGATAGACTCACAGACATAGGGCAGAGCTGCTACTAGTTCTCCCTGTGCCCAACCGCTCATGAGGTGCCCGGGAGGGATGGCGGGTTCTAGCCCTGGCCCTCCACCCCAGCAGAGCCTTGCAACAAGTCAGACAACCCCCCACTCCATGAGGGTCTCCACTTTCCACATCCGACTTCCCTCTCGTCAGAACTCCACCCAGCAAACCAGCCTATCACAGCCCAGCTCATCGATATCCACCCTGAAGCAGTCGTTTTTTTTTTTTTTTTCTTTTTGGGTCACACCCGGCAATGCTCAGGGGTCTCCTCCTGGCTCTGCACTCAGGAATTACTCCTGGCGGTGCTCGGGAACCATGTGGGATGCCGGGATTGAACCCGGGCCGGCATGAGCCGGCCACGTGCGGGCGAAAGGCCCTACCCACTGGGCTATCGCCTCCGGCCCCGGCAGTCGTTTTTAAATCTGGCCCAGGTATGCTGATCCAGAGACTCACAGACATGTGGCAGAGCTGCTCCTGGCTCTCCCTGTGCCCAGCCCGATCACAAGGTGCCCTGGTGGGATGGCGGGGTTTTAGCCCTGGCCCACCACCCCAGCAGAGCCTTGCAACAAAACCAGGCGACCCTCCAGTCCATGAGGGCCTCCATTTTCCACATCTGGACTTTCCTCGTCAGAACTCCACCCAGCAGACCAGCCTATCACAGCCCGGCTCACGGCCACTTCCCGCCGCGTGGTTCATCAATAAATGCTGGATTTAGAGATGACTACAAGAGCATGCTACCCACACGGCAGAGCCTGGCAAGCTACCTGTGTCAGATTTCATATGCCAAATACCAGTAACAATTATAGACCTCATTCCCATGACCTGATGGAATGGTTTGAGGCTCTTTATGTTCCTGGAGCAAGCAGGTGCCCTTTGGGCTCTACTTTCATGAGAAAAGACATATGGAGATGTTACTGGTGCCCGCCGAGCAAATCGATGATGAACGGGAAGACAGTGATACAGTGACAGTGATTCACAAGATTATTAGATGAATACTTTCTTCCTGATAAGTATTGTACATATCATTGTATGCTTCTTGAAAACTGGTTATTATTTCACAATTAAAAATAGCACAAAAAAATACATACAAAGTTGAAACTTGGGACCTGAGCATTTGCCTTGCATGCAGCCAACCCACGTTTGATCCCCAGTATCCCATATAGTTTCCTGAGTATCACCAGGGATAATTCCCCAGTATCCCATATAGCTTCCTGAGCATTGCCGGGAATAATTTCTGAGTGCAGAGTCATTGAGTAACCTTGGGTGTGGCAAAAAAGAAATAGAAATTCTTGTTTAGTATTCAATATACTCCAAATACAAAGTCAGAATATAGAGTTTACTATTTTTACCACAGTGTTTCCATTAATTTTCATTAAGTATCAGGATGAGAAGTAGCATTATGAAAAGACAAAATTTTGGAGGGTTTCTAATCAATTTTGCTTGTGCGTTTCCTGACAGAATAATATGACAGTTTGAAAACTCAGCTCCATACTAGGCAAAATGCATGTAATCCTCTGCTGCAAATAATTCAAAGTTTTCAGCTCACCTTTGAATAATTTATGCCTGTGCAAAAGTTATCACTAAGTTGTAGAGGTGACTTTGCCCCGTTTGGATTTATGTTTATCCTCACAGCCGTTCTCTGCTCAGAGACACTGTAGTTTAGGAAAGTCTTAGCCCATTGCACACAAAAGTAATCCTCCCAAGCAGTGACAAAGTTTGACGTTGTTAGTTTCTATTATATGTTCATATAATAATAGAACACCAAATACTTAAAATTTTTAGTTTAACAATTGCATTAAAATAAATCATATAAATAACCACAAGAAGACAAAATGCCTAAGTGTATGCAAATTTTCACTGAGAAAAAAATTTGTGTGAATTAATTTTCTCCTTGCTGTGCTCAGATAGGTTGCAATGTTTTCAAGATTACTGGTGTAATTTGTATAGCCTACATCCTGCTAGTGAGACATTAATTAATATCTATAAATCTCAATTAATAACAATACACAAACCAATTCTCTTTCTCTATATATTTAAACTAAAGATCAAATACACAAACCCAAAGGAAAAATGGTATTGTTGAAACTTACACTGCAAATTTTATTATGTTTGCTTATATATTTCTTTTTACTTTCAAGAGCACTTCTTAATTTTTTTTAACCTGCGTAGTGGCACTTGGACTCCGTGGGGCCACATCTGACCAAACTTGGTTCAGTTGTGGGTCACTGTGAGGTCAGGCTGCTGCGGTCTAGTGATGCTGTGAAACATCAGGGCCACAGAGAGGACTATGTGGGGGCGGGCTAGAACTCTAGGCATTGGGTTTGGGCTGCAGCTCTCTGAGCTGATTTATTAGGGCTATTAGCACATTTGCTTAGACTGCTTTGGCAATACAGCAAAATGGCTATGAAAATATAAACCCTCTTGTTTTTTCTTAATCACATATGCTTTTCCGTTCATCACTTTCACTGATAAACAGTTGCTAGCTTTCCTATTCCACGCATCTTCCAGAACACATTATTGATTTTTAAAAAAAGGTATTTGAAGAAAAATGATAGTGAAGCCAAGATTTCTTTTCAGAGAACTCAGTATTCATTTCAGAAAATATAATAGAATTCAGTACCCAGTGACAATCAAAAAATTATAAAGCTGCTACAATTAAAACGAAAATGTTTAAAAAGTCTTCAGTAGCTAAATTGGGGATGATATTTATTGTTACCAAAGTAAAACATGTCAGCAGAAATTAGACATTGCGAAACTAAAAATAACCTATAAACATACTTCCTAGAGATACAAAAATGTAAATGTGATTTCTTCCCTAAATGTTTGTATATATGTACGATAATAATATATATATATACAGATATCACATATATATTCTCACACACTAGATTTTTTTTAGAGAAGGAATGATTGTCTATTATTTAAAAAATAAGCATATAAATACTGCCTAATTCCAAAAAGTATTTTATTTTATTGCATTTTTCCCAGGAATGTTTACTGGGACACTATGATTTATAAAGTTGTTCATAGTAGTCATTTCAGGCATATAACATTCCAATACCAATCCCACCATCCAGGTTCCCTCCCACTCTTCAGCTTAACACCTTGGTACTCATACGACAAATTTATTTCATTATTTCATCATTTCATTATTTCTTTTACTTGAAATTCCACTAAAACATAAAGGATTGAAACAGAATTATCAAAACATATCAGTAATAGGCAACTTGTGATGATGAATTGTGATATGCTGGTAACCCTTTTCAGTCTACAGAGCACATATGCACTACTGGAGAGGACATAGGCCCTATTCGAGGACATAAGCACTATTAGAGGATTTGCACTATTGGTGATTACAGGGCTCGATGCCACAGGGATGGGAAGTTTCTTCTGTCCTTTAAAGAAACTCTTTTAGTACTTCTTGAGAACTGGTTTCAAGTTTATGAATTCCCTAAGCTGTTTCCTTCCCATGAAGCTCTGCATATCATTGAAATCTGAATGATAATCAAATGGATAGAGTGGGCGAATTGTTCATTTCACTGAATATCTGTACTATATCCTTCCATGTTGTTCTGGCTCATGGAGTTTCATTTGACAGTTTTAATTTTCATTCTGATGTACATTGAATGGACTTTCCTTGCATATAATTTTTTCATCTTGTTACAATAAATGCTTTTTTTTTCTCTTACTTTTGATTTCGTCATTTTGAGTACAATGTGTCTTGGAAGTTTCCTAGTTAGGTCTATTTTCACTGGGAGACATTTTTAGGCTCTTAGATCTCAGTGACTGTAATCCTCAACTCTGGGACGTTCTGACAGATGGTTTCTTTTTTTTAAATTTTTTTTTATTTTTTCAATTACAAAGATATACAATTAAAAAAGTTCATATTTGGGTTTTGGTCATACAGTGTTCCAGCACCCATCCCGCCACCAGTGCCCATCTCCCACCACCAACGTCCCCGGTTCCCTCCCCCTCCCCCCAGCCCTCCTCCATGGCAGGTTCTTTATTTTTTTTCCGGTTTCTCTCTCTTTCTCTTTTCCTTCCCCCCAGACTGTGGATTACAGAACATACATTAAAGGGTTGTCATGTGTATCTTTTTGCCTCTATTTAATGCTCAGTTCTAGGTTGGCATTAGTACCCTCAACAATTGTTAGCACATTGTTCCATTTTCTGTCTTACCTAGCCTCTGACTCCCACGTGTTTGTGATAATTTCCACCTTTGACAAGACCTCCTGATATATGTTTCACTTGACCTTGGATATTGGTATCATAATATGTACATATATATTTATGTTATGCAGATAAATGCAGTCATTCTGTATCTGTCTCCTTCTGGCTAATTTCGCTCAACATAATCTTCTCCATGTCCATCCATTTATAGGCAAATTTTATAACTTCATTTTTCCTAACAGCTGCATAGTATTCCATTGTGTAGATGTACCAAAGATATTTTATCCAGTCATCGATTTTTGGGCACTCTGGTTGCTTCCAGATTCTGGCTATTGTGAATAATGCTGCTATGAACATAAAAGCTAGGGATGGTGTTTCCGCTGAGTATTTTTGGCTTCCCAGAGTAGATTCCCAAGAGTGGTATGGCTGGGTCAAATGGGAGTTCAATTTCTAGTCTTTGGAGGATTGTCCATATTGTTTTCCAAAAGGCTGTGCCAGCCGGCATTCCCACCAACAACGGATGAGTGTCCCCTTTTCCCCACATCCACGCCAGCACTTGTTGTTCTTGCTCTTTTGAATAAGTGCCAGTCTCTGTGGTGTAAAGTGGTATCTCATTGTTTTGATTTGCAACAGATGGTTTCTTTTAACTAATGTTTCTCCATCACATTTGCCTTTCTGTGCTCAGGAACTCTGATAATTCTTACATTTTTCCTCTTGAACTCGTCCCACAGTTCTCTAGTGTGCTGTTCATTCTTTCAGGTAATTTTCTGCTTTCTGTTGTTTCCCTAGCGGTTTCTTCCTCATCTTGGAGCTTCTTGATCTTTTGCTCAGCTTCTGTTATTCTGCTATTCAGAGCTTCTGTTGACTTTTTTATATTACCTGCCATATTCTTCTTTTCTTTTCTTTCTGACTATAGTATTTTTTTAAAAATTTCAGCTCTCATACTCTTTTATGTTGTGCTGACTACTGTGCTTCATCTTTTTGAACTCATTGGACGACTTCGTTGTAGTGTCACTAAAGACACTTCTGGGATTTACTGGCATTGTTTACGTCTTTAGAGATAATGCTCTTGCTCATTGCTTGGTGGACTTCGGTGTGTTTTACCCATTGGTTTTGCAGTGAGTTTCTGCTCAGGGTGAGTCTTTGTGGTTGCCCCCTTCTACAATCCACACTCCCAGAACATACTGAACCAAGAGTTGCTCTCTGTCTCTCTGCCTGTCCTCACAGAATGACAGGAAGAATAAATAACTGTGAGCAGCATGTAATTGGCTGAGTGATTTGTAGTGCAACTACTGAGCAGCAAGCAAGTCAGGCAGGATCTATGATGTGGGTCGTTTATTTGGTGCAGGTCAGGTGTCGAGGCTGTTGGGACATACTAATAGGGAGGGGGCTCTGCCTCCTGTTCTGCAATAGGTCCAGTGAGGCAAGCCTTACGTGGGATGGTTCAGCAGCAAGCAGAGGTCAGTAAAAAGTCATTTTAAATGAGCAACTTTGGAGCAAACACTAAGGCATGCTCTATTATTACTTTGAAATTCCTAAATCATATACCAGGATAGCTTGGTGAGCTACATGTTACAGTTTTATAGGTAAATATCCAGATTTGAATTATCCTTTTGAAAGAATTTGTTTTAATTTTTGAATTTTAGAGTTCTCTGTTCAGTAGGCCTGACTGGTAAGAGCAGTAGAACAAACCTGATGTTAAGCAGAGAAGAAAATTTGTAATGAATTCAAAAGCATAGCTGGAGCACAACACCTGTCTTACTTAGGTCAACAGATGGGTGTAGCACTGATGTGATAATTAACAATATCTGGATCTGGCTTGACAATGTGTTACCACACTTCTCATATGTATAATGCTTGGATACTGAACATTTCAAAAACATGATCTTTTATAGCTCTGTGCAATAAATA
The DNA here is from genome assembly GCA_021461705.1 of Cryptotis parvus. Classification (NCBI taxonomy): domain Eukaryota; kingdom Metazoa; phylum Chordata; class Mammalia; order Eulipotyphla; family Soricidae; genus Cryptotis; species Cryptotis parvus. The sequence goes on along the minus strand of JAJIBD010031065.1, from coordinate 12,401 downwards.
GCAGCAAAGATGCTTAAGTCAGGAAAGGTTATAACTACTGCACATGCACTCAAGTATGACAGAGCTTTTCTTTTACGTTTTAAAAGTTGTGACTTCTTATCCAATGAAAGGCATTATGGATTTGAACCATCATAAGTATCACATCAGGGGCATTGCTCAGGTCCACCAGTCTCAATAGAGACTGGTGATACCTTAGGTCTCTGGAGATACCTAAACCACTGTTTGATTTATGCAGTAAATTCATTCAGAAACTCTTAAGCAGTATTATAAGAACAATATTGCTAGGTGATTTATCAGTGATTATAAAAAGTGATAAAAATGTCAGTGATAAACGTTTATTAAGTGCAGCATCCATGCAGGTGTGTTTAGTCTAATTCATGTGGTATACATAGGGATGTAGTCAGTGACTACTGGGGACCTGAGAGGAGAAAAGGAAAAGAATCTAAAAGTAAAATTTTTAGAAATCAGAAGGCATCTCCTTGTGTTCCTCTGTAGTAAAGAAGTTTTCCTTATATTCTGAGTTTGGCTCATTTATATCAACATCAATAATTGCTTTGTTTGGTTTTTAAGATTCTGGTTAACAACTATTTGCTGTATCTGATTAAAAAAAACCAGACAGCTGTGATGTTGGTGGGGGGCACATTTGGGCTCAGCGATGCTCATGGACTATTCCTGGATCTGTGCTCAGGAGTGACCTTTGCATTGCTCAGGGGACCATATGTTGTACCAGGGATTAAACCAGGATTGGCCAAAGCTGCCCCAGGCAATGCGATTGCCTTTCCTACCTCTCTTGTTCCTGTCATATTTTCTATTTCTCTCATTCAAGAGGGGTGATAATGTGCAGAGAGATTTTTATAATTAAGAATTGATATTTAGAGAACATCATAAGTTTGAAAAGGTGGAGATAGTACTACATTTTTGTTATTGGGCACATTTTGGTTTTATCCCTCTCCCTCCCAACCCTCCCTAAGAATAAACACGTTTTGCTTGAAGGGAAACTGTCCAAGGTGAAAAACAGAATATTTGTGGCTTTATGAAATGTTACAGCTTTACAGCTGGTGTGAAAAATTCCATTTGGGATATTTGGTCCAATTCAGCCTAAAAATTCGATCATCATCCACTTGCAGACAATACAAGTGTAAATACATCTGTTGCTTACTAACAGAATCTAAATTTAAAATAAGAAAACACAGAAGGTTTTGGTTTAATTGTTTTCTGAGGTGAAGAGCTTGTCTTCAGCAGTCTTTTCGGACAGTCACAGTGTTTTTTGAACTAATTTAAACTTGGAATAGATCATGGCCCTTCGGGAAACATTCTTCCCCCACCCCAATCTTAGAAACTCCTTTTCTCTTTCCCTGATTGCTGCACTTGACCCCATACCCTACACCATTTCCCTGATTGCAAGGGGGCTGAGTTAGAGGCTTGACCTAGGCTTCTGCGTTTCTTATTCTGTACTAGAAAGGGGAAAAACACATTTTTTTGCTTTGAAACACAGCTTTGTGCTTTGAAAATTCTAAATTGTTCCAAAGTACATACATTTCTACACCTGTAGTAAATTTATGCATCTTTAAAAATTTATATTTATAGAATGCTCCAGTTATATAAAAATGAGTGAGCACTCATCCAATTTTTCACCATGATTTGGAAAGAATTTTATTAATGGATGTCATTTATATGGGTAAGTAAAGTAGAAATTCCAAAAAGTGTAGTTACAGTTTCAAAGACATTTTCAGGTGGTTCCCTAAAATTTACACTGATCTATAGTCTAGATTTAATTTTTGAAAGCTCTATCTTTTCATTTCCTCCAAAATAAGAGGCTACTACCAATTTTGGCAAGCTACAAAGTGAAAATTTAATTATAATTTTGTTTTCATTTGCTTTAGTCTTTGTGACCACCAACACCTTTCTGTGCATTATTTATCTCATGCATTTTATGTAAAATGCATTTTCTATATTTTGTTTCCTGTTCTATTTAGATTATTTCTAACTGATTCATGAGATTCTTTCTATCATAGAGAATTTTGATTTTTGTCATAATTTTGCCAGTTCTGTTAAGTTGAAATAAAAAAATTCGATAGGTGCTATTAACAGGGTCAATTAAAATGTGTATCCATGGGTAAAGATTCCTTTATAATTTCTAGATTTTATATCATACTTAACTTTGTCCCATGCTCACAAATCGTACTGGGAAAACTTGTCAGTAATGTGAAAAAAAAGAATTCTGATATCTTCCCAATTCCATGCACAAAAGACAAGTGAATATGGAGTTATTTTACTTATTTGTTAAGATCTCATTATCAGACATGGTTAATAGATTATAATGAGATAAAATATAGGTATACCACTTAATGACATTAAGTTAGAGGCATCTTTAATGTTTCAATGCAGTTGGCCAAGCGAAACAGAAACAACAAAAGGTATTCTGTTCCATAAAAAAACTATAGCCAGAATAAAAACGTATCCTCCATTCTGAGAAAGAATATTTTCCCCACCATCCATCTGATAAAGGGTTGTTATCCACACTATATAAAGCTCTGGTATAGTTTATGAGAAAAACATCTAACCCCATCAAAAAAATGGGGGTGTGAGAGATGGACAGAAATTTCCTCAAAAAAAGACATGACAGGTAGGTTTCAGAGGCTAGGTAAGACAGAAAATGGAACAGTGTGCTAACAATTGTGAGGGTACTAATGCCAACCTAGAACTGAGCATTAAATAGAGGCAAAAAGGATACACATGACAACCCTTTTAATGTATGTTCTGTAATCCATAGTCTGAGAGGAAGGAAAAGAGAAAGATAGAGAAATGGAAAGAAATAAAGAACCTGCCATGGGGGAGGGGGGGGGGGGGGGGGGAGGGAACCGGGGATGTTGGTGGTGGGAGATGGGCACTGGTGGCGGGATGGGTGCTGGAACACTGTATGACCAAAAAACCCAAATATGAACTTTTTTAATTGTATATCTTTTGTAATTGTAAAAATAAAAAAAAAAAAAAAAAAAAAGACATGAATATCCAAAATGCATATGATAAATGCTCTGCATTACTTATCATCAGGAAAATGCAAAAAATATAATTGAGACACCTCACATCAGTGAGACTCGCCATATACCACAAGGTGTGAGCCAGTCAAAACAAACAAAACACAACAAAACAAAACGCAACACAACATAACACAACACAACAAAACAAAACAAAATATAAAAAAGCAAACTGTTTACAGGTGTAGATATTGGGGTATCAGGGAAGGGGTCCACATTCACTGTTTGTGGAAATAGTGACTGGTCCAGCCTTTTTGGGAAAAACAATAAACACCTTTCAGGAATATTAGGAATTGAGCTTCTGTGTGGTACAGCAATTCCAATTCCTGGCATTAACCCCAGGGAATGAAACTTCTATTCAGAAAAGACATTTACTCTTCTGTGTTCATTATAGCACCATTCACAAACTAGGAAACAACCCAAATGTTCAAATGTCCAAGAACAGATGGCTGTATCAAGAAATGTGATGTTTTATATACACAATGGTATACCAGTTGACTTTAAGAAAAGATGAAATCATGTAATTTTCTGCTACATGGATAGATCTGGAAAGGATTGTGATTAATGTAGTTATTCAGAGGTGCTGGGAGAGATACAGAATACTGTCCCTAAAGTGTGGGTTGTAAAGAATAATAAATGCTCAAATACAACAGAAACTAACTGTTCATTAGTAGGAAGTTTATGGTGGGGTGGGCACAGGGAATACTGAGAAAGTGGTGCAGGGAAGAGGACTCCGGTAAAGGGTTTGGTGCTGAAAGTTTTGCATGAAATACTACCAATAACAATTTGTAATCCGTGATTAATACTGTTTTCCACTCCCAAAAAGTACAAGCACTTTTGCCACTGTGAATATTTGGGTCTCCAATGGTTTGTCTGCCTCCCTCTTCCTTTGCTGTTTGGCGCCATCTCTTTTTTTTTTCATTTTCTTCTAATAGTTCAATCACTTGATGACTTGAATCCCGTTATTCATCGATTTGCTCGAGGGGGCGCCAGTAACATTTCCATTGGACCCTATCAAGTGACAATGTGGCCCAATGGCATCTGGTAGATTCAGGAATATGAAAAGCCTCAAACCGCTCCTTCCAGGGTCTTAACAAGGAAGTCTGACCATCTTGTAGGTGGGCAGCCACGTGATCTTTTGACATCCCGTGGGGATCCAGTCAGTAACAGCTCTAGTCCAGCAGCTGTCTCCAAATCACATTACATGTCTAGCCCATCTGATTTTCGCGCCTTGGCAAACGAGACAGCATCCCTGATTCTGGAATAGCGACGGAGGTCAGAACTCCGGATTCCTTCTCTCACTTGAGTGAGGTGTGATATACCAAAGCATGACTCTTTCGATTCCTCTCTGGGAGATCCGAATGGCATTCTCATCCTGCTTTCGCCAGCAGGTCTCTGAGGGCCGAGGTCTCTGAGGCGTATGTTAATGCAGGGAGAACAGTGGAGTCAAAAATTGGTGCCTGAAGAGATGTCCTGAGCTGGAGGTTCTTTGTCCTTTTAGCTATTTCTCCAATGCCTTTGAAAGCATTCCATGCTGCTCTCTTCCTCTCTGTGTAGCTCAGGTTTTAGGTCGTTCATCATGTTGACTTCTTGACCTCAGTACACATAACTGCTGCATTCAGAGATGTTTGTTCCATTGAGAGTGAATGGGGCCTCAGGGGCTAGTTCATTTTTCTATGAACATAGTTTTCTTCAGATTCAGCTGTAGACCTATCTTTCCACATTCTCGGTGAAGTCAGCCAGCATTTGTGCTGCTTGGCTAATGTTTGGTGTTACTAGAACGATGTCATCAGGAAGCAGAGGTGGTGTAGTTGCCGACCATCTATCTTCACTCCCATTCCTTCCCATTCTAATTGTTGCATGATGTTCTCGAGGGTGGCGCTGAAGAGTTTTGGTGAAATGGTATCACCCTGTCGAACCCTCTTTTGACATCAATGATCACTCTTTGTAGAATGGTGAGATCCTGGTGGTGAATCCGTAATACAGCTCACTAAGGATCTTGATATATTGGGTTTGAACACCCTGTTTGGCTAGGGCTTCGATGACTGCTTCAGTCTCCACAGAATCAAAGGCTTTCTGGAAATCAATGAACATGAGACAGAGCGGCATCTTGTTCTCCCTACAAACCTCAATGAGCTTGGTTACTGCGTGGATATGGTCGGATTGCTGAATCCTTTCCGGAAGCCAGTTTAGGTTGCATGGTTGTCCTTCATCTAGTGTTCTGCCAATCCTGTCCAGGATGACTTGTGTAAACAGCTTTGTAGATGACGGACAACAGGCAGATGGGGGTGGATAGTTGCCAATGTCGTGAATGTCTCCCTTCTTGAACAGTAAGAGAACTGTCCTGCTGGTTTTCCATTGGGAGGGCACCTTGCATTTGGACAGGTAGCGGAAGAGTCGAGCTAGTGTATTGATGAGTACTGACGGCAGATTCTTTAGGTGTTTGGGTCTGACTTTTGTCTGGGCCTGGTGCTGTTCAATTTTGGTCAAAATACTCTAAAATCAAATAGGCTACTTTCTTGTGAGAAGGAAGTCCTAATTTCTGTGGCATGGCAACATAAAATCAAAATTCCAGCTCAATTTGAGAACAACTAGCAGAGCTGAATATTTATTCATAAACATATTTCACAAGTTTCCTCAAAGTTCCTCTCCAGATTCTGGGTCTCAGCTAAGCTTTGTAAATGCGCTGGGTGACCTTTCTAGCCTGCTGCTCAGAGCAAAATGACATAAGTGTATTTTTCCTGAATTTGCTTTCCTGAAATGATGGTTTTCTAAACATCAAATGAATGTCACATGTAAATGTTGCAGGAGATTGGGAAGAATGTTATAAAAAATCTAGAAAGCAGCTACTGATAGTTCAGAGTCCCTTCTGATGAAAAATTTCCACTATTTGTGAATTAAAAATAAAACGGGAACTACGGTTTCTATTGAGTAAATGCTTCTTTCAAAAGCTTTCTTAGTTGAAGCATTTCTAGAAATAAATAACGAAGTAATTCAGGAATAACACATTTCTGGTCTGAAGAATAGAATAGGGGCTCAATTTGTTTAGAAAGTCAGTAAGCCGTTTAAATTTTGTATCTGGGTCAACAGAAGCTGCTTGAAAATATCCATGCTATTTGCTGTTTACTCTGATTGCCTTGGATAATAGTCACTAGAGCAACAGTACAGTTTGCCCCTTGTGCATGGTGGCTGTTAAGTTGTTATATAACATGGCAACACTCGCTATCCATTACTGAAAGCCAGAAAAATGAACACATTCACACAGAAATTTCTGGATTCAGTATGGAACGAGCAGGACTGTGAGAGTACTTGGTATTCTCCACATACTCACCCAGCCATCTCAAAAATGCTACTTCCTTACTTTGACTAAAGTAATTTACAGGATATTAAAGGGAAGTATACCAACAAATTGAATTTGTGTCTCACTTATGCCTGAAAATTTCTGAGAATAAAAAGCATATTAGCACTTCAGAAACTATGCTTTTCTACTGAGATATATATAAAACTGATAACCAGAAAAATCATAGTGAAAGATTATGTAGTTTTAAAAAACTCATTTGAAACCTAAGCTTAAAAATCACATCAATCACCAAATAAATTTCACAACTAAATACAACTTTTGTACTGGTTTCCAGCTTAGGAAACAAAAGACCACTTCCCAGAAGCCAGCTATAGTCACATGGCAGTCTTGGGTCTGGAAAAGGTGGGCATATTTCATTGTGAAATTCAGGGCACAAAGAAAAGATAAAGCTAAGGATACAGTTAGGAGAGATTATCTCTACCTCTAATGACAGAACTCTGCGATATCCATAAAGTATCCAGGGAGGAAGTGAAAGTGTCTTCAACTGTTTTTAGGAAAACTTACCTGCAGAATTAGAAGAATCTCACTTTGAGTTGCTGCATGAACACTGCTCAGAAACAGAAGTTCTAGAAATAGTATGAGTATGTTTGATGAAAAACCTCAATTTGAGAATGAAAAATATTAAAGCACTGTGATTTGATTCCTAGCATTGTTCATGATTAGGGTTTCATGAATATGACATTCTAGCATCCCACCCCCAGCATCTGACTCCCCACTACCACTGACTCAGGGCCCTTCCCTACCTGCCTCTGTGACCTCAAGCCCTTGCAAATTCCATTATGTAAACTACTTATCAAGTTCTGCTTGACAACTATTATATGCATTTGTTATATGCACACTATGTCTTTTCATATGACACATATGAGATGACAAATCTGAATTTTCCACCTCCTACTAACTGACTTTGCTCAGGCTGATAACTTTCATCCATGATGCTGCAAAGTGCATGATTTCATTTTTGTTTTATAGCTAAGTAGTATTCCATTGTTAGTATATAATAGAATGGAATATATACACATATATATTCCATATACATATTGGATTTATGTATTCATTATATATACAAATATGTAACACAATGGAATAAATATATAAATATATATGTTTCTTTATCTAAACTTTGTTGGCACTTGGGTTATTTCCAAATGTTGGCTATTGAGAATAGTGCTTCAGTGATAATAGGTACACAACTATCTTTTGAAATTGCATTTCAGCCTTTGCGGTTCATGCTAAGAAATGGAGTTTCTGGGTCATATGCAAGTTCGATTTTCAGGTTACTTTTGTGTCATTTTGAAACAGACTGAAAACATTTTATATTTAGCATTATAATAACTATAGCTGGAGATTGGAGTGATAGTATAGTCGTTAAGGTGCTTGTTTTGCATGTGACAGACCTGGGTTCAATTCCTGGCATTCTAAATATGATCCTTGAGCTAGAACCAGGAGTAAACTGAGTGCAGTTGGGTGTGGCCTGCTTCTCCACAAACAATACTAAAGAATTAGTGGCCCAGAATGACACTGGTTCATGTTCATGGACTATAGATGCAGATCATGCTGACCAGTGATGCAGTAAGAATAGTACAGCAATATGGGAAACACATGAGATTATTTCTAGAAGATTCTAGAAGAGTTACATCAATTCAGAAAACAAACAAAAGTTCCACCATAATTCTCACTATGTATCTTTAGTTTACATGTTCTTGTTTGTTGCAATTACTGACATTGTTTTAGAATATGAGATCAATGTCTTCAAATTACTATCTTGTGTTGTATTTCAAAGTTATCAATTTATCTTGACACAGTGGTGGGAGTTACTGAAACTGGTGATGGTGAAGTAATATTGAGATTTTAAAATAAAATGTATAAACTTTCATTAATTAAATAAAAATAATGAAGAAAATGTTGATATCTGCTATGTCACTGAGCTCTCACTTTCATTCTACCTGAATGTAATCAGATTGGATTTTGAATTAATTGTTGAAGTGAGGGACCTGGTAAAATTTATAGTGAAAAAGTAGAGACTTCAATTTAAATATTACTTCCAGTATTGCTAATAATGGAATTTGAGGTAGACAACTTTATTCAATTACATAATTGCAGTGAAGGATGTGAAGTGTGGATAATGAGGAAAAATTTGTGAATAAAAATGAAGTGGGCAAATAAATTAAGTATATTTCAAGTACACTGTCTTATTTGGACACATGGATTGTTAGCATAACAAAATTTGATGTCAGACTTAATAAACTAAGTCTGTTTTTTATTTTATGTCACTGTAGAACATATTTTTAGTTATCAAACAAATGCATCACATATAAGAGCTATACTGATATCTTATCTAAGGAGTCTAACTGCTATATCAGGAAGAACATTTGAATTAGGCAAATAATTATGCTTGAATAAAAAATGAAGTTGCTGTGAACTTAAGAGCTGTTATTCATATAATCAGAAGTGCAAGCATAGTTTAACCAAAATAATATTAATTTAAAATTTGATATCCCATGATTAATGCATTAAATTATTCAAAATAAGCTGGGGTATTGGCTGTCAGTATTTGGTTGTATTAAAAATTTGTTATTGTAATTTATGAGCATAACTACACTTTGGAGGTAATCTTACTGTATGTTAAATTAGAAACTAATTATCTATGCTAAGAGCAAATGATGAATTATATGTTAAAGCAATAATTATAGTACTAAAAGTGATCCTAAGAATTTCAATCTATAATATTAATTAAGATGGCTGGCAATATGTTTTGAGATATTTCTGTAAAATGTACACTTGAGGGATGGAGCAATAGTACAGTGATTAAGATGCTTGCCTTGGTAGCTTGATCCCCAGCACCTCATATGGTCCCCCAAGCACCATTAAGAGTGATCTCTGAGCACTGTCATGTATAGTGCAAAGACAACAACAACAAAATGTGCAGTTAAACAACAGGGAATTTTTTGGTGAATTTCTGGAGCCAAAGGAATAGATTTCAAATGATAATATTGAATATATATATATATATATGTTGAATCTATAGAAATACAGCAACATCTAAGTACTTCTATTGAATTTAATTAAATTTAAATCTAAAACTGTACTGGTAACTGAAACAGCATCAAATTAAAGGTAGAAGATTAAAAATTAATTCATTTGGCAGAATATTTGAGTTTATTTTAGACATAGTGAAATGCTTGACAGATTTCATTTCAATTTCCTTTATCCCCTACTCTTACTTATTTTTCTTTTCCTTCCTTCCTTCCTTCCTTCCTTCCTTCCTTCCTTCCTTCCTTCCTTCCTTCCTTCCTTCCTTCCTTCCTTCCTTCCTTCCTTCCTTCCTTCCTTCCTTCCTTCCTTCCTTCCTTCCTTCCTTCCTTCCTTCCTTCCTTCCTTCCTTCCTTCCTTCCTTCCCTTCCTTCCTTCCTTCCTTCCTTCCTTCCCTTCCCTCCTCCCTTCCTTCCTTCCTTCCTTCCTTTGATGACCACTTCAGTCTCCACAGAATCAAAGGCTTTCTTTAAATCAATGAACGTGAGACAGAGCCGGCATCTTGAACTTCCTACAAACTTCAATGAGCTTGGTTAGTGTGTGGATATGGTTGATTGTGCTGAATACCACCATGAGATATATAATTACAAAGATGTTCATTTTTGGGTTTCAGTCATACAGTGTTCCAGCACCCATCCCTGAACCAGCACCCAGTACCCATTTCCCACCACCAATGTCCCCGTTCCCTCTTTATATGCTCTCCCTCTCTCTCTCTCCCTCCCTTCTCTTACACATTGAGGATTACAATACATACATTTAAAGGTTATCATTGTATCTTTTTGCCTATATTCAATGCTCAGTTCTAGACTGGTATTATTATTTTCAACAATTATTAGCACACTGTTCCCTTCTCTGTCTTACCTAACCTCTGACTCCCACACATTTGTGTAGATTCCACCTGTTGACAAGACCTCCTGATCCATGTTTTGCCTGCCCTTGGATATTGGAATCATAATATAGATATATATTATGATATACATTTTATATATGGGGTATATATGATATTATATTATATATATGACGTTGTTAATTAGCATCCATCGAGATACATTCAAATTTCTTTTTTCTCCCCAGCGTCCTGCCAACTCAAACAAATCAATCTCTCCAACCATTTTTGTTCTATAATGGGTTGCTTTCCTTTCTTGGCATTATTACAACTCATCTTACATTAATAAATCATTTTATTCATCACAGAAACACATATTATTGGAATAGGCATGAGAAACAAATTTGTCAATGTAAGCATAACAACCCAGGGGTTGCTATAGAGAGCAGGATCCCTGCAGGGGCTGGATGCCAACTCATAGATGATAGATAGTCCAATACAGCTGGACTTCACCCTAAGAAATCTGAAAATCACAGTAGATAAGAGGTATTCAAAACGTATTCCAAAAAATCCTGCATTAAAGCCTCATACTTTATATTTTCCTATGGAAATATGGAAGTCTAAGTATGATTAGCTAAAATATATGCATGTTTGCCAGGTTACTTAATTTTGAGAGTGCTTATTCTGAGTTGAACTTGTCTTGATTAAAGCAAAAGATAACAGAAATCTTTACTGACCAGCTCTATTTAATATCATTTACAATGTGTCCTCTAAACAAAGTTAGCAGAAAGAAGCCTTCATGAATATTTAAAAACTGTTCAAAGCCCCGCCCCCCATCCCACCACCACCACCTGTGAAGCCTTAGTGGAATCTTTGGAAATCATAGGGACTTTTATGAGATAACCATAGGAAATGGATTTGATTGTTTATTTTTAAATTCTGACACCATAGATTTTAATGATCACACACTAAAAATGTCATCTAGTATGGAAGCTTGGATGAATACAAAACAAACAAATTGATACAACATTTAGGATGCATGAGATAATGTATCTATTTCTAGTACAAGATATTCTTCTATTAGCTATAGCTTAACGTGTAATCTAGATGGAATGCCCAAATGCCTTTTGAGAGACTGTACAGATATTTTTCAAAACAAAGTAGAATACAACTGCCATATATATGATTTCCACCCATAGATATCCCAAGAACCCAAACACTAAATTAAAAAATTATATGCACACCTATGTTAATTGCAGGGGCTTGAGCAGTTGTTTAAATCTTGAAAAAAAACTCCAAGACTCAGTAGGTTGAGTGTATAAATAAATTGTAGCATATGGGAATACACAGGAAAAATGCTCACCCTTGCTTTTTATTAGGGAGATACAAATCAAGATGATAAGATAAGATTTCATCTTACACCAGTGGGAATAGTACATATAGAACTACTGGACTAATCTGAATGGGTGGGGATATGGTGAAAAAGAAACTCATTCACTGCAGGTGGAATTCTGTCTGGTTCAAGGCACTGCTGAAAACAGTATGGAGGATCTTAGTAAAATTAGAATTGAACTGCCATATGATCCAGCAATTCAACTTTGGGGACATTATTGGGTTATGATGTACCCCACCACCTCACCCAAAGTGCTAATGTCTCTTCGACACATTCTGCCTAAAACTCTTAATCCACTCTTCTTCCCTTAGTAAATGCAGTAAATTGACAATTGTTTTCTTTGGTCATTGTCTATTCCCATACCTTGCCCATTGTTTTTTCCTCAGAGGAGTAAGATAATCTGGTATGTGTGTCTTCCTGTTTTTTGTTTATTTCACCTTAGCATAATAATATCAGGTACCGCTCAATTCTATTGTTTTTAATATATCATCTTAAAATGTAAGAGTATTTCACTGCAGATATGTTTATTTTATTAAAGCAGACCCAGGATAATCCATAGGACAGAAAACCATCCATTCAAAAGGACATATGCACCCAACGATTATTCATTGCAAGACTTAGTACAATAGACTGAGTTTTGAATCAGCAATAGAAGTGTAGAAATAAATAAGTGAACCATGAAGATAGCGGTATAAATAATACTACAGAGCTTTAAGGATAATAAAACCATGTAATTTGCTGCAACATTGATAG
>JAJIBD010031064.1:0-41810 GCA_021461705.1 Cryptotis parvus | reverse complement strand
GGTTAGATGTGGATTAGAGTAGGATAGGGTGTGATTCTGCAATGGTGGATGAGAAAGAATAGAGATACAAGAGTTAGAGACCATAGATTTTATCCAGCAGTATTCTGGGAGGGAGAAAAGAGAATGGTAGGAGAGAAGTAAAAGAGAAAAGGAAGGAGAGAGAAAAGGGAAAGGATTGGAAAGAGAGAAGAGAGAAAAGAACTAATGGTCTAATAACATCTTGTCACTGGGAAGTACATCAACACCAACTTCACTGCCTGTTCTACAGGTAAGTGAGCATAAAACCAGTCTGAGAGGAATTGAACAGCATACCAGAGAACTATAGGATAAGTTCAAAAGGAATATAAGAGTCATCCCTATAAGAATCAACACTGTAAAAATAATCAGCATCCCTGAAGAAAAGGAAGGCAAATGTCATGAGGAAACAATAATGAAAGAAATCACCAATATGAACTTTATTTTTTTTTCTTGCATAGTTTTTCTTATGTATTTAATTTTCCTTTATCACATGTTAATTCTTTTATATATGAGATTCTGTTTCTTTTTTAATATTTTTTAATTTTTTTTATTTTTACAATTACAAAGATATACAATTAAAAAGTTCATATTTGGGATTTGGTCATACAGTGTTCCAGCACCCATCCCGCCACCAGTGCCCATCTCGCACCACCAACGTCCCCGGTTAACTCCCCCCTCCCCCATCCCTCCTCCATGGCAGGTTCTTTATTTCTTTCCGTTTCTCTCTCTTTCTCTTTTCCTTTCCCTCCAGACTATGGATTACAGAACATACATTAAAGGGTTGTCATGTGTATCTTTTTGCCTCTATTTAATGCTCACTTCTAGGTTGGCATTAATACCCTCGACAATTGTTAGCACATTGTTCCATTTCCTGTCTTACCTAGCCTCTGACTCCCCACATCTTTGTGATAATTTCCACCTTTGACAAGACCTCCTGATATATGTTTCACTTGACATTGGATCAAATTTGGCATATCAAATACAACAGGGTAGCTTGCCAGGCTCTCCCGTGCAGGTAGCATACTCTTGTAGTCATCTCTAAGTCCAGCATTTATATGGTATTTGATAATGCCAATTTCCAGTAACAGCTGCATAGTATTCCATTGTGTAGATGTACCAAAGCTTCTTTATCCAGTCATCGATTTTCGGGCACTCTGGTTGCTTCCAGATTCTGGCTATTGTGAATAATGCTGCTATGAACATAAAAGTAGGGATGGTGTTTCCGCTGCGTATTTTTGGTTTCCCAGAGTAGATTCCCAGGAGTGGTATGGCTGGGTCAAATGGGAGTTCAAGTTCTAGTCTTTGGAGGAAAGTCCATATTGTTTTCCAGAAAGGCTGTATCAGCCGGCATTCCCACCAACAATGGATGAGTGTCCCCTTTTCCCCACATCTACGCCAGCACTTGTTGTTCTTGCTCTTTTGAATATGTGCCAGTCTCTGTGGTGTAAAGTGGTATCTCATTGTTGTTTTGATTTGCATCTCTCTGATGATTAGTGATGATGAGCATTTTTTTCATATGTTTTTTGGCCATTCGAATTTCTTCCCTTGCTGAAGTTTCTGTTCATTTCTTCTCCCCCATTTTTTGATGGGGTTGTTTGTTTTCTTCTTGTAAAGTTCTACCAGTGCCTGATATATCCTGGATATTAACCCTTTATCAGATGGGTATTGGGTGAATATTTTTTTCCCTTTCTGTGGACTGCTTTTTTGTATCTTAGTCACACTTTCTTTTTGAGGTGCAGAAGCTTTTTTAGTTTCATGTAGTCCCATACGTTTATCTTCCTAGTTGCTTTGTTAGTGATGTTTCACCTTTGAAGATGCCTTTAGCTTCAATGTCGTGGAGGGTTTTTCCTATATTTTCTTCAATGTACTTTATGGATTCAAGTCTGATATTGAGATCTTTAATCCATTTTGATCTGATTTTTTGTGCATGGTGTTAGACACAGGTCCAAATTCATTTTTTTACATGTCGCTGCCAAGTTTTCCCCAACACCACTTGTTGAAGAGGCTTTCCTTACTCCATTTTAGACTCATTGCACCTTTATCAAAGATTAAATGATTATGTGTTTGAGGTTGGTTGCTGTCCGAATACTCAATTCTATTCCATAGGTCCACAGGTCTGTTTTTATTCCAATACCATGCTGTTTTAATTACTACTGCCTTGTAGTACAGTTTGAAGTTGGGAAAGGTGATGCCTCCTATCTTCTTTTTCCCGATGATTGCTTTAGCTATCCTTCGGGGTTTATTTTTCCACACAAATTTTAGGAGTGTTTGGTCAATTTCTTTGAAGAATGTCATGGGTATCCTTATAGGGACTGCATTGAATCTGTACAGAGCTCTAGGGAGTATTACCATTTTGACAATGTTGATTCTCCCCATCCATGAGCAGGGGAATATGTTTCCATTTCCTTGTGTCCTCTTTTATCTCTTGGAGCAATGTCTTGTAGTTTTCTTTGTACAGGTCCTTTACACACTTGGGTAAGTTGATTCCTAGGTATTTTATTTTCTGTGGCACAATTGTGAATGGAATAGTTTCCTTAATATCCCTTTCTTCTCTTTTCGTTATTTGTATATAGGGAAAGCCACCGACTTTTTGGGTGTTAATTTTGTATCCTGCCACTCTACTATATGCGTCTATTGTTTCTAGGAGTTTTTTGGTAGAGAGTTTAGGGTTCTCTAGGTATAATTTCATGTCATCTGCAAATAATGATGCTTGACTTCTTCCTTGCCTATCTGGATGCCCTTGATGTCCTTTTCTTCTCTGATTGCTATGGCAAGTACTTCCAGTACTATATTCAATAAAAGAGGTGAGAGGGGCAACCTTGCCTTGTCCCTGATCTCAGGGGGAAGGCTTTCAACTTTTCCCCATTTAGAATGATGCTCGCTGTGGGCTTGTGGTAGATGGCTGTAACTATCTTGAGGAAAGACCCGTCAATTCCCATTTTCTGGTTGGTTTTAATCATGAACGGGTGCTGGGTTTTGTCAAATGCTTTCTCTGTGTCTATTGATAGGATCATATGGTTTTTAGTTTGTCTCTTATTGATATGATGTATTATGTTGATTGACTTGCGAATGTTGAACCATCCTTGCATTCCCGGGATGAATCCTACTTGGTCATGATGTATAATCTTCTTGATGAGTCTTTGGATTCTGCTTGCTAGTATTTTGTTGAAGATCTTAGCATCCGTGTTCATCAGGGAGATTGGTCTGTAGTTTTCTTTCTTTGTGTTGTCTCTCCCTGCTTTGGGTATCAGGGTGATATGTGCCTCGTAGAAGCTGTTTGGGAGTGTTTCTGTTTCTTCTATTTCCTGTAAGAGCTTGAAAAGGACTGGCTGTAGGTCCTCCTTAAAGGTTTGGTAGAGTTCACTAGGGAATCCGTCTGGACCTGGGCTTTTGTGTTTGGGCAGACTTTTAATTACTGTTTCTATTTCCTCGATGGTGATAGGTTTATTCAGGTATTGGAGGTCTTCTTGTTTCATCCGTGGGAGGTTATAGGACTTCAGGAATTGATCCGTTTCTTCTAGATTCTCATATTTCACGGCATACAGGCTCTCAAAGTAATCTCTGATGATCTTTTGGATTTCTGTGGTTTCTGTTGTGATGTCACCCTTTTTATTTCTGGTTCTGTTTATTTGGGTTCTCTCTTTCCCTGTACTTAAAAGTCTTGCCAATGGTTTGTCAATCTTGTTTATTTTTTCAAAAAAAACCAGCTCTTGGTTTCATTAATCTTTTGGTTTTTTTTTGGTTTCCAACTCATTGATTTCCTCTCTAAATTTTATTATTTCCTTTTTTTTCTGCCTGGGTTGGGCTCCTTTTGTTGGTCTTTTTCTAATGTCTTCAGCTGTGTAGTCAGGTTATTTATGTGGGCCCTTTCTTGTTTCCTGATGAATGCTTGCAGAGCTATAAACTTCCCCTCTTAACATGGCTTTTGCCGTGTCCCACAAGTTCTTATAATTGGTATCTTCATTTTCATTTGTTTCCAGAAATCTTTGGATTTCCTGTTTGATTTCTTCTATGACGCATTTGTTGTTCAGCAGTGAGCTGTTCAGTTTCCAGGTGTTTGGTTTGACTTCCTGTTTCTGTGTACGGTTAACTTCCATTGTCAGTGCATCATGGTCTGAAAAGATAGCTAACACAATTTCTATCTTTTTAATTTTATTGAGGTATGCTTTGTGGCTCAGCATGTGGTCTATCTTGGAGAATGTTCCATGTGCACTAGAGAAAAATGTGTATTCAGCTTTTTTTGGCATGAAAAGCTCTGTATATATCCACTAGCTCTCTTTCTTCCATTTCTTCCTTCAGGTCCAATATTTCCTTGGTGAGTTTCAGTCTTGTTGATCTATCCATCGTTGATAGAGCAGTGTTGAAGTCTCCAACTATTATTGTGCTACTGTTAATGTCTTCTTTGAGGTCTCTTAGCAGTTGTTTTATGTATTTTGCTGGCCCCTCGTTGGGTGCATATATGTTTAGTAGTGTAATTTCTTCCTGGTGTACATACCCCTTAATTAATAAGAAGTGGCCTCCGTTGTCCCTTCTAACCTTTTTTCAGCCTGGAAGTCTATATTATCTGATACTAATATGGCCACACCAGCCTTTTTGGAGGAGTTGTTTGCATGGAGAATGGTCTTCCAACCTTTGACTCTGAGTCTGTCTTTGTTCTGCTTATTCAGATGCGTTTCTTGTAGACAGCAGAATGTTGGGTTCATTTTTTTTTAATCCATTTTTTCACTCTGTGTCTCTTAATTGGTGCATTTAGACCATTGACATTGAGCGAGATTATTGTCATTGGATTTTGTGCCATCTTTCTTTTTTGTGTTTGTTGTGCTTATGGGTTTGGTCGCATTAGAGTAGACCCTTCAGTCCTTCTTTTAAAGTTGGTTTTGAGTCCATGAAGTTCCTGAGTTGTTGCTTATCCATGAAGTTGTGTATCTTTCCTTCATATCTGAATGTGAGCCTGGCTGGGTAAAGAAATCTTGGTGAAGGCCTGCGGTTCATTGAGCCTTTTCACAATATCCCACCATTGTTTTCGGCTCGGAGTGTTTCATCAGAGAAGTCTGCTGCAAATCTTAGAGATGTTCCTTTGTATGTGATTTCCTTCTTTGATCTTGCTGCTTTCAGTATTCTATCCCTATCTATAGTTTTTGTCATTTTTATTAAGATGTGTCTTGGAGTATTCTTGTTGGGGTTTCTTTTTAGCTGGTATTCTCTGGGCCTCTTGGATCTTGAGGCAAGCATTCTTTAGTTCCGGGAACTTTTCAGCAATGATGGCTTTGACAGTTTCTTCTTCATCAGGGTTTTCTTCTTGCCCTTCTGGGACCCCAATGATCCGTGATGTTGTTTCTTCTGGCTTTATCCCGATTATCTCTTGTTGTCTGTTCGGTAATTGTGAGCCTTTTTTCTATCTTCTGGTGTTGTGTACAGAATCTTTGGAACTCGTCTTCGAGGTCACTAATTCTTTCTTCAGTAGCTATTATTCTGCTATGATGGCCTGCCACTCTGTTTTTTATTTCATTTACCTCATTTTTAATACCTGTCATTTCCCTTTGCATTTTCCTCATTTCTTCTATCATGTCCTCTTGTATTTTATTGATTTTGCATTCCATTGCTTCTTTGAATTCCTTTTGAATCCTTAACAGTTCTTTCCCAAATTCTTCTTCAGATAGGTTTTGCAACTTATTGTTATTGCTAGACTCATCTGGTCCAGTGACTTCACTCACAGAGCTTGATGGAATTTTGCGTTGCTTTACCATTATGACTATTGTAGGTTGCAACTGTGAGTTCTTGGGTGACTAGATAGTGCAGTTAGTAGGTGTCTGGTCTGTTTGCAGAGTTTGGGTGGGTGGCAAGGATGTAGGGAACCAAGGTTCACTTATACCTCATGCAAGGTAGGTAGTGAGAGGGTCGCAGGGACTGCTAGCGTCCGCGCTGTTTTGAGTTTTGCGATGTTCCCAGAAGCTCAGGGCGCAAGGGTCGGTCTGGCTGGAACCAAAGGCACTTTGCCTTGGTTCCCGTTGATGGAGTTTCCGGCCTTCCCTGGGGCAGCTTGGGGTCCGTGGAGAAGCAAGAATCACACACACACACCTGTGGGGAGTGGAGGCGTTTCCCAGAAGCTCAGGGCACAAGGGTCGGTCCGGGCTGGAACCAAGGCACTTTTGCCTTGGTTCCCCGTTGATGGAGTTTCCGCTCTTCCCTGGGGCAGCTTGGGGGTCTGTGGAGACGCAAAGAATCACACACACACCTGTGTCAGGACATACATTTTTAAATCATCCCTTTAGATTCATAATTTGGCAAAATTTTCAAGTTCACTTCATACATTTTGATGGTATAAAATCTTGATAGAATTAGTGGAAGGCTTTTAAGTCGGTCTCTTCTGAGAGTTGAAGGAAGTTGTCAGTCATATAATATCTAAAGAGATGCTCATTGGCCAGATTCTCATATCCTCAACATGTAGGACAACCATAGGCTTCCTATGTGTTTGCATGGAATTTCTATGGCCAATTCTATTTCTCAAAAAATGACCAAGATGAAAGTTGGTCTTGAGTCTTTTACTTTCTACACAATGTTACTTCTGTCATATTATGTATATACATATATAACATATATGTACATATATATGTATGCATATATATACATATATGTATATACATATATATGTACATAGATATGTATATATGTATATACATATATATGTATATATGTATATATACACATATATATGTATATATACATATATACATATATGTGCATATATATGTATATATGTATATATACATAATTATGTATATATATGTATACCTCACCAGGTGAAATATCAGAGGGAATACAAATGCATGACAAAGAAGGGGCTTTCTTGGCTCTCTTAGTCAATTTTGTGTCCTCTTATCATTTATATTTTTATTTTTCATCTATTCCCTCAAGTCCATAAAATTTTTTTTTTTTTTGCTTTTTTGGGTAACACTCAGCGATTCTCAGGAGTTACTCCCTGGCTCTTTGCTCAGGAATTATTCCTGGCAGTGCTCAGGGGACTATATGGGATGCCAGGTATTGAACCCAAGTTGGCCGTGTGCAAGGCAAATGCCCTACTCACTGGGCTATCGGCTCAGGCTCAAGTCCATGAAATTCTTATCCCACCTTAATATTATGTCAAAGACCAGAATTTCTGTATGTAAATGAGTTTCAGGGAACAACGAAGTGGATAAGCAGCTCTTAGAACAACTTTGTACAGTTTTTAAGTTGATAACCTTCCCCTTGTAAGGATTTTAACTTAAAAATGATCAGCCTTCACAAACATTCTCAGATTAGACTTGAATAAAGTTATCACTGCAGGCATTTCTACTCAAATGTGGAAAAGTCATAGACTCAATAATCTACAATTATCCTGAATTTCAGATGTGCAGAATTTAGGACTCAGAACTATCTTCCAGAAATTATCTCTATCGTCCTTGGGTCAGCTTCAGCTCTTAGTTAAGCATGGTGACTCCTTGGTTCCCTCACAGAACATTGTCACTCATCACTTGCTTTCCCATTGTTCATTGATTTGCTCAAACAGGAGCCAGTAATGTCTCCATTCGTCTGGGAATGAGGTAGATTATTGTTACTATTTTTGGCATATAGAATACACCACAGGTAGCTTGCCAGGCCCTGTTGTGGCACTGGATTCTTCCCAGTGGACCCAGTCCTTATTCTATGTTAGTCCATCAACCATCCAGGGCCCATAGGAGAGAGCCCTGGGTGTAGACAAGTCTGTCTTCTGTCTGCCACTGGCTTACACGCCCGGACACTGCAGCCACACCTGCAACACTACGAGGGCTCATAAGTTGAATAACATCCACTACTTCATAGTCATAAGTATATATTTATTGTTATTTTTCAAATGCTTTGTAATAATCATCACATTAAGAAAATATTTTACAAATTGCTTTAAACCTGATTTTTTGCACAGCGGATAGCGCATTAGACTTCTAGAGGCTGTCACAGAACATTACAAAAGTAAAATTAATTCTGATAAATTTCTTTCCATTCTTGGCTACTTCTCCACTTTTAGTTCTAGTCCCTTCTCCCCACTGTTTATATTACTGTAGATGAGTAACTTATTGCAGAGAGAACTTAGGAGAAGCAAGAGGAAGATTAAGAACATTTTTTAATTTTCTAACTTATAATATTTCATGAAATCCTTTTTTTGGGTAATATTTAGCCTTTGACAATATCTAACTTTTATGATGTAGAAAATGAATAAAGGTACAAATATCTCCTATGCTGTGTAGCATTCTTCAATTTTCTGTTCTAATGTAGAAGTAACTTAATAACTGAATTGCAAAATATGAAATGGATTCCTTTGCTAGCATAAGAAAGTAAAAACAGGGGCCGGAGCGATATTCCAGCTAGTAGGGCATTTGCCCGCAGCATGGCGCGACCTGGGTTCACACTCGGCATCCCATATGGTCCCCCTGTGCACCGCCAGGAGTAATTCCTGAGTGCACAGACAGGAGTAACCCATGAGCATTGCCAGGTGACTAAAAAAAGTAAAAAGAAAGTAAAAACAATTCTATATTGAATAATGAGATGGTTTTTAATAGCAGAGAGATTCAACAGGCTTATTTGGACAGAAAATGTTTACCAATACCTTTTCACATTTCTAGAACACATGGAAATCTATTGTAAAATTAAATACTAAAATGAAATAAATGGGCTCCAGAAACGCTTAGCAGAAATGCCATCTAAACTTCATGTTCATTGCATCACTATTCGCAAATAGTCAGTATCTGGGGAAAACCATACTGACTGAGAACAGATGACTGAATAAAGAAACATCGTTTATCTACACAATGGAATGCTATGCAACTGTCAGTAAAAATGAAGTCATAAAATTTACTTTTATAAATGTATGGACATGGAGATAATCATGCTGAGTGAAATGAGTCAGAAGGAGAGGGGATAGATACATGACTGCATACTTTTATAGGATGTTAAAAAAAATAGTAGGAGACTAATATCTAAGGCCATGAAGAACTGGGGCCAGAAAGATGGATCAATGGTTGGAAGACAGCTACAAGTATATGGGGGACAAAAGCAGTTAGGATAGAGAAGGGACCAGTATGACAATAATAGTTAGAAATGATCAATCTGGACAAAAACTGAGTGTGAAAGGTATATACATGATAAACTTTAAGGATTGAAAAATAATGTCCAAAAGAAGAGTAAGAGAGAGGGATTAGTGCCTGCTACTGTGGCAGGCTGGGGAGAGGGCAAGAGAATAACTGGAGACATTGGTGGGGAAATATGCAAATATCCACTGGTGAAGGGACAGGTGTTAGAACATTTTGTGACTGAAATCCAATCATGAACAACTTTGCAGCGGTGTATCTCGTGATTAAATAAATAAATTAAATAAATAAATGACAAAACATGGACTCAAAAGGCACAAACATAATTTTTTTCATCTAAAGTAGTGTACTACTCGAGACTGAGCTAGAATTACCAGACCAATTCTTGTCTCTCTGCTTCAATAACATATATGCAGATAACTTTTCTGCCAATTCATCTGTTCTTCCCTATAAAGTACATCAGGGTTTCATGTGTGTGTGTGTGTTTGTGTGTGTGTGTGTGAGTTTACTACTGTTGTTTTCTTTTTTTGGGGACACAACCCATGGTTCTCAGTGATCATTCCTGGTTCTGAATTCAGGGATCACTTCTAGCAGGTCTCAGGAACTATATGGGATTCTGGGGACCAAACTCTAGTCTACTACATGCAAAGCAAATGACCTACCAGCTGTACTACCACTCTGGACACAGAAAAGTAAGTGTTTAACTTCTATCCACCATGTCCATATTCTCTGCCTACTGTAACTCTTCCAACCTGCCCACTAATCTCTTTAAATTTGTTTCATGTTTGTTACTTCCAATAGATTTTTTGTGTGTTTCTTTAACTTGTAATTAAATAATTCATTTAGGAAATGAACAAAATGTTAATATTTTCTTTTTACATTTAAATAATTATAAATGCACTAAATAATTTATTTTGGTTAACTTTTTAATAGGTATCATGATTAATTTATTGAATACTTCACACTTGCAAAAAATAAACCACCTGTATACATATATTTTTAAAAGCTTCAGTCATTTATTTTGAATGTCAAAATCGTGGATAAAATATTAATTTGAATTTTATTTTTATATCTTTCTAGAGGAATTATTATACATGCATTCTTTCTAACATCATAGTCCCCAAAGAAAAGAAAGACAGCTTTGACTAATAGAGTTAAAGTACATTGGTTATTAATGAATTGACTTCAGGCAGAGCTGAATTTAGATTGATATTTCCAAAGAGAATCAAACTGGAAATTAAATTAAGTTTCTTTCAATCAGTTAGTTTCATTTGATACTTAACTAAGTTTTGCAGTCTATAGCTTCCATACAAAATTCAGTTTTCTACAATTTTATTACTCTACTTTAACTGATATATTTTAAGGTTTTGCTTGGTAAGCATACATAACCTGCTTATTTTTAGATGAAATATTTAGTTAGACCTATCATTTCAAAATATACACTTTATCTGTTCAAAATTATTATGGTTTTGTCTTATTAGTATTTCATTTAAATGACATGGGCTTCATGAAACTTTTTTTCTAAGAATAAATTTCGTCTTGAGAATATTTGATTAATTGTATTATCTGTCAACACAATGTGAGTCCCCTTATATTTTTCCATTTTAGCATTTATTTAGAGTAAAATTTACTACTCCTGTTTCCTACATTCCCATCTTAAAAATAACTACCCCTATTGTTCAATCGTATTCCAAATCTGACCTTGAGGTCCTTAGAAATCATTAATCTGTTAATGATCTCATATTACATAAATGCATTCATGCAGTGCTTGGACCTTTGAGTTCTGGCTTTTTATTAATACAATTCATCAAAGATCCACAGTTTCATGTATTAGCGAAATGTGTTCAGATTTATTTATATGAAGTATGAACACATGTATGTACCTATTTAGCCACTCATGAGTTGAAAGCATTGGGTAGTTTTCTAATTTTTGGTAATTACGGCTAAAGTCATTATTCTTTTATATACATTTTAGTATGACTATAAAGCACTAAATATAGGTTATTGTGTTAATATAAAGCATTTGGGTAGTTTCTTTTTTGGTAATCAATCATAAAGAGGTATATTTTATTTAGATTTTATGAAGTGTAAGGTTTTGAATACTTAGAATAGGACTTTGTAGGTCAAATATCAATTGTATTTTAAACTGCATCGCATTTAATTATATTTCTCTAGTGCTCTTTTCTATTCATTTTCTCAGTTTCTATTAAGCCAATGTGATCTATAATATTGTTAATAGTTTCCAAGAATATATTATTCCATCACCGCACGAATCACTGCAGTGTCAGCATGTTTAACTTAAAAAGGAATCATTTCTCTCATATGTGTGATATAACAAGGCATAAAAGAGACCAACAAAGAAGCAGACAAACAAATAACAAATGCCTGAAAGTAACAAAATCTGAAAACTGGTCTGTGGACAGAATGGAGATTAAAAGGACAGTGATATGGTTATGGGATATGAGATAAGAGTGGGGATAGGACTCTGAGGCAATGATAGAGGGAAATGCACTCCATAGTAGAGGGTGTGGTTGGATTGTGTTATGTATGAAACGCTATTAGTGGAGTGTTATGTCAGTCATCATGGAGACTAAATTAAAGTAAAGAAACTGCAAGGCTGTTTGTTCTGTGTGTTTGAAGGAGGTTCAGTTGAGCAATACCTGGCAGTTCTCAGAGCTTACTACTTACTCTGTACTCAGGGTAATTCTGGTAGCTCTCCCAGGAGCACACAGTGTCAAGGATCAAATCTGTGTCAGTCACATGTGAGGCAAGTGCCTTTTTCCTCTTGTATTATCTCTGGCTCTAGTTTTCAAAATAGCTAAACTATTCAACATTCTAATCAATCAGCTATTAGGAGAGTTCTAGTTACTCCCCATACTTTATCATTTTAGCATATTTTTTAATTATTACTTCAGTCATTCTAGTAGGACATAGTGGTATGTCATCATCATTTAATTGTCATTTCCTAATTACTAATGTTATTTATCATCTCTATTAAAAACAAGTTAACTGCCATTAAATTTCAAGTTCCACTAACATCGAGGTTTACAACCAAATACCATTGTATATGACAGCACTTAATATCTGGTATGCATTGATTTTCAATAAATACTCATTGAAAGAAAAAAACATTATATTTAAAATCAGTCTCTTTTATATTTTTGCTATTCAATCTTTGTGATAGTTGAAGAAAACAAAAAAGGAAATAAAAAGCAACATCTAAGTTATTTTGAGTCCTTGTTTCAAGGAAGATCTAAGAATAAGAATGGAACCATAAAGCCAAAAACATAATCACTGCCAATCTGGGTTAGAGTTTTAGCAATATTCAGCATCCTAAACATTGTGGGAGAGAATTGGGAGGACAAGGAATTAGATGCATGTGAGAACAAATTTTGATTTATTAACAGGAAGTAACTCAAAGATCAATAAGTTACAAGTATGCTCTTACTCTCTTTCTCCTCTCCTTTCTTTCATCATCACAAATATTTATCAAGTGCGGTTGTGCAAGCACTGTGCCAAAAGCCTTTTGCATAGAAAATATCATTTTTGCCCTCGCACGATGCATTTTATTCTCATTGCGTATATATGTAAGTAGAAGCTTGTTGGTATCTATAGCTGACATTTTTGACAATTGAGTTCATATAATTGAGCTTCAAATTCTGCTCTTAATTCCAAACAGGAGCATTGTACAGCTACTCAGTGAGATTTCTTTGCTGATCTCTTCTAACATATTTCAAAACCTACTTCTGATGCACCTTTCCTTGGATAAGAAGGCAAGAAGTCACCACACTTAACAGTCATTAGACAGTATGGTTTAAGAGAGATTAGGAAGGCACAGGTGTCCTAAATTCACAATGATTATTCATATACATTCATTAACTTAAGATTTTAACAATAGAGTAAAGTTATAAGGTTTACCAAAGAAAGAACATGTGTTAACTGTGTTAAGTGCTTTATGAGTGAAAGGGACAGAGGCATAATATAGCAGATAAAGAAATTGTCTTACTTGATGGGTTCCATCCCCAGTACCCGATATGGTCCCCCAAGACCACTTTGGAGTGATCCCTGAGAGCAAAATCGAAATAAACCTTGAGCTCTTCTGGGGGTGGGACAAAGACAAACAAAAAATATTATGAGGAGTAAAAAAATAGAAGAATCTTGATGTCACAGAAGAAAAATAAATATAAGAGATATCAAGTGCATATAAGTAAAGATGTAGAAAAAAAAGATGTAAACTAGAGTCACTGAAGGCACAGAATTTGATATGAATTTAGTGAATAAGTGAATAAATAAACGGCTACCTTGAGTCAGCTTATCAATTTAAGCCCACTGGGAACACATGCTTTTCTTGTGCTCACATTCTTTCTGGAAGAAAACAGGCAGAGTCTCCACCAGTATTGTCCTTCAACTTTATCAATTGAAACTACTGATGAATGGTGACTCCAGTATAAAACTGAAGAGGGTAATTGCCAGGGTAATTCCACCACTTGCATTTGTCTTTGATTCCAGTAAGTTGTTACATTTACACTCGTTCAAAATCATCAAATGATTTTTAGTAACTTGAGGTTCAATGAAACAACACATTTTTCCTCAAGCACTTTATCCTTAGTTTTTTGTGATTAAATATGTCCCAAAAAATCCAATTCATGATATATATTAAAAGAGAGCACCAAAAAACATAATAGCTGGCTGAGTCCAGTCCCTTGTCACCATAATCGAGACATTTGAGAGTCAAATCAAGGCACCATGTTAGAGGTATTGGCATGCGTATGCATATAGAATACACAATCCTGAAACTGATCGACATTGTATGGCAACCACTCCAGGAACAATGGCAGTAAAGTTTGATAATGCGCTAGAACAAAATAAGAACACCCATCTTTCCCTTTTCCATTAACTCTTGCTACAACGTCATTTAAAATATTGATCTTTCACACCGTATTCTTTAAGTATAATTGTTTTTCTTGAACTGATAGGGAAAGTTTACTCGTAATTCTTCAGTAAAAACGGTGATTATTTTTTAAAGTTGGTAACATCTATCTTAAAATATTCCTGTATTAACCCCCTGTCTTCTACAGCTGGGTCAGTCCCTGTATAAGAAGATAGTGTTGCTTCCATCTAGTCAGTCATCTCTGGAATTTATCCTAGTTAAGAGCAAGGGGTGATGATAAGATCATTCTCTAACTTCAGTGAATTGACATCAAACATTTTTTCACTTTTTACTATTAATTATCACAAAACCAGAGGCTCATTTGCATATTTTAGTGATACTTCCCAATTATTTATCAAGATGTTTGAACATCCAACGATATTAAAATTTAAGTGCATTTTGTAGAATTTGTCACTCTCTCAATATATTTTATTTTCCAGTGATGTAATGGGTAAGATAAGCCTAGTTCCTTTTTTAATTACTTTATTTCACCATACAGAAATAAACCGTCTCAAAATATATCAGAACTCGGTCCAAAATATGAGCTATTCACCTGTAAAATAGGGTTGAGGGGATTTGGGAAAAATGCAATACATTTTAAAACATACCAAAAAAAAAAAACCTTTAATTGCTCACTTTATTTTTCCAAGGTCTCTGAAAACTCAAAAGAGGGGCTGAACAGATTCTGGACTTTATAAAAGAAATTAACTTCCCAGATTAATATATTGTTTGCCAAGTTTCAGTGTAGAGTGAATTTTTACAGCCAAGTTATAAAACTCCTGTAAATACCATGGGGACTAAGAATGGAAAAGCTCAGAGAACTCCAATATATCTGTTGATAACCTAAGAGCCAAAAACACATGGTGAGATTGCTATCCCAAATGGTGAAAGAAGGAAAGGAGTCTGTTCATGGGGTAAAATAAATTATATATTTTATGGCATTCATATATTTTGAAAAAGCATGCCATACTGTATTCTGTAAACTTTATTTGGATCTGTGGAAGACTGAATGACTCATTGGTCAGTAATGGAATACTGAGCTCTGTGCCTCAAGGTCACTAATACAAAATCTTTCCTGGGAAGAGAGCAATATAAAATTGCTACAATGGATCAACTTTAGCTTAATCCACTCACCACCCACTCATACATAGTCTATACTCCCATGTGCTCATAGTCTATACTCTCCATGAATTCTCTTGATTCCAATCTAGGGGTTCAGAGACCCCATTGATAATGAAAAAATATATCATGTTAAAAGAAACTACAAATGATAAAGGTACTATTTAATGTCATTAAATATTTCCTACCTGAAATAGTTCTCATTAAAATATTTTATTTAATATTTATAATATTAAAATATAACATCTTCTCTTACCAATAAAAAATTGTAGTTCATGTTTTTATATTTGATTGGTGAGTGGTGAAAAGGCCATTTTGGCGGTGCTCAGGATTTCCTGGTTCTGTGTTCAGCAAGGAACCTAAGTGGTACTCAAGGGACCAAATGTGGAGCTGGGAATTGAACCCAGCTAGACTGCATAATTCCAAACTTGACCCCCCCATATTATTTCTCTGGCCCAATGTTTTACACTTTAAACATAGCTTTTAAAATTTTAAGTGATAACTTAGGATGATAGAATTGAAGTAACTCTAGTTTTATTTCTCTTTTTAAAACATCTTATCATTGTTTATTTCAAATCCACTGCTTAAAAATATAGAACATATACGCATTAAGAGTTAGAGACACAAATTAGTGCTAAAACACTACAAATCCTTAACCAACTTCTCAAAACAAGAACTAAGTCCATATGTGTTGGGAAACCAACTGTATAACTGAGTAATCAAATTGGCGATCTATATAGAAAAACAGAATGTTTATTAAAGTGCAAGTAATAAAAGGTGTTAATTTGATGCTTACATATATTAGAAATGTTTGCAATTTTAATTGCATAGAACATAGAACAAAAATATTTTTGACAATGTTTTTTAACTTATGTTGCCCAAAACTGCAGCACAAAGTTATAACAGAAGAAGCTAGTTTTGTGAGACTTATTGTTTTATAGTTCTTCATCAGTCCTGCATTCAAGGAAGATTCAATGCTTCCATCCATGCATGTACCATTTGCTGGGTGCCTATTCAACACTAACTTTTTACATAAACAGTCTAAAATTGAATTATACCTTCTCTTTTTTTTATCTTTTTTTAATTTTTTCTGAATCACAGTGAGATACCCAGTAAAAAAAAGTTGTTCATTATAGGGTTTTTCAGTTCTACATGTTCCATCACCCATCTTTCCAATAGTGTACATTTTCTACTAAATAACCCCAGTTTTCTTTATTTATTTATTTGTCTATTTGTTTATTTTGTCTGTTTATTTATGTATTTGTCTATGTGTTTATTTATCTATCTGTTTGTTTTGTTTATCTAGCTATCTATTATTTGTTTGTTTGTTTTTTGTTGATTTTTGGTTCACACCTGTTGATGTTCAAGGAGCACTCTTGACTTTGCCTCAGAAATTACTCCTGCCAGTGTTCAAGGGACTGTATGGAATGCCAGGATTGTAAGCAGGTCAGCCAGAACAAGTCAAACACCTACCCACTGTGCTATCCTAGCTGCTGCAGCTTTACAACTGCTTTAATTAGTATCACTTTCTATTATATGATTTGAGGTTAAGAGATAGTGATGCCTCTCATCTTTTCCCATGAAGAAGCAATTGCCTTGGCTATTCGTGGGGTTTATTGTTGCAGATAAGGGCTGCATGAATCTATATATAATGGTTTGTGGAAATTTGCCATTTTGTAATATTATTCCCCCTATTCATGAACAGGAGATATATGTATATTTCTATGTTCTCTGCACCCCTCCATATGGATATTTCAATAGCACTTCTCTTCATCGCTTTTGTGTTTACTCTCACACAAACTAATATCTGAAATATTTTGGGGATAGTGCTATTCTTTTTCATAAGTTCTTTCAGTAAGGGATGTTTATGTGTTCCACTCCTTTACCCATTAACAGATTAAGTTTCTGTGGGATCACCCATCAAAGATAATAAGTAATAAGTTTTTCATTATCTTTAAATTTTCTATCAGCTTGGATAGATCTAAAAGCCAGTTTTGGATCCACAACTATAATGCAAGCAGGTATTCTGAGCACTCGCCTAGAATGTGGCCAAAAGGCTCCAATCTCAGCCCCCATAGAGTCCCCCAAGACCCTCCAGGAGTGATCCCTAGTGCAAGCCAGTATAAGCACTATCTACTGATCGGTCACAACTTCCGTATCAATATACATGAACGATCTAGAAGCTGAGCATCACAGGCAGAAGAGACATGCATAGAATGCCTTCAAAAATCATAGGATAAATAGCAAAAAAGACATAGAGACCTCGGCTCGGGCAATATCTCTTCAGCTCCCACCGGTTTCTCTGCAAATTAGCATATCGAGACGTGGGCCCTACAAAAGCAGGATGAGAACACTATTCGGGTCTCCTGAAGAGGAATTGAAAGAGCTATGCTTGAAATATCAAAGCCTCACTCAGTGAGAGAGAAGGATCCGAGTTCGACTTCCATCTTGTTCCAGAGTCAGGGTCTCTGTCTCGTTTGTGCAGCATTGAAAATCCGGGGTATGTGAACATGTAATAAGATTTGGAGATGGCTGCTGGACTAGAGCCATTACCAACTGGATCCCACAGGATGCAAAGATCACACATTAGTCACCCATCTACAAGATGGTTAGACCTCTTCGTCAAGACCCTGCACAAGCTTGAGGCTCTTTATATTCCTGAAGCAACCAGATGCCATTGGGCTGCCCTGGCACTCTGATAGGTGTCGGAAATGTTACTGGTGCCCACTTGACAAATCGAATAATGGGATGTTAATGATACATGAATATATATATGTAAAATACATATATGAAAGTAACTATTTAAGATATCCATTGGTTTCATTAATTTATAAATACAGTACTATTAAATTGTCCAAAGCCTACCATATAGGGTAGGGTCTGACTATTTATTTAGCTTCAATAATCTTTTTTAGTTGAATGCCATTCTAGTCCTCCTGAAAATGTGAGCCATGTAGATCTTTAGGGAAAATACATGTACTTATGGTTAATTCTTGGTTCTGCTAACTGCCTTGAATAGGTTTCTATCAGATTTTCTCTCCCAATCTTTTTACAGAGAAAATTAAAATACTTTAACCAGCATGGCAAATCTTAAAGGATCATGGAAACTAAAGTTAAAATAGAAACAATGTGAAAAAGGATGAAAGAGAGAGAGAAATTGAAAGAGAGAGAAGTGAAAATTGCCTGCCATAGAAAAAAAGGCTGGGGAGGGGGGAAACATGGGGAAAATGGTGGAGGGGAAATGTGTGCTGGAACACTGGTGGAGGATTCGGTGCTGGAACACTGTATGACTGAAACTCAAATATGAACACTTTTGTAACTGTGTTTAATTTTTTTTAAAAAAGAGGAACAGTAAGTATCTAGTCTATGAGAACTGTTAGAAAAGAATGAAGTTGGCTTCATTAAGAACATAGACCTTTAGTTGATTGCCTAAAGAGTGCTTTTTTAAAGGATGGTCCAATATTCATTTCTCTGTGTAGAAACATAGTTAAGGGAGACTTGTTCTTTGTTTGCTGTAAGTCTGCAAATGAGCCAAGAGCCAAACACTGCCAACAGTTAGAAGCTTGGTTCAACTTGGTAGAACTCATGAGGATCGATTTCATTCTTCTTACTTCAAACTTCCAGAATCCAACTAGAAATTTATTACAACTTTACAATCGCTCAATTACTCATTTTGTATTCCTTTATCAATTGACATACCAATGGTCTTTCAGTCTGAATTCATAGGAAGGACAACACAACAAATAAATGAATAAGTCCTATTCATTTCTCTAACTCGGGGTTGAGCTTTATGGAGGGTGCAAAAAAATTTCCACCCAGAAAAGGCAGAGTTTTCTGATGGATCACTAATAATGATAATCTGAAATTTTCAAGTTGGTTATTCATTTAATTGGAAACCTAAAAACAAGCTTTTTTATATTTTTATAGACATCTTCAGATAGAACTTATAAAATACTGATTCATCACTGGAGTTTTAACAGTTATAGAATTTCGATACAGAGATTTACACCTATATGTATGTGTAGTTTAATTCCTCTACAGCCAATTAACAGTATTTTCTGATGCTATAATGCCTGCTGTCAGTTCCTCCCATGTCCTTCTTCCTTCCCTTCAATTTCACCAGCTTTCACCAATCCTGGGGGAGTCAAATACTAAACTTTTTAGTAGTGAAAAATAAATCTTAGTGAATAAAAGCAGATCTCGACTCCATAACATGCTTTTGAGTTCCCCTATTTTAGTTTCAACATTTTTTCTTTTTTGTTTTTAAAGTTTTATTATACTACCGTAGATAACAAAAAAAGGCCTACAATTAAAAAGTTCATGTTTGGATTTTTGGTCATACAAGTGTTCCAGCACCCGTCCCTCCACAGTGCCCATCTCCCACCACACCAACTCCCTGGTTCCCTCCCCCTTCAGTCCTGCTCCATGGCAGGTTCTTTATTTCTTTCCTTTCTCTTTTCTCTTTTCCTTCCCTTCCAGACTATGGATTACAGAACATGCCATTAAAAAGGTTGTCAGTGTATCCTTTGCCCTATTGTCTCAGTTCTAAGGTTGGCATTAGTACCCTGACCTATTATTAGCACCCTGTTCCATTTTCTGTCTTACCTAAACTCTGACTCCAACACGTTGTGATAATTTCCATTTTGAGCAAGAACCTCCTGATATATGTTTCACTTGACCTTGGATATTGGTATCATATATGTACATATATATTTACATCTAAATAGTAACGAAGAAAATATAGGAAAAACCCCTCACGGCATTGAAGCTAAAGGCATACCTTCAAAGGTGAAACATCACTAACAAAGCAACTAGAAGAAAAGATAAATATGGGACTACATGAAACTAAAAAGCTTTGCACCTCAAAAGAAACAGTGACTAAGATACAAAGGCAGTCCACAGAATGGGAAAGAATATTGACCCAATACCCATCTAATAGGGGTTAATATCCAGGATATATCAGGCACTGGTAAAACTGTAAAGAAGAAAACAAACAACCCCACTCAAAAAATGGGAGAAGAAATGAACAGAAACTTCAGCAAGGAAGAAATTCGAATGGCCAAAAAAACATATGAAAAAAATGTAAATCAATGCTAAATCATTAGTTTCATACATTTTTAAGAATAAGTTATAAGATTGCTTGGAGACCATCCATCCCCTTGGTTACGGTAATTCAATAAAATGTGCGTTGAATCTTAGAGATTATTTCCTTACTTCCCATCTTAAAATGTCGTAGAGACCTTTTGCTACCTCTCCAAGATTTCCTTTTTCATTTTTAACTCCTATATAACCTTCACATCTATGTCTCAGTTATAACATCCTAAAAACAAGATGAGAACCAAATTGTGAGTAGTTTTATTCTCTCTACTTGCACTGAATATTATTTTATGCAGACGGCTTTGTTGGCTCTGAAGACATTAACACAATAATGACAAAATCAAAGGATGCAGATAGTCATTCAGATACAGAGGAAAGACTTAATATTTCTGCACTTTGTGTCATATTATATATCACATTCCTCACAACACATACACCACACACTCGAAGAAATGTTTAAAGTCCAAGAGTATAATGTAATTGGAGAAGTGGGATTTAGAGTTCATTTAAACATACAACACAGGATATATAGTGGAGTTCAGAATAATGAATGGAAAGGACTTTTAATGATGCTCTTTTTAAAAAATGTATTTGTTCATTTTTTCAAATGACCCTTTGTACTTTTTATTTTTTGGGTTTTTTAACTGCAAGTTTCCTCAAATAAATCAATTCCATGTGTTAAGTTTTTAAAAAGAGGCCTGTGGATGTGCAAAAAAGCCTTGTCCATAATTTGAAACTTAAATTGTGTACCAAACAAATTGTAGTGCATTATCCTGTGTTTACAACACTTGCTACTGTTAATTTAGAGTCCATTTACATAGAGCACAAAGACAGTTAAACCATTCTATTACATGACTTTCTCGAAATTGCTCTTCAATTAATACAAAATGCACGTGTTTGCATTCAACTTTTTAACATGGATAAGTTAGTCAATATATTGCAGATACCATTGTACTATAACAAATTTAATTTTTAATAGCTTCCTCAGGGCTTTGTTACTGATATTGTGGCTACAAATGTGTGTGTGTGTTTTTGTGTGTGTGAAAGAGAATTAGTTTGAAATCATCTCAATGAATAAGGCTACTAGTATTTTTAAAAAAAAATAAAAGGCATAGTATGCATTTAGCAATGTGTAATATACAAGTCAATTTTGAGAAAATTAAAAATCTGAAATCAATCATAACATTGTACAAAAGGAACTCAGTAAGCTAGTACTGCTTTTTCCTAGTTTTACTGGCATGGGTATTAGTGTATCTAATTGCTAAAACAATACATTTTAGTTCTGTTAAGTACTTCTTTAATCTTAATCTCAAAAACCTGGAAGTTCTTGTGTGGTGTTGTGTGTGTCGCATGCTGCTGTGTTTATCACTTGTATCCCATGTATCACTTGTCTTCCTATTGTTCATTGTTTGCTCAAGTGGGCACCAAGTAACATCTCATACGCTCCTGTGCAAGTAAGTACCCCAGGGGCATCTGCTTGCTCCAGTAACAGCAAAAGCCTAAACCTTAACCTTAGGTCATGGGAATGAGGTCCATAATGGTTTACTGGTTTTGGCATATCAAACAAAACTTGCTGGGTAGCTTGGCTTAGGCTCTGCCGTAGGTGGTATACACCTACAGTAGAAGGCTCTCATCTAGAGCATTTACTGATGAAACTCTATGTTCATAGCAACACTATTCAGAATAGCTCTGATTCTGGAATCAATATGAGTGCCTGAGATAAATATCTATAATATGATATATATCAATCTATTATATGATATTTATAGTTGTTCTTATACTCAGTCAAAAAGGCACATTCTTATTTATGATTTAATCTTTGTGATTCAAACTAAGAGTCATTGTCCACATGGAGAGTATGGCTGAGACTTCCAGCACATGTCAATTTGTTAATCTCATGGAAAAGTTTGAGCGAGGAGAGAAAAAATGGAGAGTGAAGACTTGGAGACCATCATCAATACTTGGTTCCAGCTGAAACCTAAGAGCCAATTTTTGTTTTCAAAATTAAAAGTAGAGAAGTGCTGCAAAAAAAATTTGCAGCATATTAAAATCATGGTATTGGTGGAGAGATAGTTCCATTGGCATTTGTACAATGAAGACCTAGGTTTTAAACCTGGTACCAATGGTCAAGCAGAGGAGCATGAGAAACACCGAAAAACTCTAATGCAAATCACTGTATCACTGTATCACTGGCTTCCTGTTCACCGTCGATTTTCCGGCAGGCATCAATAACATCTCCATATGACCTGCCTCATGCAAGAGAGCCCAAAGCACCTGCTTGACCCAGAATTTAAGAGCCTCAAACCATTCCATCAGGTCATGAGAATGAGGGTCTATAAGTGTTACTGGTATCTGGCAATCTAAACGCACAGGTAGCTGCCAGGCTCTAGGGCAGGTTGAACTCTGAAGGGATCTTGATAGCTGCCATAGTACTTTTGAGTTGAGCTATATCTAAAGAGATCATACAATTTTATAGAAAAAATATTATAAAAACAAAGACGGAGCCAGTAAAACGACGAAATATAGTTTGTGCTCTTTGATCATAAAGATCAAATTGCACAACCAAATAAAACAAAATGCAAATAACAAAATAAAATGCAAATAACAAAATAAAACAATAACATGCCTGTCCTGCTCATGACGTGGTGTGTATTGAAATTTGGCTAAACACTAGTTAAAGAGAACAGTCACCTACCATCATGACCTCCAGATAATTGAAGGCAAAAATCTCACCAGAACCCCAATTTATAATCTCTGCTTTGATCAAAGGAGAGAATAGTAACCTACTTATGGGATTGGCCATTCTGGAGAAGTTAACCACTGCAGCACACTTCTAAAGAAAGAAAGAACAGGAACTACAGGATCTCTAGAACAATGTTTATCTTTATGGGAGATCAAGAGTTGCTTCTGACTAATGCTAATCACACATAAAGGCACTTTAACAAAAAAAGTGGTGACAAATATTCAGACAGACAGTTTGATTGCCAATCTCATCAGGCACCGTCCATTCCCTTCCGGTTTGTGTGTTCCAGATAAAGATCTGTTTCCTTATTTCTTTTCTGATTTTGGGAAAGGTTTTTGAAGTGCTCATTTCTCCATTATTTTTGACTGACAATCCTAATCGTGCCTACATACAAAATCACTTCTGCTGTAGTGTTTGGATTAACTCACATCTGCCCTCTCTGATCCAGCTAATGACATTGTTGTTCAAAGATAGAACCAATTATTTAGTGTAGGGGGTAATCTTGATTATAATCTTAAACAAATGGAGTTTTAATTTTGGCATAATCACCCTATCTTGTAGTTTGAGGGAGTGCACCTTCAAAATGTTGTTGTTTGCTGCTGCACATTGAAATCTTTAAAACTACTGATGCATGTATCCAAACATGAAGATTGTGATTTAATGAACATGTCTTGTGATCTGGGCATTGAATCCCAGGGTAATGTATCACAAGGAAACTTAATATTTGGCTAAATATTTGCAAACTACCATAACAGTGACTGGAAAGATGGGGTTTTTATGTTTAGGCCTTTTTTTTTAGGCTACTAAATCTATGACTTTGAAAATGATGATGTTACTGATTCATGCTAATAATCCTCAGCTTCATGAGGATTTAATATAAGAAGAAAAGTCCTGATACACAGAAAGTGCTCAATAAAAGCTAGTTTCATAATGAGTCTCTTTTTATGAGGAAAAATGAACTATCAGTACTAACAAAAGACTGTTTATATTTTGATTTCTAAATGAATCCTCTAGACTAATTTCATTCATTCAAAACATATTTAGCAATTTACACTAGTTTCCTGTACTTCCATAACAAATTACCACATAGTGGTTTCTAACAACACAAATATATTAATTCTCACACTTTCGTAGGTAAGAAATCTACTATAGCTTTCACTGAGCTAAAACCAAGGTTGTAGCCAGGGGTATATTTATTCCTAGTGATCGAGAGAATCTATTCTCTTAGGGCTTTTTATTTTCAAGCTTTCAGAGACTTTCAGTACTCATAGGTTCATGACCTTTGTGACCTCTTCAGAACCAACAATGTTGCATCTTTCTGGCTTTGCCCATAACCATAGGGTGCTGCAAACAAGACCCAACATGAAAAAATTTTTCTCTGGTTTAAACACTACCTGTGTAATGAAAAATTAGTCTTAATAATACAAGCAACTTCATCTCTGGGTCTTCTGCCCCAGTTGCAGCTCTGTAGTGCCTTTTGGTCATATAACTTAACAGATCCCTAGTTTTAGAAATCAGAATGGGGACATCTTTGGGAATCATCATTTTTTCTTCTACCACAATTACTCTGGACTTTATGTTATTTCAAATGCCTTCTTGGGTGAATTAAGAATGAAAGTATTTTAAGATTTGAATTGATTATGTTTACCCAGGCAACCTAGTAATAAATATCCTTAATGAGCCGCTGATCAATCAATCCCAGGTACAGATAATAGGAATTTGTCATATGTTTTAAGTTTTTCTATTTTTTAGGATTTAGATAAAATCTTTAACTGATTTTCTTCAAAAACTTTGGTAAATTTTTAAAAGTTGTCCATTCCCTTCCTCTTCGTAACAACACTTACTTCTGCCAATTCCAAATCCATTCTAAGTCCCTACCAAAAAACTTGAGCAAAAACAAGTAATGAGATCCCCACTGGGCTGGTCATATTTCCTAACACCATTCACACCTCTGGATAATCCATCATTTCTCCAGCATCAACTGATCTCTGAAAAGTCTCCAAGTTCCCAGAAACCTGTGAGTTAAACCCACATGTTTTATTAGAGCATTGGTATTACAACGTAGAAAGTCTTGCCTACAAATGTCCTCCTTCTAGCCAAACCTTTACCTTGACAACACACACATAATGATTTCTCCTTGGCAGTCATCTGTCTAGGATTTCTCAATAAGGCTCACTTGGTCACACCACCAAATGCAGGGTAGCCACACAATTTATATCTGCAAATCTTTAACACTGTTGTGGCTCATCAGAATTTCTCACATTCCCTTTCTCCTTCTGGTTTCTACCTTTTCTTAATGAAAGTTGATTGATAACAACTCTTTCCTCCCACTCCTAGAGGTGAAGAGTTGGGAAATCAGACTCATGTAGCGTCTCATCATGGTAAAGGGACAACCGAATGATGAAACTAGGTAGATATAGCAGGCCATATGATGGAAGGCCTGGATGCTGGGCTAAGGGGTTGAGTTTATCCATTAAATGATAGGGAAACTCTGTAGGCTTTGATAGAGGAGGACATGAAGATAGTGGTACTTTTGAAAGAACAACCTTGACAGTGTTATGTGATAACTTAAAAGAAGGAGTAATGAAAAAGCAGTCACAAAAGTGCGTCACAAAAGAACCTAGTTCAAGTTGATAAATGCCTGTAGCAAGTTATGACAGTGTGTTTCAAGCAAGACACTTCAGGAAGGAAAAAATCGACTGAGTCACCAATTTTATATGATGATACTTTCATAAAACACTTCAGAGGTGACTCTAAACTGTAAAGATAGAAATTTTCAGTTGTACTGACATAGTCAAGAAAACTAGAAAGGAAATTTGGTTTGATATAATAGTTTGAATTCACTAATTGAAAAATGCTTATCTACTCCCTTGATTAAAATCCATCAATTGCATCTGATTATCATTAGAATAATTTTAAATTGCTTAATATCACCTGCAACATTTTGCTTTAGCTCTTTCTCTGTTTCCATAATTCTTCTGATCATAAATACTCCTTGTATTTTGCATAAATAAAGATATTTTCCTACCTGTAGAATTACATGACAAAAATGGGAAAAAACTCAACTGAAATTAGTCCATTTAAGTGGAAATACAATTATAAGTAGGTTTGAGGATAAAATGTGAGGTAAAATCAGAGTCCTTTTTTCTCTGGGACAGGAAATGGTGGGAATGATATAGACTTCTATGACTGCAACTAAATGGAGCTCATCTCTCTGAGAGTGAAGTCATACAGAGACAAATAGAACTAATATACAGAAAAGACAAGAACTTGAGACCTCATATTCCTGATCTAGTCAAGCCTGTATACCCCTATATGTTAGTTCCTAGCAGTCGTGATGCATTTAATTGAGTCTCCTTTTAAGCCCAAGCTTAGATTTTGTCACTTTTTATGTTCAGATTCATAAGTATTCTATAATTTCAAAGCTGTTCTTCTCCATTGAATGCTTTGTCCTTCATTTCTGGTTTTAAAAAATTCTCATTTATCTTTCAGACTCAATTTCAATACTTCTTTCTCAAAGAGTCATGTCATCTAAACACATCTGAATTATGCTCTTTTATTACTTCTCTCAAACTATTTTATAATTTTCAGCATAATTTTCCTATATTTTGACAGGGTTTGCTTATATTTTTAAGATAATTTTTAAATATTTCCTCAAATGTTTCCAGAGGAACCCTACACCATGAGGGCCGCCATTTTCAACATCCAGACTCCACAGCTCATCACAGCTCCACCCAAGAGATAAGCTGATCTTCCCCTTTGCACAGTCATTTTGCAAAGCCATTCATCAGTAAATGCACAAACTGAGAGCCTACTACTGCTTGGATGCTACCCACATGATTAGAGCCTGACATGCTACCCATGTCATATTTGATATGCCAAAACCAGTAACAATTATAGACCTCATTCCCATAAGCTGAATGAATGGTTTGAAGCTCTTCATGTTACTGGTGCAAGAGACGCCTTTGGCCACTAGCATAAGACAGGAAGTATGGAGATGCTGTGCCACTGGTGCCTGCTATAGCAAATTGATGAACAACAGGAAGACAAGTAATACAAGTGAATTTCCTTAAGATTATTCTTAATCATTACTTTCTGAATTCTCCTTAAAGTCCTACTGAAATAATAGTAGTGGTGACTTAAAAACTGTAACTCAAAATTAATTAAATACACAAAACATTGGGAAAAGCATGGATATAAAAATTTACCTAGAATACCCAAAGAAACAGTGGCCTAATCCAAGAAAGCATAGAAGAAGGTCCAGTGGTACTTAGAAAGCCCAAAATATTCTTTAATTGTTGACATCATATTCTGTAATTGCAAGGTAGATTTAAAACCACAGGTTCACTTTAGAAATAGATCTTAAAAAATTTTTGTCTACCCAGTGACAAGACTGGAGGTGATCTAGGTAGAACTGACAATTCTCTGGTCTAGGAGATACAAGGAACAACTAAGTATTAGATGTAGGACTAATCTCAAGAGATTAAGTCCAAGTTTGAAAATTACTTGTTTATATAGGCTTCTATCCCCATCTGTGAGGATCATACTTAGCAAAGTAGAATACCACATCCTTTGGAAGTTATCAATCTTATAACTTATAGAAAAGTGGTATTTAATGAAACTGATCTTTAGCAGTTGTCTTAGTTAATAGCAATTTATCATACCTGGGGAGAATCACGATAGGCAAAGACTATTCTATTGATAAATGGGTCTTTAACTCTTAAACAAAAAATCAACATTCAAGAACTGTGCCTCTGAAAAGTCTTCTCAAAATAAGGCATAAACCAAATGGAATTTTAAAACTTGAGAAAAAAAACATAATACAGAGAAATATTTTTAAATAATCGCACTGAGCACAAAGATATTTAATTAATGAACATTTTAATTAATCTCCTTTAGCAGTAAAAGGAACTTTAGAGAATGAAAAATGTGAATTATAATTAAAATATTGTAAATTTTAAAACCTGGTAAGTGGGCTAAAGTAAAATTTATTATGTTCTCACAGAGACTAGAGTCAAAGAAAATTATATCTGAGGAGAGGAAAGACCTTAGAGAACCATTCACACCATAAGAGTAATTCAAAAATATCTAGAATAAATCATCAAAGAAATAATTCACAGGATTTTCTAACTGAAGATCCTTCAAAAGCTCAAAGATAATAGACAAATCTATGTGAACTTAAATCATCCTCAAGTTCCAGAACACTGGAAGATGATAAAACAGTCTAAAGTTTTCTAAGAAAAAGAACTAAATACATCCAAAGTGTAAATAATTTGGCAACAACAAGGAAGTCAATGACAGGGAGGTAATTTTCAAAATCTGAGAGTATTATTGGTTCTATCTTAGATTTTTTTATAGTTGTCCCTAAATATGCAAATAGAGTAGAGATATTTTCAGGTCTGGAGACAGCAATTTGCTTTTTTCCAGAATGAGAG
Organism: Cryptotis parvus; assembly: GCA_021461705.1. Classification (NCBI taxonomy): domain Eukaryota; kingdom Metazoa; phylum Chordata; class Mammalia; order Eulipotyphla; family Soricidae; genus Cryptotis; species Cryptotis parvus. The sequence goes on along the minus strand of JAJIBD010031064.1, from coordinate 13,367 downwards.
CTTCAATGAGAAAAATAAATGAAGGAAAAGAGAAAATATTAGAAACTGAAGATCACACTCAAGAAAGAAGGGATAGGTTTCCTAGCAGCACAGCATGAGGCAATAACAGTGACCAGAAAGGACTTTCCCAGAGAGCCAAATATCCAGATAGAGATAGATTGATATGCCTAGGTGAGAGGAGACATCTACATTTTTAGGAAGTGTAGAAACCTGACAATGAAAATCAAACTGTAACCTCAGACTTGTGCCAATGGATGCCTCCCAACACACACACACACACAAAGGAGGATCGCTGCATGGTTTCCTAGTTGGCAACTACTCCAGCCATTAGTTAATATCCCCTTCCATATTGCCTTGGATCCACATCTTGGCCTCTACCAAACTCTCATGAGGACAGCCTGGCTACCCTCAAACACTTTAGGCCATTAGCACATTAGCCTATTACAATCAACAATCTCACCCAAATAGCCATAAACACAAGAATCAATATAACCCCAATCTAAAAATAAGATAGTTATGTTCAGTCCAAAGAATATGTCCTATTAAGAAAGCTTTGTGGTGGAGAATCCACACAAATCTGGCCAAAGGAACACCAAAGAGGAAGGTAATAATTCTTTAAGAAGAAATATGAGCCCAGCATCTACTGAGATCTCCAGAGTTTTACACGGAAATGAGAGGGGGATACTGATATTGCACTGTAAGAATCCACCTCCAGACTACTACTTATATGGGAAAACAACACAGATCCAATAATAATATGGAGTGGAGGGAGAAAAGAGCCTGAAACCTCAATAAGGAATACCCACTAACATAATTACTCTGATAAAGAATTCAGAGACAAATGGTAAGGATGCTTAATAAGTTCAAAAAATAGAATAATAAAATACAGGAGGATATGAAAAAATCTTTTGGGACAAACAGTCAATAAATTTCCAACAGTAGGAAATGAGCATATATAAGAAAACTAAGCAAACAGAAGTATCATTAATAAAAAATTTGGTATGTAAAAGAAAACTATGACTGCCCTCGTCAGTAGAATGACAACAGTTGAAGAGAGAATCAGCGAACTGGAAGATGAATGCAGAAAGCATTCATGCAACAACAGAAGATGAATAAAAGACCTAAAATAGCTCAAGGGCAGGAAAAAGAACTATGGGATAAATTCAAGAGGAACAGCATAAGAATGATCAGAGTCCCAGAAGTATAGGGAGGCAACCTCACGTGAGGTAGTAAACACTAAAGACACCCATTGATGAAAACTTCCTAGAGCTGAGAGAACACAAGGCAATCAGATTCAAGAAGCCTAAAGGGTACCAGCCAAAAGAGATCTTCACAAAAGATTCCAGGACATATCCTAATCAGAACGACAAATATCATAGATATGCGTAATACTGTGAGCACCAAAATCAAGAAAGGAAAATTCATTCAGGGAGCATCTCTAAGATTTACAGCAGACTTCCTGATGAAACACTTCGAGCCCGAAAACAGTGGTGGATATTGTGAAAAACTCAATGAAGTGAACACCTCACTAAAAATATTTTACCCAGCTATACTCTCATTCAGATTTGAAGAAATAGTAAACAGTTTCATGGATAAACAATAGCTCAGAAAATTCATATACCAAACCAACTCTTAAAAGAAGTAATGAAATATTTACTATAAGAGAAGGCAAACCTCACAGACACAACAAACTTATATGGAAAGATGGGTACAAACCCCATGACAATAATCTCTGTCATTATTAATGGTCTAAATGTACCAATTAAGAGACAAAGTAGTAGCTAAAACGGATTTGAAAACTGAATCCAACACTATGCTGCTTACAAGAAATGCATCTGAACAGTCAGAGCAAAGAAGACTTAAAGACAAAGGCTAGAATACAATTCTTCATCTTCAACAACTCCTCCAAAACGCTGGGGTAAATATACTAGTATCCATAGATTTCAAAACTGAAAAGGTTAGAAGGGACAATGAAGATTTTAAATAATCAAGGGATATGTATATCAGGAGTAAATTGGAACTTAAACATCTATACATGCACCCACTAGAGCCTACAAAATAATCAAACAATGGCTAATTGACTTCAAGGAGGATACTAAAAGCAGTATAATTTTAGTTGGAGACTTCAACACTGCCTTGTCACCTCTTGGTAGATCAACAAGACTAAAACTCATCTAAGAAGTACAGACTTGAAGGAATAATTTGAAGAGAGAGTACTAGTAGATATATACACAAAAGCCGAATACACATTTTTCTCCAGTGCAATATAGAACATACTCCAAGATAGACAATATGCTTGGCCACAAACATACCTCTCAATAAAACAAAAAGATAGAAATTGCATCCTCTTTCAGACCACGGCACACTGGAAAATAGAAGTTAATCACACACAGAAACAGAGAATCAAATCAAACACCTGGAAATTAAACAGCTCACATCGTAATAACCATGAGTTATTGTTGGACTATCCTTGTTCACACAGCCCTCTTTATCCTTCCTTGCTGGCCCTAAAATGTATTGTAAATGAAATTGTTTCTCTTTACATATTGTTATGCTACTACAAAGGATTTTCTCATAGACACAGGGAGGGAGTTAAGGCTAAGATTTCTCTGTAATATAGGAGCTAATTATCACTTAATTAGTCACTCCTGGACATCCATCATATTTTCTTACTTAAACTTTGCTTGCCTGATTCTGCACTCTCCTTACACCCCAAAAGAGGGTCCCATCGTAGGACTGAATTGGGCTCTCGACAAGTCATAATGTGTTATCCTTGTCTCATCGTGGGACAGACTAAATGTCCTGAGCAATATTATAAGCCAGAGTAAGTTCATACATAGAACAAATTATGCCATGACCAAGAGATAAACAATAGACCTACAATGACCCTATGGGGTATAGAAATAAAACAAATCAGTAAAGGAATGTATTTTTGGAATATATGCAGAGATGTCCCCAAGAATGGTCACTCCTATACATATAATCTCAGTGTAGAGAATATCTGTCTCTTACTGTGTTTATACAAAATGACTAGACATATTAAGATGATTGTTTACCAGCTAAGGAAATGTGAAAACAACATGCTAGGGTTCCACCCTTGTCCTAGACGGTCTGCTAGGAGACAAGGTCAGTCTCTGGAGGTCCCCTGAGGGTTGGCCCCAAGAAGGAAGAAATGAACATAAACTCCTTAAAGAAGAAATTCAAAATGGCCAAAATGCACAAGAAAATCCTTCTTCATCACTAATCATCATGGAGATATAAAGAAAACGAGCAGCGAGATATAATTTCATACCAAAGAGACTAGCATAGATCTAAAAGAAAAACAACCAGTGCTGATGAGGATGTGGGGAGAGAGGAACTCATTCATTGCTAATGGAAATGTCAACTGGTTCAGCCTTTTGGAAAACAATGTGTACATGCCTCAAAAAATAAAATAAAAATGAGAAAATTGAACTTCCATTTGAACAAGCAATACCACTCTTGTGGAAATATAACCTTGGAGCCCAAAATCACACAGCAGAAATGATCATCTTCATTTCCTATTGTTACTGCAGTACTATTCAAAAATAGCCAGAACATGGAAACAACCTTAATGACAGATCAGACAACTGGATAAACAAACAATGGAATACTACTCAGCTATTAGGAAAAATTATGTAGTGAAATTTGCCATACATAGATGAACACAGAGAGTATCATACTAAGTGAAATGAGTCAGAAGGGAGAAGACATAGAATGGCCGTAATCATTTTTCGATATAACAAAATATTAGGATACTAATACTCAAGATCTGTGGGACATAATAGGGCCAGGAGTATTTTTTGTGGTTCGAATAGTTGTGGGGTGCAGGCGGCCATGGAGAGGTAAAATAGAGAAGCATGACAATATTAATTCAAATAGTCACACGGACTAGAACTGAGTGTTGAATGCAAGGAAATATATATATATATATTTTACAAGGGTCAGAACTGCTACCAGCTCTCCCTGTGCTCAGCTGATCATGAGGCGTCCGGAAGGGAAGGCGAGTTCTAGTACTGGTCCACCATCCCAATAGAGCCTTGCAAGAAGCTAGCGGAACTCTATACCATGAGGAACATTTTCAACATCCAGACTCCACAGCTCATCAGAGCTCCACCCAAGAGATAAGCTGATCTCAAGCCCTGCTTCAGAGCCCTACCCACAGTGAAATTTCTATTTTAAGCTCCAGATATGTTTGAACCAGAGACACAGATACACGGGCAGAGCTGCTATGGCTCTCCCTATGCTCAGCTGATCATGAGGTGTCCTAGGAAGGTGAGTTCTAGTACTGGCCCACCATCCCAATAGGGACCTCACAAAAGTTAGAAAACCCCCACACCATGAAAGCTACTATTTTCAAAATCTGACTCCACAGATAGACCCAAGAGATAAGCTAATCTCTTATCTTTGCACACAGTTCATGATTAAATGCACAAACTAAGAGCCTACTATCATGAGAGTATACCACCCACACGGCAGGGTCTGGGCAAGCTACCCATGTCGTATTTCATGACAAACCAGTAACAATTATAGACCTCATTCCCATGACCTTAACGAATGGTTTGAGGCTCTTCGTTTCTGGTGCAAGCAGATACTTCTGGGTTACACTCGACATGTGACAGAAAGTATGGAGATGTCAGAGGTACTCCCCATACCATGAGCTGGTGCCACTGGTGCATGGCCGAAAGCAAATTGATGAACAATGGGAAGATAAGTGATACAACAGGATGATGGATGGATGGATGGATGGATGGATGGATGGGTGGGGGTGGGTGGGTGGATGGATGGATATGATTGGATGGATGGATGGATGGATGGATGGATGGATGGATGGATGGATGGATGGATGGATGGATGGATGGATGGATGGGTGGATGGGTGGTGGGTAAAAGATGGGTGGATGGATGTTATATATGATAACCTTTCAGAATCTGTAATATGAAACAAAGTATGGGGAGCAGGATAGAGAAAGAGAGAAAAAGAGAGAGAGAAGGGAAATGCCTTCCTCATAGAGGCAGGTTGGCGTAGGTTGAGTTTAGCACAGGAGGGAGACAAGACATTGGTGGGAAATGTACACTGGCGAAGGGAAAGGGTTTGGAACACGTTATGACTGAAAGCCAATCGCAACAGCTTTAAATGATCTAACAGGTTGCCATTCTTCATTTTGACCTCCCTTCATCAGAACTCCATCCAGTGATGAGTTTGACATACAGCTCGAATCATCGGCTGATATCACTGCAGTAGTCCTTTTGTAGCCTGCTCCAGGTATATTATTCAGAGGCTCAGATATAGGCAGCAGCCGCCACATTTCGTGCCCAGGGGGGAAGCAGGTGCCCGGGCAGCTTAGTGTTTTGCGTTGTTACTCTTCTGCAACAAAAAGCCAGAGCCAAACCCCCTCATGAGTCGCCATTTTCACAGCCCAGACCTCCTTCATCGTAGCTCCATCCAGCACACTAGCCTATCACAGCCCGGCCACACAGTTCATCAATAATAAATGCTGTACTCTAGAGGTGACTACAAGAGTATGCCACCGGCACGTAAGCCTGGCTAGCTGCACGTGTTGTATTTACTATGCTGAATCACTATCACTATCTTCCCGTTAATCATCTATTTGCTAGAGCGGGCACCAGTGATATATCCTATATGTCCTGTCTCATGCTAGTAGAACCCAAAAGGCATCCGGCTTGTCTAGGTACATAAAGAGCTCAAACATTAGGTCATGAGAATGACCTAATATAAATGTTACTGGTATTTGGCATAGCAAATACTACACGAGCAGCTTGCCGGGCTTGCCGGCTGGGGCATACTGTTGTAGTCACCTCTAAATAAAGCATTTATTGATGAACCGCGTACACGCAGCTGGGCTGTGATAGTCTGGTCTGCTGGGTGGAGTTGTGACGAGAGGGAAGTCTAGATGTGGAAAATGTGGGCCCCATGGAGTAGGGGAGGGTGGTCTGGCTTGTTGTGAGGCTCTGCTGGGGTGGCAGGCTAGGCTAGAACCCGCCATGCCTCCCGGCACCTCACGAGCAGCTGGGCACAGGAGAGCAAGTAGCAGCTCTGCCCCATGTCTGAGAGTTCCTGGTTCAGCATACCTGGCCGGACTGAAAAAAACTGCTGTAGGGTGGCTGTCGATGATCCAGGCTGTGATAGTCTGGTCTGCTGGGTGGAGCTGTGACGAGAGGGAAGTCCGATGTGGAAATGGCGGGCATGGAGTTAGGGAGGGTGGTCTGGCTTGTTGTGAGGCTGATATGCCAAATACCTAGTAACAATTGTTAGGTCATTCCCCATGACCTAATATAATGGTTTTGAGGCCCTTTATGTTCTAGAGGAGTCGATACCCTTGGGATCTACTACCATGAGACAGACATATGGAGATGATACTGGTGTCCACTCAAGCTAATTGATGATGAACTGGAAGATAGTGATAGTGATAGGATAAAAGAAAGCTAAATAGGTGAAACAGGTAAGAAGGGGTAACCTCAGAAAAGATAACAATAAGAAGTGAGATAAGAATTTTTGTAGTTTAAGCTTGGTGGATCGAGTAGAACAGATACAAAGACATTTGGGGAATAACTTATAAGTAACAAATAAAATGTTCTTAAATTAATTTGTCCTGAAATTAATTCAGAAAGATTAACTAGAGAAAGTTTAGATATCTAGCCACAAAGATATAGGAAACTATGGGATTTAAACTAAGCTATTATGGTTATCATTGTTACTTACAGTTAGCATTGAATTTGCATATGAAATAATATGATAATAATTTTTTGACTTTATTTAAACACCATGATTTACAAAGTTGTTCATAGTACAGTTATCTCCTAAGTAGTCAAATTTCCAAACCAGTCCCACCACCAATGTTCCCTTACTGCCACCAAAACTTTTTTCCCACTCCACCAAACCCATGCCTACCTCTTAGCAGGCATAATTATATTGTTTGTACACTTAGATATTGAAATTGCTTGATAAAGTCAAGACTTTATTTACTAGAAATTTTATTTTTATGAATTGGACAATCTGTGTTATTGTTAAAACTTAGTGATTTACTAAATGTAGTGTGGGCTTCTATTCAATAAAGATATAAAGCACTATATGATAATAATTGGAAGTAATATTTCTATTTTCTATTATTTATTCAAGATGTGAAAATAGTGGTTTTGATTTGTAAATATTCTAAGTATTTTTACTTAATAAACACACATGGTAGTTACTATAGTCGTTTCATTTATAGTTGAGTAAGTCGGAAAACACAGATATTAACACAAACTCACTTGATAGTAACTCCATCAATAAAATTTGAACCAAGACAGCTGGATTCCAGAGGTATTCTCTTAACTATTCATGTGACTCCTGTATCATATAAATGATTCATGTCCACAGTAAGTAGCATTCTAATTCAAATCCAAATATTTATTATTATTTTATATCCAACTTCCAAATGTTGTTTTTTCTAAAGATACTGAAAAAGAAAATGTAGAAGTTTATAAAAGAATTGGTCAAAGTCTGCAGGATTTATGTTGAAAATTTGAAATAAAATTCTTAAAATAAAATTTTATAGAATATAAAATATGTATCAATGAAAGATGTGCTTTAAAGATTTATTGATATTTGGCAAAACAATAAAAATAATTCTCAATTAGATATTATGAGAGTAAGAAAATAACATTATATGTTTATTTCCTTAATTAGCTAATGCTACCAAGCCATGTAGAAATTGTTAATAAACTATGTAAAGCATAAGGCGACTTTGCATAAACTATGTATATACGAAAAATTGATATAAATTATAAAAACTTCAATAGATCTAGGTATGTACAAAAATTTTAAATATTTTATAGTTATTTCCACTAAATTATTTCTAAACTGATATTTAAAGCCATAGTATGGTGACCTCTCACTTTAAATCAACAGTAAAGTTCTCGACACAGATGAAAGGGAAACAGAGAGGGCAAGATTAGAAATACAGCCTCTACAGAAAGGAAATTGTTGGCATGGAATGTCACAAGGGTGGTCTAGGGTGGTAACTGATAACTTATAAGCATGCTAGGCCCGACCTGATAATTTATAAGACTGAACTCCAGAAGAAAATCATCTCAGCATCCACTCTCCTGCTTTAATGGCCCAATTTCTTGGAAGGTAATAAATAAAATGCTTTCACACACACCCATTGCTAAAACAGTATCACTTTGTTTCACGAGCTTCATTGTTCATGGATTTGCTCAAACAGGTGCCAGTAACATCTCCATTTGTTGGGAAATGAGATCCATTATTGTTTCTGGTTTTTGTCATATCGAATACACCATGAGTAGCTTTCGCCAGGCAATGCCTGTATGCTAATATATTATAAAATAGGAAAGGTTCATGACTTTCTGGAATTCTGATTTATTAGGACACCTACCATAAACCGGGGAGCTTCCTGAAAATCTTTTCCTCCCTTTACCTCTGCTTAAAATCTTTTCTGAGTTCAGCAACTTGTTTCTGGGTCTTGATGGCTTTAAGACAAGAACCCAAGCACCTGATTGAGCTATAATACAAGAGCAGAATGCCTGAAGGCCTTCACGGTCTCTGCAAGGAGCCCAAGCAAAGATGAAAGCAGAAAATAAGAAAATGTCAGGAAACTCAAAGAAATTCAATTGCATAGATATAGTTAGAGGAGAGAGCACTGTGAAAGAGGCAAGTACTTACAGTAACAAATAGATGTGACAGGATAATGAAAATAAGAGCATGGTTGAATAAAGAGCTTGTGAGAGTGATTGTGAAAGAACTATTGGTAAAGAAAGCATCAGAAAAGAGTAAGGACAGAGCTATTGTCAGTGTAGGAATGAATCCAACAAAAAGTTGTTTCCCTGGCACAGAGAGAAACTTGACCTCAAGAACCGCCCAGTTGATTTGATAGTTTTTCATGAACTGTACTGCCAATGAATGGTGCAGCCACACTTTCAGAAACTGGGAAGGAATGGCAGGAAATCATTATTGGCGAAGTTTGTTGACATGAAAAAAATGACATGGTTAATTTCTGGTAAATGGCAGCACGCCATTTTCAGTAATGCCAGCAAAGGAATCGCACATCTAGAAAATAATATTTCATGCCCACCATATAAATTCTACCCAGATGTTGCCCCAGGAGTGAGTTTTGGCTTTGATGATAAGTAACAGAGAAGCAAAGGCCTCCTTCCCACTAATATTGATGAGCCCCCAATTGTTGGTTAGATGAATCAGAACACAAGCTTTGGGGGCAGGATCACAGCGAGTTCAGCATTGGGTAAGGAAGATAAGTGAAAGGTCACTGTTTGACTTCAAGAAGAAAGCACCAAGTACATGCCGAAGAAGAGAGACAATTGGTGGCATTAAAGTGGAACCTAAGGGAATGCGATTATGGCGTAAAGTACACAGATAAGAGAATTCCCAGCACTCTCACAAAGTAGGTAGACAAGAGAGATGAAAGTGCCAAAGCACCCCCTTTAGTAACTACAGGGGGGATTCCCTCTCTTTCATCTACCAATCACGTGACTGGTCACTTATGTAGGTGCAGGGACCCACAGACTGCCATTCTGGAAATGCTTATCATGTCACAGTGCCATTTCCTTAACTGAAGGACATTAAAAAAAAAAGTTGGAATAGGTTTCACTGTACCATGATAGGTCAATTTCTCTTATTCTTTGAAACTGTAGACATCTCTCCTTTCACCGGCACAATTAAAGAGTGTTGGCTCCTAAATACATATCTACATGCTGGTGACAGAGCAGGATCACTGAAGTTTATACCACATCTGAAGTTATCACATCTGAATGTTGAACATTTGGATGACTCTTGTATCCATTTTCCCATACTTTGTACCAGGCAGTGAGCCACAGGAATACACACACACAAGACCATGCACTTACTCACACACTGATTGTGGTTCACTAAAGTTATATAATCAGTGGTTCTGTTCAATTCTCACTCCTAGATCTTAGATAAAGTCCTTATATTTGAGTCCCTATGTTCCAGCCAAAATACTGCTATTTTCACTGCCAGAAAGTAGGTAATGACTGAAAGGGCGTGCACTTAACATTGATCTTTCAGAGGATCAAGGAACACTTTACCTACTCACCTCCCACACCTTTGGTCTCTCTTTTCCATACCACACTACAGCAAAAAAAGGGGAGAGTCTATCTGCCCTTACAGACTTCAGTTGTAGAAGAATCCAAGGGAAGAGCACACAGCAGTGACACAAGAGAGATACCAAGTAAGGAAATGGATGAACCTTAACTCTCCTCACTTATGTTCCATCCACCTGACTTCTGAAAGATAGCTTGAACTAATGCTATGCCGAACAAAAGAACATTTGAGTACTAAATATAAAGAGAGAGAAAATTGTCCTTTAGGAGACCAGATTTTGAATAAATCTTGAGTGCAAATCTGGATGTGAGCCTTTGGCCTTTAGGTAAGGTATGAAAGAACTTTAGAATGAAAAGAATCATCAAAAGAACAAAATTGGTGAACTCTGGATTAGGTTGCTTAGACTAAAGACTACGGTGTATTTACTAGTGACATCAGAAAATGATATAACTCTTCCAAGTCTCTTGACACTTAACTAAAAAGAAGTAAATGATAACATTTACATCATAGGGTATATTGTTAAATTTAAAATGAATTTGGGGTCCGAGAGGTAATATAGAGGATAATACAGGGTGTTTGCTTTGCTCACATTCAATCAGGATTTGATCCCAGGAGAATGATATGGTTCCCTGAGCCTCACCAGTGATCCTAAGTACAAAAGCCAGGAATAAACTCATTAGTTGTAGCCAAAAACAAAGCAAAACAAATTAAATGCATTTGTTTACTGAGAACTCAACTATAATATTCTGTATATTACTATTTCAGTCCCTAGTATCTAAAACTTTGCCTTTATAAAATTATTATATGGTTAGAAAATACAGAATCCACTGAGGGCCTTTAGTTTTTATTGAAAGCTCAAACCTTCTTCGGGAAAGTGAAAAATAATTATTATTCAAAGGGTGTATATTCATGAGGCAGGCGCCCACTTCTTCTTTGGTTGCACTAGGGGCAGCGCTCCATACATTCATTTCCTAATACCTCTAGTGTCTTCAAGGTTAGTTAGTGGCATTTTCCATGTATGATAATTACCCTTCCTTTCAACAACCCCAATTGACCTCCTGGTGTTCATGTTCAGTAACAGCCGTCTTGTTTACAACAAAATGTGGCCCTGCCATTATTTTCCTCAGCATTGCTGGTCTGTCTAAATCTTCTGATTCACTTTTCCCATACGTACTCTATAGCTGGTTTCAATCATTTTTGTGATATTTCAAAATGCAAAATGTCCAAAGTGCAGTTTGGGCCCAAAAAGACGTAAGAAGTAAAGAGTCTTGTCTTGCTGCAGTCAGTTCTGCTCAAATCTCAGCCCCATGTATGGTCGCCATAGAGATCCTGGAGCACAGAGCTAGAAATGACCCCGGGAAAGTACCACTGAGGCCCAAACTCTCCCAAAGTAAAGCTTCTATACTGTTCCCCAACCTCCCCGGCCCCGCCACACACACCTACTCCACAGAGGCTTGCATATCTTTTACACATATTTCAGAGTCTACAACCCTGGAATTAGCTCTGGTCAGTTCTTTCAACTTTGTTTGTATACAATCAGTCTCTAAAGTCTCTAGGTTGTCATTCTAAAATATGTTTTAATTGAGTTCAGCCTCAATTTACTTATCCTTAGTAAATATTGCCTTATTGGGCTTTTTCAAACAAATTCTAATCCTTTTCATTCCCTTCCAATATAATGAGTACACTGTTCTAATTCAGAGTCCAAACGCTCTTATTCAAAAATGGTGTAAACAGTCCCAAAGTCAATAAATAAATAAAAAGCTTATTATCTCTTGATCTGCTATTTCTGTCCCAAATCCTATAACCACTTCTTTGAGCTACACACTTTCTATACAACCAGAAATAGCTATTTCACGCCTTTTAATTTTTGACCTTATATACCTAAGAGGCCTCAGTTCCTAACTTTACTATGTAGGTTCACTTACTATGGTGATTTAAACCACTTGCTTGTTTAAGTTTTTGACAACCACGAAGAGTACTAAATGTCATTTACTGAGAAATAATTCTTGAAAATTGTAACATACAATTATGATGTAATATACTTTATTATGTGAACTGTTGGTTGGGAGGAGACATTGAGTGCCTCTTCAATACACTGCAGTCGCCACTCATCTACTATCATGCATTTGTAAAACTTAGCTCAAAGAAAGTCTCCTTCCAGGAAGTTTTCTTGATTTTCCACCTTAAAATGGTTGTCTTTTCTTCCTTTCTTCTACCCTTCATTTCTTCCTCTTCCATCTCCCTCCTGTTTTTCTTGCTTGCTTTTTTCTAGTTCCATATCTCAAGTGCAAGCACCAGATGGTGGGTTATCATGCACAAGAGAGCTGTGGCTGTTACCCTTAAGAATCTCATACTCTCTAGAGAAGCAAACTGACAAGAATAAAATTAGAGGTAAATGTGGGTTTTAGAGATGTACAAAGGGGCAAGGGATACTTGCCTTGCTTGCAATCAACCCAGGTCTAATACTCAGCACCCCAGACAGTCCCCTAAGCCCTACTAGGACTGATCCCTGAGTTCAGAGTCAGTAGCAAAGAAAAAGTAGAGACTGAATAACTGCTGATCAGATGAGACAAAGCTCACCAGTTTAGCAAACTGGAAAAGCAAATTGTGAATGATGACGTGCTCTTTCCAGGACCTGGAGTGACCTTGGAGGTCTGCACAGAAGATTTCCAATGGTTATAGACAGAGGCATTTGTGACATAACTCCTATATGTCATTCAAATTCTAAAGCAATGTTACTACAAAGATTCTTTTTAAGGTTAGAATCCAAAATTTTTTACAGAAATGTCTACATAAAATTCTAAAATCAGTGTCTGGGAAAATAAACTTCAAACATGTACAAGGGAGGAGTCTTCTGTGTATTCTATTGTAAGAATAATGACATTCTCTATTGAGGTTCTGAAACCACTGGAAGGCTCTAATTAGGAACTATAAAGAAGAGAGGAGATAATAAAGACATGGATATGCAATAATATGTTATACTTACATTTCGTACTTGCAAAAATTTCAATTAAAATAAATTACCAACAAGCCATCAAGATAACATTGTAAAATATATAAGATTGATGTATTTTCATCCAACAGTGTGGGCCATATTCAGGTTGTATGATTCTATTCAGGTTTTCCTATTATTGAAACTAGAACTTTACTATTGGGATGATTTGCTATTTGTGGGAGTCTGGAAATGATATTACCATTGGTGGGTATGGAAAAGCATTTGAATGATCCCAGACTCCCCCAAAAGAATG